>VWYO01009124.1:76847-158764 GCA_013400275.1 Rhadina sibilatrix
GAGGAGAGGAGAGGAGAGGAAGAAGATGGAAAGAAAAATGGCATATCCTATCTGGGGTTTTTTGTCCTAATTGTGAATCAAAAAAAACTAGATGTAACCCTTAGGAGCACACAGTGCAGTCCTCTGATACCTCACTGCTGCACCAGTGTGTGTGAAACTCCTCCTCAACAATTAATCCTGGAATTTAGTGCAGATTCATTTCTCTTCTGGCTCTGTAGGATGAGTTCAGTTATTTGTCTGAAACAGGATTTTTAAAGAGCTACTCTCTTCGGTGGAGGCAGAGACACACATGCACTCTTGAGATCTTCAGTGCCTGAGGGCATTTCCTATTTCTTGTAGCAGTGAGCTTATCTGTGCTCCTTCAGAGGGGGAAAAAACAAGATGAAATAACTTCTACTTTATCACCAGCCTTGGAATGTTTCTGTGTTACCCTTTCCTGTCAACCAGCGAGGGCTGCATTCTCCTTAGTAGTCCCAGGTGATTAAATACTGATTTCTCCTAGACTTGAGAAATCTGCTCTTGAATTAGGCATATTAAAAGCTAATCACAAGGAATAGTCCTACATGAGAAATCTTCAGCAATTTTCTGTCCTCATTATCAGTGGGATAATCAACTGAATTATAGAATCAGCTTTTTTTTTTCGAGACAATGAGCTCTCTTAGGTAAACAAAACAAGGCAAAGGCCATTCACTTTCCTCAGTGATTCCTCTGGGCCACCTGAATTGCATTTATAGTCCTAATTTTCCAAGAAGTCAGCACTCTCTCAAGTAACCTAAATGGCCTGGCCACAGTTTTCAGAATTGGTGGGATCTATTGCCTTCCTGCATTTCCTGCTGTGCAGGGTGAACTTTTTATTCCTGACCAAGAGAATCCAGGCAGGGTATGCATCTAGGTCACACAGAAAACTTCCATTTGTGCTTGTATATCCCTGTATTTTTCTAAGCTGTTAACTACTGTGAAAATCAAAGTCTTCCTATACCTTGGTGAAGCAGACTGGTATCATTCAACACTATTCTACAAATAAAATCTTCATAAATTTTGCCATTCTAATTCTGTGGGGGTCCACTTCCCTAAGCAATTTCAGAGAATATGTCCTACATCTGTGAGTTTGACACACTAATTTAACACTCTAATTCCCACTGAAAATGAGAGGTATTTTGGCATATGAATTCCTTACGAGCTTTTGCAATATGTATCCTGAATAACTTGCTAGAGGTCACACAGGGATTATTATTTAGTGAAATTAGGAATGTCACTTTTACTTCCAGCCATTACATCTGCTGTTCTTACCATCTCCACAATCTGTCAGCAATTCCAACCTTCCTGAGAGAACTGTATTTCTATTGATACTTTAGTAAAAACCATAGCTGTTTTCTGATGTAGCTGTCTTTTAGCACAAGTGTGCTAAAAGTGTGTTTTGCAGAGAACCTAACCTTTAATGAAAGCTTTTTTAAGACAGAGAATTTTTTTTTTTAATGAATAGAATGCTTGGAACAGTTGAGAGACACAGCAGAGAGAAATCACTTGTTCTGTCTTAATTTTAGCAAATACATAATGATCTCTGGTCATAACTTGGAGGGCCCTCATGCAACTGACCACTCCCTCCATACACTTAAATGTATCCTATTTCTTTTATCCTGTGATATGCTGGCTATTTAGGAGATTGTTTAGGTCATGTAGCATGTGCAATAGGCATATGTTGTTGAATAATTCCGGAGTTTTATTATTCTAAGGCTGTATATAAGCCCAAAGAGCATCACAGATCTAAAATTTTTGGAGAGGTGGTAGAAGGGAGGTGAGTTAGATATATAGCCCTAACTCCCAGGGAAGCTAGAAAGAATCTGTTGAGGTTTTGAACTGCAGTGAGCTTTTTGAGCTGCAGTGAGCTTTTTGAGCTGCAGTGAACTTAGAAAGAAGCAATCAAAATTCTAGACAAGCTCTAATACTGATGAGATTGACATAGTTTAGTTAAAACCATACAGTAGGAAAGATCATTTGGATTATAAATTATTTTTATTAACTGAGATGAAGATATGTCTAATGTTCTTAGAGAAGTTCCAGATTAAATGGGAATTGAGTGACCAGGCAATCAGGCAGCCCGTAGCCCAGAGTCTGAAACAGTAGATGTCTGATGTGCAGAAGTTCATGGTTTTTTTAAGTTACAAGGTAATACTGCTGCACTTGTCCTTCAGAAAACCTGCACACCTGACATCATCAAGTTTCATGCAGGGAGTACATGTCATTGGTCCTTATGATGTCCTTACAATCCTGTTTGTGCTTTTTAGGTTGCCTGTCTGTGGTGAATAAGGAGAAACCAAACTGCACTTGCAGAGAAGGGTTCATGTTGGGCAGCAATACTGGCCATGGCCCTGGAGGAAAAGGCAGATTCTGGGTGGGTATCTCAGTAACAGAAACAACTTGCTTTTTGCATATGCTTTATTCTGTTTTGCCCACAGAACTTCTGTTACATCTCCTGGAAGCTGGCTTTATTCACAGGGCATTTTAAATAGTTGTCTTCTTTCATAGTAAATTACAAAGTTCTTCATTGAACTGAATGCCAAAATTTTATTTGTGATGCCATATTTGTTGGATTTCCTAACCAACTGTATAATTTGATGGATATCTATAATGAAAATGAAGTTAGCTATAGAGCTTTTTAACATGATTAAAATAAAACCAAATCCTGCATCCCCAAACTATCTCAGCTTTGGTTAGGTATTTTGAACTTTTCACAATAATATTACTGCAAATCATCCCCAAGAGAGAAAGACTTAATTCTAGCCAATACTGCTACTCCTCAAAGTTCAATTAATAATAATAATAATAATAATTATAAAAATAAATAGTTTTAGCATTGGATTGTTATCTGAGAAAGAACTATTTCAACCTTTAGTTTTAGAAGCTTAAGAGGTATAAGAGCTGAAGACAATTTTGTTCAAGTCACAACCAGATTCTTTTACCACATTCAGTTTTCCTGCTACGGTAAAGAATTTCCTTGTAGACCTTTATTATTATTATTTGGCTGGACTGGAGTTTTTTGTGGCACTGGGACCAATTTTTATTTTGCATTAATTTCTGTGTAATTTGTAATTTATTTCTTTGTTTGCATAAAACTCATCAGATCTTGAAGTTGCCCAATAGCCCAACATCTCACTGGAATGTGAAGAAAGAAACAAGAAAAAACTCAGCGAGAAGTTATAACATAAAAAACCCTAGTAGGGCTCAGATACCTTTTGGATGCAAGAGCTCTTTGAAGAGTGTGAGGAGAGGTTATTCCTAGCAGGGCAGCCTTAAATGTCTGGCTGTCGGTGTTTGCACTTTTGTAAATATACAAGAGCTCATCCCCACACAGAGACATTTAAGATTCTACGGCCTGCTGACTGGTAACTGGTAGACTTTCATGGGAGACCAAGTTACTTTTAAACTAGGAAGCTCTCATTTTTCACTGCATAAAAATCAAGTACTAGTTTCCTTTGCTGGATATCAGCCAGCAGTGAAAAATAACTCTTAAGATTTATTTTAAAACAGGACTAGATGATAAGTGCAGGGTCAAAATGACTGTGGAAAAACAGTACTTTTGACTCAGGGTATATAATAAGTCTGTTTGACCATCAGCATCTCATCTAATTTATGAGAGCCCAGAAGTCCCAACTGCAGAGGGCAACTAAAATATTTTATGTGACTGATAATGACCTCACATTCACCTCCTGAGGTAGAAATGTCTCCTTTGTATTCATTAGATCAAAAGTAACTCTTTCCCAGAGCATTGTCCTTTCACCACTGCAGTCTTTATATCCTAAAGGCAAGAGACATCTTGTTTCTATTAAAACAAAAAGGTTTGTGTTTAAAAACATGCCAACCAATACAAGAAAACTGATATCTGACTATGGTGAGATAAAACTGCAATAATAAATTGCAATAACTGCAATAAACTGTAAGAGCTATGAGTTTTTCACAAGAGCCCCCCACCAGATAGAACAAGCTGACGTAGGTACACAGTTCCTGCTTGGCATTCTTTTCTGTATCTTAAAGATATATAAAGTTGTTCTACATTGAAGCTGTAAAAAAAGCTGTGTGGCTCTAGTTGTATTTCATTCTTCCCATAACTGCTAGTTATTTTATTGTTATGGAGTAATATTATAAATTAATTTTTTCCATGTTTTACTAATTTTAATTTCCACAGATTTTGTAACAAAAGTCAATATAAATCATTTTTCTAAATAATTGGAAAGCTTTCAAAAACTGTTTGCTAACAAACCATTAAGCCTATGAAAGAAGGGATCCTTATGTCATACAGCACATGCAAAATCCTGAATGGTTAAACCATACATTTTGTCACTTCTACTGTAGAAACTAAGCACTGTACAGAAGGAAGAATAGGTGCAATGGAAAACCTCCCAGGTGTTTGAATTCTATTGTTGTTTTGCATAATTCTGCTGAAGGGTGAAAGGGAAGGGAATTATTTTACATGTAAGCCATCCTTGTCAAAACTAATAACCATCCAGAAATCAAGATTTCATAACATATAGGGCAAAATTTTAGTTTATAGAAGTCACAAAGCTTATGGATTACTGGTAAAGGGGAACTGTCAACCTCAGGCCCTTCTTCATGGCAGCTGCCCTATGAAACAAAGCAAAACCCCAAACCCACCATCTGATGGAAGAAACAGAGTGTACTCTGTGTGATCAAATGCATGACCATGACCTTCACTGCTTCAGCTCAGGATATTCTGAAGCAAGAATAATAAAGATGAGGAATGTGTTAGACTTCAACACGCTCTCAGGTTTCCAGTAAACATAAAAGCTGGTTTTATACAGAAGCTGTCATTACACACCAGCATTGAACTAGAAAGGGAATAAGAAAAACAAAAACCCAACAAAACCCAGAACAAACAAAAAATCCACTACCTAAATTATTTTGAAATTCCCTGAACTTATTATGATTTAGGAATTAGAAATACCTTTCTATTTGAAAAGTGTTGTGATAGTGCTATATAATAATGAGTAGGTTTCTAGTCCTAATTTTCCTCATTTCTTATTCTTATCATTCTTACTTTACCTGCTTGGAGATTGGTAGCTTGCAAACAGCATTAAGCCTTTCAAGGTTCAACTTTTCAATGTGTTAGCAGTCCCTTTAATTAAAATGGTAATGCTTTAAATTGACACACTTCATTATTATTTAAGTTGAACACTGTACATGCACACATTTTAAATTAATATACAGTTTCAGTAAAATAATTTGATTTTTATTGATTTGATCTATGAATTTTAATGAAAAATCTCAAATATTAATTAATATATGATACAAAAGTTAAAAATAATGAAAATCTGGTGCAATTCATATAGAATTCTCCACTAGGACAAGTTTTCTCACTGAACTTATGGGAAGTTTTTTATAAATAAGATGGAAGAATATTAAAAAAGAATACAAACCTCAACTTTGAAATATGGTATAGGCTAGATTTTATATTTTAGAAGTCCTAAAAAACTTTAGATCAATCTTTTTCATAACAAAAGGCAAGTTTATCTTTCAGTATGTTTTATCAAGTAGTGATAAAATGGTCACTGGTATCTGGTGGCCTCGGCTCTACCACACAATAGAACACTTGCACATTCGGCTTAATTTTTGCATGACTCACAGAAGTAAGAAAAAACTGATGCTCAAAACCAATGTCTGCATTATTCCATTAATATTGCATTCCTTTCCATCAGATGGAAAAGAACACTTTGCACTTAGCTGTTACTATATTTCAATTAAAAATATTAAAATCTACAAATAATGACAGAAAAACATTTGCCAAAACAGACGGGGATGCTTGGCTTGATATACATTGGTTTACCTCCCATAATAATGTGTCTCTGATATGTACATCCCCAGATAATTATGATTCAATATTTGTACCCAAAATCTAGCTGCTGGTGTGCATTACTTCTCATGGAAGTCTCATTTATATCTACAAGGTCTGCTAATGCAAGGGCAAAAAACTCTTCTGGTTTTCTGCAAACCTCTCTCTGGAACTCATCACAATATCCAAATGCCCCAGAGTACATCATTCTCATGGCTGTTGGGTCTCCTTCACCCCATTGTCTCCTTCACCCCTATTTTTATAAGACACTGCAAGGTTCCACATTTTTGCTTTCACCTTTTGATCATTATTTCCTGTGACATTCAACCATCCTTGTCTTCACTGCTTCCTACAAATATTGCTGAACTCACACAGTGAATGTTTTGGGATGTTACCCATAAAAAAAAAACCCTGTGTTTCTAGGTGCTACTCCAGGAAGGTGAAGTCACTTTGGGATTCTGAAATGTTATGCTGCATTTGAATCACATTTCAACCTCTTACTTAACAGCTGCTATGTGCAGTGAGATTGCCAGGTAGAGTTGATGGACACATGGCCACTTGGGTTTCACATCAAGTGAAAGTGACTGTATGTAAGCTGGATTTCCTGTCATCCAGCAGGAGGATAGGGACATTCTTCTTCATTTAATATGTGACATAAATGACAAAAGCTTACAAAAAAAAATCCTTTTAGAAAAATATGTGAAACAATTTATAAAATTAGAGAACATCCTTTGGCTGAAAAAAAAACGACCAGGAGAAAATGAAAATTTCAAAATGCTTGATTCTACCATTTCAATGTTTCAATTTCTTCTTTAAAGATGAATTCCTTTCCACAATTTTTTTTTTTTATTTATTTAATTAAAACACAAGGGCAGAAAACAGAATGAAAATTTCATATTTGGTCAAATAACATATTTTTTCAAGCCAATATTTGGGTGTTTTCTCAGTGTGTTATTTAATTTAATAGCAATTATAAAGGAATTAACTTCAAGTCATCTCAGAAAAATATCTGCCAACATTTGTGTTTGTGCAACAACCATGAAAATAGTTTATGTATTTAACCTCAATTTACTTCCCAGAACACTGATTTGGATTGCAGCTTGGACTGTGGATTTACCTGATATATACTTAGCCTCTATCTAGCATGCTAAATACTTCTTCTAAACTCCCAGACACTATTATATAAACAATTGAGATTTTATCATTATCATTAAACTTCCATTATAATAGCAAGTAAAAATTAAGTGCTGAGCTGGATCACACACTTCCAAATTTATTAAGGTTTTAAAGCAACCTGCTATTCTATAATCATCTTTCTCCCATCTCAGGCTCTGTCCACTCTTTGCAAAGATGGTTGAGGTGGCTAATCCTGAGCTGTTGAACTGATGAAGGACTTCATAACCTTTCCTCTCAGGGTAGCCTAGACTCATCCCAGATGCACTCCCACACAACAGTTCATCTGAAGTCAGTATATTGGGGATGTGGCAGACTGGTATAACATTATGTAGTAATTAAGAGGAAAAGAGAAAGAAAAGGTCACCTGAAAGCTTTGTGTTCATACTGTGCAGACTGACCCCATCTTTTCTGAGCCTATTATGAGCAGAACAGATCCTTGCTGAGACCTAGCTTTCTCCAGTTTACAGTGTCAGGCTGGGTAGCAGAGGCCATTTTCTCAGTTGTGAGCTCAGAGATAATAATGCACCCAGCCAGAAAAGGCAGCTCCTACCTATCAGCTACCCCCTGTCATATTCTGCTCACGTTTGGTGCTTACAGAATTGGTGTCAGATATGAGGTAATTTCTCACAATTCTTCTGTTTGCAAGCTAATTTTATGTTATGATGAGACTAATATACAGACAGACATAAATAATTTAAAAAATATATACATATAGGTGATCAGTCAGTTTTGGTTTGCTGGTTTTATTGCCAAACTCAGTGATTAGAACCCTTGACAAAACCATTTGCTTACATGTTAAAGCCTGTAGTCTCTTACAATGGGGGAAACCTTTCAGAACTGTCTTTGAAAGAAGAGTCTTTGAAACCTGCCTTTGAAAGAAGAGTCTCAAGAGAGATCTGGAAGATCACAGAACAGAAGGAATCCCACAGAATTTGTACTTTTTAAATAAACTCATCTAATATAAATGGAAATCAAAGAAAGGCAGTCATTAATAAGAGTAAATCTACTTAGAGTAATCAAATGTAGGATTTGTAGAGAAATGTAGAGAAATCAGATATAAAAAGGCCCCATCTAACTATACACTGTAAATATTATAAATATATACTTTAAATGTCTTTCCTCCTTTCGTAGTCCAGGACTGGTGCTTTAATGATGTTTCAAATAGTAACGCCTCTTGTAGAATTGTGTAGCATGAGTTTTAAAACATGTAAAAGTTGTTAGTGAGACAGATGCATCAATAAAGTGAGCCTGTTTTAATATAACTTCTCTTGAATTCATAAAAATGGATCAATAAGTGTTTCATTTATTTTTGTGATATGCCATATGAGCAGGGCTTTGTTAATACATTGTCTTGGTTGGCAAAAATCACATTTGGTAATATTGAATAATTTCATTGATAAACTACTATTTTCAGAACTCTGGGGAAGGTCACACAAGTTTACCTTTTTTTTCTAAATCTCTTGCAAAAATAAATCTATACTAGAAGCAATTTTTTTTTTTTTTTTTAAAGTCCTTCTTAAAAGAGAGTTAGGAAAAAAGGTCTAGGCTTTATTTTCATATCTGCTAAAAGGTTTCACCTCCAAGAATATTTTAACCCTTCCAATACCTTATAATCTTGCTGATATTTTTCAGAATTTCTTTGTATTTATCTGATCTGTAAAAGTGGCAGAACATCAGAAATTAATAAATATTTCTGCTGTCAAGGACGATCAATTGTTCTTCACCATGCAGACTGTAACCATAGTAATTTATATGCTGCTCCAAAACCCCCTGCTTAAACAAGGAAAGCAGACAGTAATAATCCTGAGATAGTGATTGATCAGGAGTTCTAAAATAAATGATAGCTACATGAAGAAAAACAACTTCTGCATCTGCTTACATTAAAAAATTATCTGAATTGAATGTTTAACAACACAAGCCCCTTCAAAATACTTTGGATATCAATTTTCAGCTGTTGTGCTAGAGAGCTAAAACTGGATCCATGTCTATTGTAAAATTTTACTAAAATAACCCAGTTTGGTTATAGGACCATAAAAAAAGCCACCTAACTCAGTGAGGGGAATGATAGAAATATTATTGGAAATATGTTCTCAAGTAATTATTGGAAATATGGTCTAAAGCAGTATATTGCTATTATTAATTAATTGATTAGTTGTTCTGAGGTAACATATGATTATCCAAAATTTACAGTACAGAAACTGACACAATGAATTCATACTAAAAATGTGCTTAGTGTCCTTCAGTTCAAGTTACTTCTGTTTCCTGAAGCCCAGTAATGCAGTACCTGGCATGTGAATGATTAGCAGTATGCGTGGTCAGTGACAAGAAACTTTAACTATTATCCAAATTGCCTCATAGGGAACCTCACCCTATTTCCCAGTTTGGATTTCAAATTTGAAATGGGATGGTCAGAGCTGAAAGGCCATCAAAATGCCCTTTTTTTGGGAGAGGTTGAGCTATTGACACTCCCACTATGAAAGCTCTAAGTGCATCGTAACTTTAAGGAAAAAATAAAACACCATGTAGTTTCTTCAAATAAAATTGAACCAATTTTATTAAACACAACTCAATGCTGACAGAATTTCATATTCTTAAGTATTGGATATGTTATTTCAAGCATAGCTTTTAAGTATGTTCAGAGATAAAATTTCTAAATATCTTATTTTAAAATATAGATTTCTATTAAACCAAGCAGGGATGATATGAAATAAGAATGTTCACCTACACAATAAATTAGACAAATGTTTGAGCTATGTAATAGAAGCAGTTGAAGACTAAAGATATGTTTATTCTTTACTTAACCCTGTCTTTAATCCAAAATCAGATTAATCTAGATTACTACCAGTCATTCAGGTATGTTGTGTTCATGATTTTCCCCAGCACCCTTCTGCATATCAATTGTCATCTGGAAGACTCATACTTTCTATTTTGTTGTGCCCTTGAACAAAGTGTGCCTGGAGTGTGACTGAGAATGGCCGTCTGGACTTCTAGGTCCCCAGAGCACGATAACTTTTACATCAAACATGTAAAGCTGGGATGATATGGGATCTGTCCATAGAAGTCATCAATGTGTCTATATCAATAGAGGGTCACCATCCTTTCAAACAAAAGTGTCTTGCGAGGCTGAGATGGCTGAAGGGTTCTACAACAAAATACCTTCCTTCATTTCCTTTGTAAAACACTGGGATTTACATTCAAAATTTTAGAACACTACAAATTCCTCATGAGTACGAAAAATCATCTAATATTCTTAAACAAACCCCCAGACTGTGACATTTTAAAATGGGAAATAAGAACTTGCTTTGAGGGTGGAACAGAAAGACTGTAAAGCCCAATTTTAAAGAAAGTGGTTCATAACCATGCCATGGAGTATGCTGAAGAGACCAAGGAAAATTCCAGGCACTAATCCCACCAAGGAAGGCTTAAAGATTGAAACTAAGCAAGGTGGTCAGTGTAAAAATAGAGTGAGTTTTTAACCCCACCCATCTGAAATGGCTCTCCAGAGGTAATTTCTCCCTACAGGGGCAGTGTTATCATTAGGCAACAATGCAAATAGCTACCCTCCTTCAAAAACAACATTCTCTCCCCAGACATCCCTATATTTAGCTTATATAATGGCAATGACGTGCGAAGCAGGGATGAGATTTAACACTTTGGTATTATAAGATGCTAAAATTATAGTACTGCAAATTGCAAATTCAATTAGTTCTACATGGAGGTTGATAACATCAGAAATTATAATATACTATATTAAATGCTTTAAATAATAATAAATAATGTTAACAATAATATTAAATGTGTTAAAACTGTCACTAGACACATACTACTACTACGTTGAAACATTATTCAATTATCTAGCACCCGCACTGGTAGTTATCAGCTTGTAATGAGATATCTTTTGCTTTATTGATGAAAATATCCATCTTTTTTTCCAGTTAGGCACAATTTCCACATCAGTTTTCCCAGCAAATATAAATACATACTTTGTGTTTAATTGATGTAAAGAAAATAAAGATGTTCATCCCAAAAGACGTTAATTCTAAAACATTCTACCTGTAGAATTATTTCTGATGTTTATTGGCAGGAGAAGAGATGTTTAAATTATAAAATGAAGTCCAGATGATAGACTTATCATGACAATTCGTAAGCTACATTACCTAAATATTGAAATTATGGTTTGACAACAGCCAAACTAAACTAAGAGAGTTAGACAGAAATGCCAAGTTTTCAAAAAGAAGTGACGTGGGAGAAGTTCATGGACAGCTGTTTTCCATGGGAGGTACCCCACACGGGAGCAGGGGAGGAGTGTGAGCAGTCAGTGCACTGCAGGGGAGAGCAGCAGAGAACAAGGTGTGATGAACAGACTGCAGCTCCTGTTCCCTGTTCCCCTGAGTTGCTGTAGGAAGAAGAGTCAGAGAATTCAGGAGTAAAACCCAGGAGGAAAAGAGAGATGGGGGGAAGGTATTTTTAAGATTTAGTTTTATTTCTCATTATCCTACTCTGATTTGATTTGTAATAAACTAAATTAATTTGCTTAAGCAGAATCTGCTTTGCCCATGATGGTAATTGCTGAGTGATGTCTCCCTGTCCTTATCTCAACCCACAAGCCATTCATTATTTTTTCTTTCCCTTGTCCAGGTGACAAGGGGAGTGACACAGCAGATTTGGTAGGCACCTGTCAAACAAGATAAACCCACCACACTCTCAGAGTGGACACCACTGAGAGATTCTCTCATGAGGGTTTCCAGATGTATTTCACTGAAACTTGGATTGACACAGTAAAACACATATTTACAGTACAATTACCCATAAGTTCCCTACTATACACTCTTAAAAAACCCAACAAACCAAAAAACTCAAACTATACATTTAAAACACCAAAGTTTCAAATATAAGGTACTGTGTGTTAAGTGCACAACTCTAACAAATACATTACATATATTATTCTTTTCAGAACACCCTCCTTTAGAAACAGGTTCATGAAATCATCAGAATCCAAATCTGTTACCCTACATTAGCATTCAGACAGCTGATCCATCCCACTGAGCATGCTCATAACAGACTGGAAGGAAATATTCTTGGTTGGGGTTGGCTGCACACAGTGCAGAGGCAGAGGTGCCCTCAGATGAACAATGTGTTCAGAGCACCTGGAAAAAATTTAGACAGGTTGGTGAGAAACTTCTACTGTGACATTTCAGGTTTGCCTATTGTACCATAAACATCAGTCAGTAAAATGGGCTTAATTAATTTTGGACAGATTATCTAGTGCTTCATTTTAACTTTTTCACATCAGTTTTTCTTTTTCCACTTTGAAAAAAAAACATTTAATGTTGTCTATAGTCAGCAATGTTTTAAAACTTTTTGTCATTTCTGTGGTAAGCAGAAATGAGCTCTTCTGCCTGGACTAATTTCTAGCAAATTCAAAAGTTGCTTTGAAATGTGTCACTTTTTTAAAATAAGTTTTTTAAAAAAGCATACCTTTTTTTATTCCTTGATAAGCTACAAATATATTTCTTAATTCAGGCAGAAAGGAAATGAGGAGGCAAAAGCAAAAAAAAAAAAAAAAAAGAAAAAAGAAAAAAAAAAAAAGAAAAAAGGAGTAATCAAAATGCTGAAAAGTTTGGTTTAGGAACATGACTTTAAAGACATAAGATCCTCTGGAGTGACATTTCAGATGGTGGAGGTAAATCATTCCTGACAGATCTGGAGCAGGGGTATTACTGCAGTAAGCATACTATCTTTCCTAATTGTTAGAAAGTCATCCTGCTGCCTGGCTTAATGAATAGAAATATACTCTCAATATTTCTCAATATTTCTAATAATAGACATATTCTCTAACTGAAAGTCTGAAATCTTAACTCAGCTAGCTTTGATGCCTGAATACACAAGACATTCCATGGAGTTCAGTATGGCCTCAAAGCAGGACTACTGATTAGAGAAAGGCAATTTGGAATTCTAGGCTCAGCCTTTGAGTAGGATTAAAACTTCCCTGTACCAGACTTCTTGCCTATACTAAATGTCTTCATACACAAACTGACTGGTGTACTGATAGTCTGTGGCTTTGCTGCCTCGGTTATCACCCAGAGTTGAAATGTGCTCCCAGCCCCTTGGAAAATCAAGACTGAAAGTGTTAATTGTCAGGAATTGATCAGACCAAATTAATTAGCAGTTCTGAAAATATGTTCATAAAATTTTCTTGATATGATTAAGTTGTCATCTTTGTTGTAAAAGAAAAATTGAACCTTGACATCAAAGTAGAGGAAGTAGAACTGTAGTAAGATTGAGAGATAAAAAGTAACTTTTCATTTTGTCTATATTAATAGAGAGCGGTGAAGAGTTTCTGGATTTGCCCCTAATGATTATTGGCCATACTTAGAATTCACTAGGTTTACCTAGTTATCATTAGGGAATCTTTCTAATAAACAGAGAACCTAACAAAAACAACAGAATACTGTTTTAAAACAGCCTATACTAGGCTGTTTTGTAAACCACTAAGGTGGGGATTCTTAACTAAAATTTGATACAGCTGGGAATACTGTGTGAGGAACTCAGTGAATCAGATACTTCAGAAGAAAAAACCATCACAAGCACAACTGGTTTTGATCTCTCAGAAGAGGGCTCTTTGAGAGTTAGGATTATCTCAGCTCTCATGTAGAAATGGAGCCTATCATTAACAACCTTGGTAATGCAAGCAACAGAGCAGTGGGAATGGACACTTGAAAGGGGGTATCCTTTTCAAACCTTCCTACCCATGCAGACAATATGCAGCCTGACCCTAGCTGCTTTTTGGAAGGATTCCCATTTATCATGGGAAAGAGATAGGTCAAAATACTTGACAGAGGAGAAAAAATTAAGCACATCTAAGAAAGAAAGAAAAAGAAAAGATCAAGCTTTTTATCAAACCCTGCATTGGAGGAGAATAATTAGCTTTGATGCAATCCTTCAGCAATGTATTTAGAAAGTTATCAGCTTCTTTACAGCACCTCAATCATAATTAAAGATACCACTAGGACAAACTTAATGCATATGCAGCTAGAAGAAGGCAGAGATAACTTCAGGATCTCTCTGATTACAATTTCAGGAGACAAAGTATTCTAATCTTCTAGCAGATAGTGGATGGTTTGCAGTGCACTTGAATAGCAGAGGAAGTGAACATTTGAATGATTTGCATATATTATATATATACAAGTGTGGAACACAGCCTATCTATAAACGACCAAAATGAACCAATATTTTCCTTTTCTGTACGTTATGTTGCTTGAGGTATGTTTTGTTTTGTTTTGTTTGTTTGTTTGTTTTGTTTTGTTTTGGCACACAGGCAGATGTTGTTAATACTAGGAGGGTGAGAATGAATTTATGCAATCATCTCAAATGGGACATCTCAGAGCTATCAATTCCAGACTGTCCTTCTGAAGCCCATTATGCAGCTACTACTTTTGTTTGCATTAATGTGCTCTAATATTTTCAGGATTTCCACATTATATTTCATAAGCAGCATTTCATTCCTTCTTATTCCATTTCTGAAGTCTGCTGAAGTCTTTCCATAACAGTGTTCAACCAAGTACCTGACAGCTCACTACTGACTTTGATGGCTGTAGGTTTGAAACCTGTGCTGACGTTCATCAACATTATTATTCAAGTTTACCATAAAGCTCTCAGTTCTTCCAGTTCTAAGATTCATCCTTATGTCAGCTGCTGTGGATATGTCTCCATTCAAAATAGCTTTGTGCATGAATGATAAGCTGCTGGAAAGCTGAAATATTTGCTTTTGTTCACCAACATGTACTTTCTGAGGCATAAGTGTCTCAGTTCTAACTTTATCCTTAATCTGTTGTGCTAATCAAAGATTTTTAGCTTTTTCTTTCTGGGACCAATTTTATGAGATTAAAAGCAATTCTTTTATATAATCTTCTTGGTATTTGACTTAGTTCAGGCTGAAGTTGAGAAGTAGTGGTCTAGAGTATGGCTCATGATCTTGGGCTAGGTCAGAACTCTAAAAATTCTTCTCTCTCAACAGAGTTCTGTGTTTGCGTGAACACAGAACTATTTCCTGTACTGGCCCTAAATTGGACTTAGGAGGTTTATGGGAAAGAAAATATCCAAGTAATCAAGAAAGGCATTGATTCAAAGATTTTTGATTCAATGCCGCTCATCCCACAGGTCACTAACAGACTGTGTTTTAGCTCAGAAGTTTGAAGGGCAGCCATGGAGTTGCAAGTCACCTTTACCATGCAATTGGAGAAAGATTTTACCTCTCTGACCTCTCCCCCTCCTACATATTAGTTAGGAAAGGTCTGGTTGGTTACACATTCTCCCTGAAGGTGCAATCAGTCATCCTCCAAAGGAAAGAAGACAGCTTTCAAATATCATGTCTGACTCTTTGCCAGAATGCTGACATTTCAGAAAGATGCTATGAGACATGGGTGGGGTTTATTTTGTTCAAAAGAAATACACAATGTGCTAACTGGTATGCTGGAATGAGACTCCCTACCTCTGGCAATATATTGGATAATGCCAGAAATAGAAACATTCTGATATTGATGAAGCTTCTATATATGCAAGGGTTTCATTTTTGAAAGGCGCATGCACCTCTGAGACTCTTTAATGGTGCTGTAAAAACTGTTCGAAAGTGAGAGAGAGCATTTTTCCTGGAAAATAATACCTCATTGAAACCATGCTGTCACTGCAATGATTTCACTTTCTTTCCCTCCACTTCCTAAGTCAGAAGACTCAACTTGTGCAAAATGCAATCCACATAACATATCTTATCAAATAAAATATTTTATTAGCTGATATACCTTACTGAATATGTCTCAGGTGGTGATATGGGGCAGTGGATGTTACAGAAATTTTAATACTTACTTGTATATAAAAGTTATTTTTTTACAATAGATAAAAGCTTATTGTGCATGATGGAATAGAGTAATATCTTGTATTCTAGCTGTGTGGTCTTCTAAAGCCACTGTAAATATTGAAAAATACTTGTTTTCAATTTGAAAATATTAAAGATATTACATGAAAAATCACATTTTTCCTCCCTCCATTATGTCTGAACAAATTATGTCTGCAAGAAAAGAGAGATCTTGCTCTTTCTCTTTTCCTAGTCAGAAACCTGAAAATGTCTATGACTTGTAGCTGGCAGATTTGGTTGCTGATTTTTTTTTTTTTTTAATGAAAATTGAGTCTGGGTGCAACAGAATGATCTGTATGCAGAGTCTGCAGTTAACCACTGCTATTCACCACCAATAACACAGATGGATCTGACGATTTAAGTTGTGAAACATATGGCTTTAGTAAGGAAGAAATGACAGCTGAGCTAAGTATCTTTGACAGAGTAACTCTAGAAAAAGAATATAAAGTTAGTTGCTTTGAAAATTGCCTTGCTCTCTTCAAAGCCTACACTCTTCACTTCACCCTCTGTCACCTTAATATCCATGAGTTCTGTTTCATGTAAGAAGTTTTTCATGTCTTTGTACCTCTCAAAATTATATGAGATACATAGCCAGGAGCAACTGCCAGAATAAGCATTACTGAGCACAAAACATGCTATTTCTTTCAAGTCTGAGAAACCAATTGCTTTTATTACATTAAAAACTGACCATGGATTATATGTCTTCTTCTATTACATTTAGCCTTTCTTTCAGAACTATTACTAGTGTATAATTTCATTAAATTCCAACTTGTCACCTTAATAAAAAACTTTCAAATACTTCTGATTAAAAAAAAAAAAAACTTAGAAGGCTCTGTAGGACGTGATTATACTTCATTTCATCAGTCACTGAGGCTATAGTTCTGCAGTAATATTTCTGACACATAAGCACAGAACTTTTAGAATTGCTAGCAAGTTTTGTTAGTCCTCTCAGTCTGAAAATTAGGAAGAGACGCCACATAATTAGCTTTATTCTTTTTGTGAAATAATTTTATACAAATTATTTTCATTTGGGTTAATAGATATGGAGAAGATACTATAGTTGTTCATGTTTTCACAGAGATTGAGTTCTGTTTAAGTTTTAGACTCAGTCATTGTTCACACTGTAGCTTATACAGTAGTAGCATTACTAAGATTGCAAACTGTAAAAACAGGAAAGAGCTCTGCTATTGGATATTTGTACCTCTCAAAATTATATGAGATACATGAGGCTTTAAAACTGTGTCATGATTCTGGAATATGAAAACACTAAAACCTCATTTTTTTCCCAGAATATTCCCTAAAGGTCTTCTGAGAAAGTTCAGTAACACAAATATCTGGTTCTACTTTCACTCTCTCTCTCTTGCACAAGTTCCTTACACAAATCCTGCACTTCTAGCCTTTTGTATGTTCTTCAGGTGTATCAGGTTTTCTGCTTTAATGTGACAAGTAGAAATGCCTTCTTACTCTAGGTAATATTACAAAATTCAACAACTCAGCAGAATTATTTTGTCTAATCCTGTACGTATACAGATTTCAAATACAGCTATCTATGACTAAATATGGCAGGTATTAGGAATATTACTATAACCTTATTACAAATGAAGGATGGCTAGCAATTTCTTTTTTATTGGATCAGATTTTTAGAGTCGTTTGGATAGGATGTAGACATGCATGTCAGCACCCTTTTTTGAAGAAGAGGCATTTATTTTTAAGATCCACAAAAACCTTGTACTCAAGCCATAGAAGTTTGAGCCTTAGCCAGCTATTAATTTGATGGAATTATTCTTCTGAAAAGTCATTATAGTTTTTCCCTGGAATCCCTAGATAAAGGGTTGCTCATGGCATTCAGAAAGAATTTTGGGGGTCCCAGAGCTCTAAGCCTTTTAAGACAGGAAACACAGAAAGGCACTTGGTGACATTTCTGTGTCTAATTTAGGAGTGGGAAAGTTCTTGCTTCCATTTGGTACTAAAATCTGAACAAGAACTCTGACTGAAACATTTCTTTTAAAATTTCCTACTAGATGTAGAAAATTTGGCTTATCTCAAGGGTGTGCAACATGCTGCTGGTATGGCAGCAGTGTGAGAACATTAAAGTTGAGATGGAAAAACTTGTTTGTTTGCATGATTTTTTTTTCACCTTCACTCCAGTTTCTTATTCATGAAGGAATAGCAGCATTAAACTTCCCAAGAGCTAAGAGTTCCACACTAACAACTCACATCCAATGCTGGTAGCAATAATGAAATTCTAGCATTAGAGGATTTAATGCTAGGAAGGAGAAAAATATTATACCAAAAGTGTTTTCTATTTTCTTTGCATTCTTAGATTTTGTTTACTCTCAACTGAATTAAAGTCATTACCAATTTATTTTTGCTGTCCCTTGTCCTTATGTTGGGTTATTATGCAATGGTGGTTTTCATATAACACATTGGACTTTGCCATAAAATTTGCTTTGGCATAAATAAAATGCATTACCATGGGAATTTAGGACATTACCTGTCATTGCTACAAATAATTTATTTTCAGAAAAAAAATGATGTTGTGTTTCATACACAACATGTATCAAATAATGTAGAGTGTGTAAAGTATAGTTTTCCTTACAATGTGTGTATGCCTCAGGGGTAAAGAAATGCAGTGATGGGACTAGAACATTTTCTTCTGAACATGTAGCTCAGCACATCATTTTCAGTCTTAACTGATTATTATTTACTAAGGTGTCTACATACAGAATGTTGGGATTTTAGATCTGACAACATACTTTGTGTAAATTTTTGAGAAATGTTTAAATACCAAGAGTAGACTTATTTCAAGAATGACTGAACTTCACTGGCCATTTCCAGAGATTTAAAAGCAAGCTGAAGTTTGGTACACAAATATAAGTCTATTTGCTTAGCTCTTGTGGGAATCCAATGCTTCTTGTTATAGCAAAACATATTGTACACTAAGGAACAAAAATTTTTTTCCAGATTGTTTGATATATTAAATTCAAACTATGTGTACATGGTTGTCTGTGTGTACAATTACATTATACACCTTTTTCATTTAGCTGTATCTACTATATGATTTTAAGCATTTATTATAAACCCTTAACTGTGACTTAAAAAATGGTTTAACACAACTAATAAAATTGAAAAGTCAAGACTGGAGAAATAGCACAAATAAAACTTATAAAAGCATAGAAACACAACAGTAATGGCTAAATAGAATCAAATGACACTTTATCAGGCATATAATATTTAGCACGTGCAATTCAAACTAAGAGAAGAGAGTGCATTTGGATTTTAGCAATAAAAAAGGAAGAAAAATTAGAAGTTCAATTCTTTGGCAGATAAGAAATATATGGGGTCTGTTGGGGAGGATGAAGGCCCTGCAGAGAAGATTTATTAGTAAAAGACTCAAAAAGTATAAAACCTGTAAGAGATATAGAATTAAAAGCTANTTTTCAACAGGGGTCAAACCTATATCATATAAAACCAGACGCAAATCACAGCTTGGGAGGAAGAGTCAGAGTTAGGTAGAGTTAAGAGCAGTAATTGATAAAATCCTGATTGGAGTTAGTCCTGTATGCTGCTTTTTCCTATTCTTCTCACATAAACTTGCTATACTTTGTTTCAAGATGTTTTCCATCTTGAATACCCACATGGAATAGTGGGTATTATTTAAGAATATTTAAGAATCTCTCACACAATTTGCAACATCTACGTTTCCAGCATTCTCTAGAAAATAGCTGACATTGTGGAAGTCAGGCGTGGAGACTTGTCATCAATTTTTAGCCTTAAAGATGCTAAGGTCCTCTGAAACTTATACTTCTCCTAAATCTGTAGCAGATAGACAGCTGTTCCCAATGTCTTGTTAATCCTGCATCTGTCTCTATAAATGCTCTGTGCAAGATATATCTTTTATTTGACAATTAGTAAAGGAGAATGTTCCACAAAGGACAAGTAATCAGATTCTACAGACCATCTAATACAGTTATTGCCAGAAGAAGAAAACCATTACAGCACAAGACTCTTGAAAGCTTGATTAAATGTTTAGTGACACTATAAAAATGCCTTTATTGATTATTGTAACATTCCTGAACACGTGTCATTTGAGACCTATGATAAGTATTTCATGCATTTGTGAAAATTGAGCTGTAAATCTAAGAAAACAGCTGCCATTAAAACCAAGATGGCTGTATTACAAGCCAGCAAGACGTAAAAGGATTACATTTAGGAGGTTAAATTCAATGTCATTCTTTTTTCAGTAATGAATTGTAAAATCCATTCTGTTGGCTAGAAACCAGAAGTAATTCCTTTGAAATATGTATTCAAGGGGGATGGGGGCAGGATGACAATTAGCTTTGGAAACAAGAATGTTATTTCTGATTGCAACCATAAAGATCCATTAAAGCTGTCCTTGACTATTAAATAAAGCCAGTGATGTGTATTCTTGTCATGGTACCACTTTGTTTCTGAGATACCACCTATTCTGAAAATTGCAGTAATCTGTTAGCTCTTAGAGACTGTGAATGTGAGGGACAGCTTGGATGTTTCCATGAACTCCCTCTATGGTTTCTGAATTTTTCTGGTGGGGGTCACAGAGAGTCAATATTGAGAAATATTTGCTTCTGTGTTGGCTAATAAATGCAGTATATTTTAATAGGGGAGGGTTAAACTGGACTTATTTCACTCAAGAAAATGCAGGTTGTGGAGGATAACTGTCCCTAAGCAAAACCAATAGCCGTGTGAGGGAAAGCTCCTCAAGGTAAATTACAAGTATTGACACATGAAGAGATGGGTATGAAGTGGTAATGAACAAACTGAGTTATAAATTGAGAAATTCCTTGTCAGAGTAACAGGCAGATAATGTAATTGCTTTTAAAATGGGTGACTTCATGAAGGAGGAATGTGGGAGCAGCAAGGGGTCTATTCTGAATGCCCATCAGTTTGTTTGAATGATTTCCATGCTCTCACCCCACAGTCCCATTTTTCTAGATTTTTACTGACGTCTGTAGTTTTTGTGCTATGACCACTTTGAAAGGATATAAAAAAGACAATTTTTAACTACAGTCTGAAGCCGAAACATTCCTAAAACATACAATATTTGTTATGTACTTAAAAATTAAATAGGTATTTAAGCACATTGTTAAGATGGAACTAATTATGTTGAATCAGTCATATTCTACTCTTGGGCTAAAATTAATTGTTCATGTGAAACCGGGTCTTCAGTTTATTTGTTATCTAACCATTATCTACACTACTATCTCTGTTACAGTAAAATAATTGTTCTTTCATTATTTACTCTTTGCTGCTCAATTAATGATTATTTTTTTCTGTAATAACACAGGATTTTCAAAGGCAAAAGGCATGCATAGACTTGACTGATCACAGCTACTATCATATAAATACAGTTTTCATTGAAGTGCTCTAGGACCAAAACCTTAAGAATCCTAAGAGCAGGAAGAAGAATCCAGGACTGTTCCAGTGTGATCTTATCCTTCCCATCAGACATTCTGTAAACACTTATATTCCTGGCTGCAGAGGTGAGACACAAAGGGACTGAATTACTAATCCTCCTGAAAGGTTGTAGCCATTGTGTTGGTAATGTCCTACGGAATCACTCAGAGCATCAGAGATTTCTGACTGAATCCCAGTTTCATGACTATTGCTCACTGCTGCCTTTGGTCAGAGCTCCAAGAAGGGAGCTGTCTTTCCATCTCTCGATAATTTTCTAGAAGTTTAACATGCTTCTCTCAAATCTATAATTACCCTGAATACTATTGCTGGTGTCTGGTTGAAATTTAACATCTGCATTTTAGGCAGTCTGACATTGGCTCATACAATCTGGTCCCTAGTGTTTTCTTGGTTCTAGTCAGATCAAAATCTATGTTTTGAAGTTTCTTTTTCATTTAATAAGCTGGTTCCTAATGGGGAGAAAACTTTTGTCAAATATTTCTCAAAGAGGGACATTGTGTAAGTATTTCAACCAAGGACAAGAAGTGCTGTTTGAATATGAATAGAATTTAAAACGTAAGTAGGAAGCATTTTAAACACCTTAGCAGTGTAAGCAACTCGGAGAATACATGGACAGTGCTGACAAAGAACTGAGCCAGTAATAACAAGGCAAGTCAGGACCTGGAGAGAACAAGGTCAGATCCTTTTTTTCATTTTCAATCAATGTTAAGGGTGGCACCTAGAAGGCAGATGATTCTGAAAACAGATCTGTCTTCTTATTGGACTGATAGAAAAGACCAGAATTTTGAATGGGTCTTGAATCTTTGACATCATACGAAAACACTATATTTTTATAGGATAGACAACAAAATGTAAGAGTTTAATAATATCTGGATCTCATTTCAAGCAATAGAAGTGGAGAAAAAGCTCAGAAATTTGATTTAGGCGTATGTGCTTAGCATAAGTAGAGTCACAAATGCTTGGGTTATTATATTCAGGCAGACAGACTGGAGCAGAGCAGAATGTAGTGATATATTAAACAGTTGCATTTCTATTGGATTGTAAATGGTATTGGTTGTTTCCAAATATAATTTTGAAAAAGGCTTATATCAAATTTTCTTTTGTTACAGGCACTAGGGAATTAAAATGTGACAGTAAGTAAGCTCAGGCGGCAGTGGTTTTATGAAAAGACTAGGATACATTAAAAATGCTGATGTATACAATATTACCTCAGGTTGCAGTGTCAACAGAATATAGATTTATTCCAAGAAAAAAAAATCTTTTCAGACAAGTTTGCTTATATATCTAGCATTCTTGTAAATTAGTTTAAGGCTCATGAAAAATATCAACCTAGAAAAGCAGAATGCTGGAGCCATTTTTAATTTCAGGTGAGGTATAAAATGGACAGGACTGCAGCATTTTTCAGACAGGCTTACCAAATTATTTTTCTTGTGAATGAGTAACCCAAATTATGCCAGAAAGAACTAGTGGGCAATGCTAGCCAGGAAATCACAGCTGTTTGTGTTGCAAGTATGTTAGCTTACACCCTAAACTCCAGCGCTTAGCTGAAGCATGCATCAAGGCTCCTTCCACATTTTTCAGAAATACTGTGCAGACTGTAAGTCTGTTGTGTTTAAAATAAAAACTTTAAGGGGTTTAAGTACTTTTATCTCACTGAACTTTGTCTCTGTTCCTTCCAAGTAGTGACATATCCAACATTTCTATTAAGCAGTTGATATTTGAGCACAATTTCCACAATCTCCATAATGTCTTTCCAAAAAATCTCCTTTTTAACTGTTCCCCTAAAGCCACAAAATAGACTGTCATAAACTGCACAAGACTAACAGATTGTGGCCAAATTTCTTATGTCTGTAATCCGAAGTAAAGTTAGTGTAAGAACTCTTTAACGACCACTCTCTTGTTGGTGGTTGTTTTCCTATTAGTATTAATTTTCTGCTGTGGTTGGACATGATGTCAGGGACTGATTAAGCCTTTATGTAATCTGATTTTTTTCATGTTCTGATCGATGCACTTCCACCGTGTTCCAAACCCATTCTGTTTCTCAGAGGTAGCGTTTCACATTAATGACTTACATTAATGAATGTCTTAAAAAGATAGGAGAGGGATTCAATCAGAAGAGACAGAGTGTTAGGAGAGAAGGTTCACAAAGCAGAAACACAAATTCTATCATCCTTTCCATTCTGGCCCTGCTCCTTCTTTCACCTTTTTATCCCACTAAATGCTAAATCCCTTGCAGTGAAGGCAAAAAATAAATAAAAACAAAATTGACAAAAGATGGCCAGTGTTCTAAGGAGAAAACCACTGCTGCAGGGATACTATTTATGATATGTTCATATATATTGCTTGCTCTCTGTAGGAAAAGAAAATTTACCTCAAACATTATGTTTTAGATCTTTATTAGAAAAATGGGGGTGGTGGGAAGGGAGCTCTTTCTAACATTTCTAAGAATAGATACAGAACAACAAGCAGCCTAAGATATGAGATTTACCTTTGTGAACATGTTACTTTTCAGCAAAAAGATATTGATACATTATATTAATCTCCTTTTTAAACGGAAAACTGTAGTAGGGCTGTGGTGTGGTTTTAAAAAAACCTCCATCCTCATAGGTTTGTCATTGTTCAAACATTTATATTAACTAAGCTTAAATGATAATTTAAATTATTATGTTCTTGTTCCTTTCATTTATTGTTTTGCTGGAAAAATGGGTGGTGATGGTTAGATGAAGTTATTCTTAAATTTCTGTTTTAGTGGTACCTTGGTATAGTAGTAATGAAAAAAGTCTCAGAAGCATAATTACTATATTGTAGCTTGAGAAGAAAAACCTTTCAAGTGTTAATGAAGAGAAGTACTAAAACTCGCTATAATAATTTTTCTGAAAACAGTTATTTTGCCTTTATTTTAAAAATAGAAGTTTGGTATATTACCATAATTATAATCCTAGATATATATTACTGTTTTAATGAAAAATAAAAAAATCTCAAATATGAAACAGCACCCACTAGAAGCATCTAAATTCTGACGTGAAAGTTGAAGAGTTGCCAGTATTACGGTTGTATGAATATTTAACAGAAAACTTGAATGCAGCACTATGGCAAAAATGCAGTAATTTTAGAGCTCAGAGTAAAAATAAAAATAAAGGTATTTTTACTTTTATTTCCTATAATTACTACACCATGTTTTGTATTTAGGATATATAGGTAACAAATAAAAATACATGAATGAATCAGAGGCATTTTAAGAATGTCTCTGAAACAAAAATATTTTTTTATATTTCACAGAAACCTCTAAGAGCATTGGTAGAAAGAGCTAGTAGTGGTAATAAGTCATAGTTTAAAGTAATCAATTTACCTTTTGGTTTCCATGGGAAACAATGATAAATAATAGGTATTGTAAGTATTAATAGAATTAATAGAATAATAAAATGTTTCTAGTTTCTACTTCTATTGTTAAATTCACTTAGATTAATGAATACATGGCCTGTAAAATTTTCATTTATCTCAGTTCAAAAGAGTGAATAAGATATTTCAGATTACAAAAGGGAGTAGTTTCTGAGCTACCTCTGGGTGAGATACACACGTACATGTACATACGTACATGTTTCTCAATGAAAAAAGCCACATCTCCCTCCCACCTCTGAAATCAGTCTAAGTATCACTCATGGCTATTGATTTTGAGAGAGTGGCACCTCCCACCAACAAAAGTATTTCTATTTCAGTTGGATTGCACTCTCCATTCTGGGGACTGTCAGCAATAGTTAGTTCTAAGCTTTGTATTCAGATTTATGAGCATTAACTTTCTCTCAAGCCAAACTTAATCAGAGCAGTGTCTGCATTATGGACTAATATAGATTGATCCCACAGAAAGGGTACTTTTATATCTTTCTCCAACTCTACTTTCTGTAAGAAAATGGGAATATCTGTCTTGCTTTTTGCTTTGTATCTGGAAAGTATGTAAGCTGTTCAATCCTCACATTTCATATTCCATACTTGTCATTTCTTCACATTTCAAACACTGTAAATACTTAAGCAAGTCATTTGTGCACCTTCAGCTTTGGAAATTCAATTCCTTTCAAGATAAACTCTTTGCTTTATTGAAATTAATCAGCAACCTAATTAATTAATCCATCATCTATTAAAATGCATATGCCTGGAATGCATATTTTGTGACTCAGATACTTCTTTTTAATGTAACATGCATTTTTAATGCAAAAAGTGAATATAGTCCAGATAAAAGAGGTGGGATACTGTTGGGTGCTACAGCATTAAAATTTGGTTGATACCACTTTGGGAAGTCCATGAAGTTCACTGAGGAAGAGAGTGAGCAAGTACCCTATAGCAACTTCTGAGACAATATCTGCCATGACATCCCATATCACATGGGAAATGGTAGTACAGAATTACAGTAGTTTAATTGCCTATGAAGTTGAAAAGAGAAACCAAAGATTAACTTGCAGAAAGTTACATGAAAAGCAAAACCCAAAAAAAGTACCTGCACTTAACACTTCTGCCTGAGCAGTCAAGAAGAAGCAGACTTCAAGTTTCCCAAAGCAGAGAAGCAGATGCTGTCCTCAGTCCTCAGTCCTCAAGTCCTGATCTTTCTGTTATATACTTGGTTATAACCCTACGTCCTTGAAAAAGCAAATATTGCCATTTTGCTCCATAAAAAAAATTAGTTCTGATTAACACTTAAAGTAACACTTGAAGCTCTACAAGGTGTCAAACAATTTATATGTCTTCACTGATTACAGTCATAACAATAAAAAGGGTAATAGTAGCTTATTCAGGACACTTTTTTAATTAAGACTTCGACCATTGGGAACTTGCTTTTTATTAAGCACCCTGAATACCACACTAACCTCATTATACATGGCAGTAAAGTGTAAATGAATATACTGAAAGTGGAATTCACTTGTCCAGACTTTCCTGTTCCTAAGCAAAGTACTCTCATCATTTGTGAGGGTGCTATGTATGCTATGTCTCACTTTTGCTGCTAATTCAACCTTAATTATGCACAAATTCATGTTAAATTTCTATTAAACTCTAATGAAGAAATTACTTTGAGACTTTTTCAGCTCCTGCTGGGAAACTCTTCTATTTCATCACTAATGAATTACATTCTTAACTTTATTACTACATTTCTTGAACAGAGTTTCTGGTTCATGAATCACATCATTATTATTTTATTATGATTTTATTTTTATTTGATACACTGTAGTTCTGAATTATAGATGGTCTTTGTTTTCATTCAATTGCCTTCCAAGAGAAATGCACTGCTTTTGTCCCCATTGTCACAACTGCAAATCCTTAGAGTAGTATGTGGAAGAGTTTACTTTCCCCAGGAAAAAAGTAAAAATAAAAAAGTGGCAATATGTAGAAAAGCTGCAGATACTTTTTGCAAGAAAAGTAGTTTGTTTCCATATTGATGTGTAGAAGCTCAAAGTATATAGACTGGCACACTGCCATTTAATTTCATAGAACTATGGAAAGCTGAATGTATTTAATCCTGCTGAGATTCCAGCCTTTTTGCTTCCTGCAACAAATCAAAATTATTAAAAACTCTGCAGTCGAAGTTTCCATAACTGGAAAGTTGTTTAATATACTCCAGGCCAGAAGGAAACAGAGGTAAAAGAGGAAAAGTTATTAAAACTTGATCAGTGGAGATTGACAGAATCCACATCATAAAGTAGAGTGACTAATGCTAAAATTTAGAGGAAATGATTAGATAACAAAAATTTGTTTCAGAGGACCATACTGGATAATGTAACAGAAAATATCTTTTATCCGAAAAAATATAATAAAATTTGTAGAAAAGTTTAGACTGACAAAGACAGTGATATGACTGACAAAAAGCAACATGACTGCTTTTAGAATGATCAGCTTATTGTGATTATAAACATCATATGACACAAAATGTTACTTATCAGAAGTATTGTAAAAGAAAACTCACTTAAGTAATTTGGAACATTGTGGAATTTTCACCTTTTTGCCTGAGTTCAAGTTACTGGGTTCCTTTCCCTGTTTCATTAATATATCTATTAATTTTAGTGCAGAAATATATGGTAACTTAAAGTAGTAGAAGATGGTACTACTGATTTTCTAGTAAAGAGATTTTACTTTTTTTTATCATGGCTGTAATCTATTTAATATCTGCATATTTCATACACTGCCCGTCAACTAAGGTACTCCTTGTGACTATTAATAATTCTCATTCTTCCTGGGCTGTGCAGCTGTCAAAAATTTGAGGAGGCAAGGTAGCTCTTAGCCTTAAGAGCACATTACCTATTTCAGACAGAAAGGACTCCTTTCAAAGTCCTTTCAAAGGACTCCTTCTATAATTTTTATCTACATGGCCAAATAAGCAACAAAACCAAAGCTATACAGAGTAGCAATTATGCTGAGTATCTGTGGACTTTAGACTGAATGAGGGAGCTTTTTCACCGGGCATCCCTGTCTCCCTTCCATGTTTCTCCACCCATTCTTTTCTGCCCTAGCTTTTTTCAGCCTCAGAAGAGTGAAAAGGTCCTACACAGCACACAAATTTCTTCACACAGTAGAACAGCATTTTATATCTACCTTATATATGATTTTGCTCATTAGAGAAAGACAAGGCAAGATGCAGGGTAACACGTGATCAGACCTCGAATATTTGACATTTAAAAAGTTCTTGATTACTTATAATTTCTTCTTATATTTTGCCCTGTTAATTTATCCTATACAGAGGTAGCTAATGATGCCAAACTGTTGAACATCAATAGTTTGTAAAATATCTTTCCATAAAGAGACTCAGTTTACCTTCTCTCTGTCTATTTTCTATTCTTTACCATAACAGTTCAGTAAATTGTAATATTTTTTTCCTATGCTGTTGGTTTTGGGTTTTTTAAGCCAGAAGGTTTGGTGTTTTCTAGTCACTGACACCTAAATATATATTTTCTGTTAGAATATTATCACAGATTAACTGTCTTGTTCTGACCCCTCAAACTAAATGCAGGCAAATACAAATCTAGCCCTTCTATAAATTCTCTATTTCTTCTTTGCATTGACTTATCAGGCAATATGCCCTTGTGCTTTAACTTCATTTCCACACTTCCTTCCAAATCCTTTTGATCCTACAGCAAACATAAAGGCCACACAGAAAAGATTAACCCTTCAGTCTCAAAGGTAAAGTGACTTTGTCTGGATTAGTGGAGAAATTGTTGGAAGGGAGGAAGACAGAGGGCACCATCACTTGAGTAAAGGACATTAAATAAGCACACAAGAAAAATACTGCATAAATACTATGCATTTACTGTTAGCTTGCTAGAGGAACATACATATTTCCTTTGCATAATAGGCTCAAAAATGAGCCTAATATATCAAAAATCTGTATTTTCAGGTTGTAAACAATCTGATTTTTTAAAATATATTTTAAAAAAAACCTACAAGTAAAAGAAATATTGCTGAACATAGCATCCAATAGAGTTTGCCTGGAGGACAGAAAACACAAGAGGCAAATTCCTCTCCTTAATAATCTCACTTCACTACAGAAATTGGCAGGAAAATTACAATCATAGAATCATCAGGGTTGGAATAGACCCTTAAGATATTCCACTGCAACTTCTAACCCAGCACCACCATCATAACTCAGAAGAAAAGAAATTATATCAGAACTCTCAAGGTTCCAAAGTTTCTGAAGCCTCTCCTGCTACCTGAAGTAGGTTTGCCTCTAATGTTATCATTACTCTGCGGGACGGCTCAAGTAATGACACATAGACTCCAATCTTCTTGGAGGACAAAAAGCAAAGTTTATTGAAAGACAGATTAATTTATTCAGTGTTTAGGTACAATGAATAGGATTGATAGTTTAGAGTCTACACCTCTTTGTAAACAGCTTTGCCAGTAAACAAGTTGGAAAAACCCCAAGTGTCAGGAGGAGGCTATCTACAGGGATTGGTTGGGGTTTCTCCTTAGAATTTCCTAAGCCAGAATGAGAGTATTCTGTGCTTAGCTTTCTCACAGGCTACAAGCCACTGCCTGGAGCCTAAAATTCTATTTTCTGACCACTGTCAGTTCCCACACAATGCCTAGTAGAATTGAACTCCTTACTCTAAGTCTGCCCATGTAATAAGCAAATACTAAATTCTCTCTATTCTATTGTTTGGATTTTTTAGTCTACCTCCCTCTGTCTTTATACATCCAACAATTATAAAAGCCTTCTGTTATAATTTAATTTAACTTTTTGGACACCACAGATGGGTAAGTTTCCATAGATAATCTCCTTTAATTTTATATATTTTTTTCTATCTAAATGATGTTTCATTTGGTTATGCTAAAGCACATGTTTGCTGATATTCTATAAGCTAACATAGCCATTTTTCATCAATCTCATTCCCTATGTCATCTGCCAGATTTGTCAGTACTGACTTTATGGAGTTTTTCCCCAGTACTTATAATATTAAACAGTGTGAGACCAAGAATGAATCTTTGTGAGACCCAACTGGAATCAACTCCCTCAGTGACAATTACTGTTGTGTTTTGGCTGCTGGTTAGTCAGCTTCAATTCAGTCAATGCATGTCATGTTGACTCTGTGTCATTCTACTTTCTTAATCAAAATGTCATGCAGAAAGAAGACAAATGCATTACTGATAATTGCTTTCTATCAATTGTCTTATAACCTCACAGGCAAAATAAATATCAGATTATCAGTATTGACAGTATATATTTTCCAAAAAAATCCATTTCATTATCATTAAGTGCCTTACCTGAGTTTAATTTTTTATTAGTCAAGTACCACCATATCAGTTCTTCCATTACTTTGCTGGGGTTGACATTTAGGCTTTGTACAGTGGAAATTGCCATTGAGATAAAAAAGTGACTGTTGTCTTTTGCTTAAAAAAATAAGCAAAATATCCATATCCTATGTTCATTTAACCCCTTAAAAAGATGGATATTAAAAAGATATTTACCATTTAGGGAAAGTTGGTGACAATTTAGAATTGCACATCAAATATTCCTGCTATTTGCTTTGATAGAGGACATGGAGCATTCCCCTTGTTTCAGCCATAGCAGAGAATCTATTATGTATGGAAAGAGCAGACTGAGCTACTCAGCTGATTTTCTCTAGTATAGCCCACTCATATAATGTCACATGCCTTTTCTCTCAGTTTGCCCCAGGTAAACCTGTTTTCTGGCTATGTTGTTAAACTGTTAGGACTCAAACCATTATTCATTGTTTGATTAGGGCAGTGAAGAAGCATCTGCTATATACCAACAACCATTATGTGAGTAAGCTCAAATGTACACTGGCATTTGCAACCCTTACATTAGCGAGTGAGCTTGCTATTGCTGCTATATCATGGTTATTTATTGTTTTGTCTTTTCTCTTTTCATATCTTTTTCTTCATTAAAAGATAGCATCCCTGGGCAGAATTCATGCTCCAATGTGATAGGTCATAAGCAAGTACACAGCATGTGCTATGCCTTCATTCCAGAGGTCAGGTTGATATGCATGCATTTTGCATCTCACAAAAATATAGAAACACAGAGTAGTTAACAATACCAATTATACAACAATTTTATTCTTACTAACTCACTACCTACAGACATTTTACAGATGAAAACAGTCTCTGTTCTGAGCTGAAGCAAAATAAATCCATGAAGTTTCCCTGTAGGAGGCAGATGGGAGGGAGGTGAGGAGGGGTCTCTGGAGTCCAGGGCAGCTCTTGAAGCATGCAGTTTATTGCACAGGTCGTGGGTACGAGAACTGTGCTTAAGCTGCCAGCCACAGCTTGAAGCGTGCCAGAAAGAGGGCTAGGTTCCTGTTACAGTACATTATATCTTTTTCTGTGTTGACTATTCTGATTTACAGTAGCCAAACAGTACAAGATACAAATCCTACAGAATCTACATACAGCCTATAGGAACTACTACATTACCATACCACGATGCATACTAAACCTTAAAAGCTAACTCCTCGGCTCCTTTTGCCTGCCACATTGGCAGGGTCAGTCCCCCTTGGACCCTTGGCATCTCTTTGTTTGCTAAGGGTATTGCTCAATCTACAGGAATCTTGCCTTCGGCTGACTTAATCCTTGTCTTCCTGTTACAGAGTAACTAGTGGCTTGGCATCCCATATCTCAAAGCTCTCTTTCGTTTCTATTTCACTTATCGGTTTTATGCTCTTAGAATCTTTTGCCAGGCAATCATATTTGTAAGGCTTTCCTGTTTCATCTTCTCCAACACTCCCTGTTTTCATTATAGTGACCATGATTTGGTTTTGAATTTGTACTGCAGGAGAACATTTTGCACACTAGAGACAGTCAGGCACTCACTCATAAAACGGTGCTGGTTACCAGTTTAAAGAATGACACCTTAACATTGCACTAGCAAAAAGAGACTTTGGAGTTAAAAATATAGTGAACAAAGCAGGTATCCTTTACTGTAACTGTGCATCAAAGAACAAATGCCAGGGAAATGGAAAATAAAAAAGTTTTCTTGGTAAAACCTTAAAATTTTTTAAAAGATAGTTATGCCATGAAACATTCAGTCTTGTGCTTACTGATTTTTTTTAAAAAAAAGCTGATCCATTAAATATAGTGATTTCCAGTGCCTCAACTTCCATTTGTCACCAAACATTCCCAAATATGCACAAAATGTGTATATCACCTTTCTAAACCCTATGGGTTTTTAAAATATGTACATTCAACACCCAATCTACAGAGACATTTGAAAAATATATCCTAGAAAGAAACCATTTAAAAGGAGCATCAAGAGAAGGTGGATACAATAGGAGGCAAAGAAACTCCTTAACTGTTCACATTTTTACAGAAAGAATAATTACAGTATATATTTTAGGTTCCCAATTACTAGATTTCAAAACTAAGGTAAGTGAAAGAGCTTTCCTATAAAAGACAGGCATTTTGACAAAGCACTCACAAGTGAAATACAATGTATTTTTATTCTTTTACCACTTCTTTCTATAGTAGACAATAGTATAAGCTAAAGAAAGCAAAAGGCAAGTAGTACATTTATATTTTCTGCATCAAATTTTCAACAAAAATTCCAGCTTAACCAGATTGCAGGTTCCCATTCAATATCTGAATATGTGTAATAAGGACAGAAGTAAACTCCAAAGGAAGAGGAATTACATTAAAATCAAACTGTACTTCTCACAAATACTTTTAAAATACTTTTAATCTTGTTTACATAGCCTGTGAATTAACTGCTTCAGGGTAACTCCTTAACATAGTTCTTTAATGCATTTAGTCTTGGCACTTCTTGTCTGAATTCCTTTAAAAACTGCAGGTCAGAATTGCCCTAAGAAGTTCAGTCTGTGTCTAATCCAGAACCAGACTCAATCCTTGAGCTCTCCAACAGATTTACACCTGAAATGAGTCTAAGTGATGAAGCCCTTGGAAAGCCTACTGTGAATATTTTGCTTGGCAAGGAATAAGCCTACAGACTGTAAAATAGTTTATGTAATGAAAGAAGAGATAAGAGATATTGATAACTTCCCCTGATTCATCCAATTTAGATTTTTATTTAGTGCTTCCTATGCCACATATTATTTGGTTTTATAATCTCCATGTTCTCAGTGAAGCTTATGGTGCTATCCTGCAAATGAACATGGCTTGTTTCACTTTGCAAAGCTCAGCCAAATCCCCAAAATTTCTTTGGCTTTGATCACATGGGCAAAACCTCTTCATCCAAGCTCAAGGGTGAAAATGACAAAAATTAATTTTAAGTATTCAACAGTTATGTGGTGTCTAAACCAGACATCTAGGCTGGTTTTATAGTAGTTAGATTTTAATATGCCTCCACACACTGATTAATTCTCTCCAAAGATGGACCCCTACACAGGCAGTGTTAATTGTCCTCCAATTTTTTTTTTCTTTTCTGCATTATTGAGGAAGCCTAGACAACAAGGTAGGACAAGGAATAAGATGCCTTTCAAGAAGAAAATAGGCCCAAATATCTTCAGTGGGATTTAAATAACTCTAGCTGCTGTGCTCAACAACAATGACATTTCTACAGGATTATGCAGATGAGGCAGGTTAATAACAGCTTTTTGACTTAGGAGTATTGCTGTTTTTAATCAGCCTTAGTATAATGTCCATACAGTGTCACAACCCAAAGTAGAATTGTGTAAACTAAAACTTCTTTTTTTGTACTCTCTTCTTTCTGAGACTGAAATCTACATCATTTTCAGGGTTCATAGAGTACTCTGAGCTCATTGTAGCTAATCTCACTTTTAGCTTTTACCATTTTTGAACGGATATTTAGTTCTGACTGCATTTAAGCTTTCTTTTAATTTCCAGTGACACTACAAAGAAAAAAACAACAATCTTTCCAACCTGTTTTATGTGCTCTTTTTTTGCTCATTATGTTTCCACTGGGACTCTTTCACCACAATTTTTTCTTTACAGAAAGCTACTATTCACTCTCTGCTTTGTTCCAAGTTATCACCATGGACATTTGTTACTGGGTATATAATTTTATGCTTGAGGCTCCACCTATCAAAATTTGCTGCATCAACATCTTGTCCTCTGATCATAACATAATTATCACTTTCAGAGATAATGAACCTCATCAAGGTCTTCTATTCTCATTTTCATTTATGAATAAGTTTGGCTACTGCCAGGAGTTAATGAAACTAAAAGGGAAAGAGAGAAGGCAACACTCAGACTGATTGCTGAGAGAGACATTGCTGAGAAAGTGACAGGATGGCTTTTAAAAGATCACTGATATGTATTTCCTGCCAAATATTCAACTGAACCCTAAATGGAACCAAGTGTCCTACTGTAAGATTTACAGGATTTTATGGGTTATTTAAAAATGTGTTAGACATTATAATTAATGACTAAAAGGTTTTCTGATTTCAGAAAAAATTGATGTGGTTATACATTGAAAACTACAGCGATCTTCTACTAAAATTAGTATTTTCAAATATTTCATGACAGGGAACATAATAATCCCTGGTACAGCTAATAAAATCTAACAATTCATACATTTCATTATTCTCTTTTGGTAAAGAGTTGGCACCAAGTGTTTGAGAGAAAGATGAAAGGAACATAGTAATGAATAATTAATGAGGGTAGTTCTCCAAAATCCATAATCAGCTTATACAATGAGGCAGGTGAGCCATTATTTTTTTCAACTTTTTTCCTGTAACCCAAACCAACTAAATAAGACTTTCTTTTATGTAACTAAGAATAACCTTGTTCCTCCATGGTTCATTTTCACATAAACATTCTTTTTATGTAGAATCAAAGAAGACAATATTTAATGCCATAATATATGTAATCAAAAATACATCTTGTGGTTCCTTTTGTTTAATGGATCAACTCTAGAAGAAAAAAATTAGCAGACTAGTTAGAATAACTGGGAAAAATGACAAAAACAAGCACTGAGAACTTGATACTTTATTTAAAATTATTAGAAATTAATAGAGCAGCTCTTAAAGTCTTTTCAGAATACCAGCTGAAATTCCTATTCTATTGTTAATGTTATTTTATCTTAGAAAAAAAATATATATCTTTGATTGGCAATAAGCACATTTTTATACACTTTTCTGCTCAGGGGACTTTTTTCACACAACTGTAATTCCCCCATCTGGAAATAGTAGTTTGGAATTTATATTCCTTATATCCAGGTTATAATATAAAATGTAGAAAAAAAGCAACACCAAACAAAACAAAAGCAAAAAAAATCCACAAAGGCAAAGGAAAAATGAGCACTCATGGAAAAGGAAAAGCACAGAAATGTAAAAAGAAGACTCATGTTTAATTAATGAGTGCTCCTGATGGGGAAGAGAGCCAAAATAACCACTGACATTTTTGTGATTTTGACTTTTTAATTGCTTGTTTATTCCTTTGGGAAACCTGCTCAGGCATCCGTTAGATTTTTGCTAGCTAAATAAAGTGGTTGTTCATGTACTTCAGATTGCATTTGTAACTACCTTCATTTCTTATTTGTTTTTGAATTCACTTTGAGTTGCATGCTGATTTTAGTCATAATGCAATGTGGTAAAAAAGTAAAGTAATTTTACATTAGAATTTGCATATTCAATTAAACTATACAGAAACATGGAAGAAAAATAAATGCTGTACTGTGTTAACTGAGTGGATATTTTGTACAGTAATTTTTTTTAAAAAAAAGAACTACAAAGCTTGAGGGACTGAGTCTGCAGTTGGCATAGGTATGGCATAATCTTTCCCCCTACATAGATCACCTGCTCTTTTCTAATTTTTAGAGACTGAGTTAAGTATAAAAACCATAAAAGGCAGAATTTAACATCCGGAGTTTTATTTTTCACTAATTTGGAGAACTCTGACTTCGTCATCATATAAATACTCAATTCCTATTTGAGTATTATCTATTTGAGTATTCCTATTATCACTAAATGTAGCCTAAATAAACTCTTGAAAGTAGAATTGTCACAGTTTAACTGCACAGTATGTGAAAAGATACAGATAGTCTTTCAGGTTTATACCTTTGAATAAAATTGAATGTCTCCATGTTCTAGATAAGTATGTTCACTCCATCTTACTACCAGTGATTATATTGTAGGTTTTCCTCATATTCTCTCTTACTCATTTCTTTTCTAAAGCAAATAATCCTAACCTTTTCAGCCTCTTTTCATTCTACAGCTTCAGTATTTTCACCTTTCTTGAGCTTCTTTCTTCTTTTTAAAAGCACAGTCACCAAAAGCCCAGAGAAGATTTCACTATTGACTTGTAGACTTGTTTCCAATTTGATATTCACAACTCTTCATTTATGATAGTCATTTTGGTGAAGAAAGAATTGCATTTCTCTTTCTTATGCACTTTACCTAGCTTTTGATAATATCACATAGTTGTCTGCTTGTTAAGTTGCCCATTGTCCCATTTGGTTATAGCTTTCTGGAGCTCTTCACAGCCCTTTCTGGTCCTGATTAGCGTAAGTAATCTTCCCATTTGTTGTCTCAGTCTTCACTTGCTTTCCAGGGACAGTTCTTGTATGAATGAAAACTATTAATCATTTCTCACAATAAAACATTTATTCTCTCTTGTTCTCTAGGTAGATTTTTATCCATAAAAGACTTGGCCTTTCCATTCATGTTTAATTCATTTCTCAGACTTCTCAAGTCTTTGACAAGACAATTAAAGTCTTGCCTTATACCTAAACTATACTCACAGGAATTCACAAACCTACATTCAAAGAATTCTAAAAGATTCAACTATGTGTAATTTTTTTTTCCCTTGGAAAAGGAACATTCTTGGCAATGTTAAGATTAGAGACCTTATTAATATGTGAGATGGGGAACGTATATGGCTATGAAAATTCAGAATTTTAGAGGCATATAACAGGCTTAATATGTCCACTGCAAGAGAAGATGCTCTGTGTTGAAACCTTGTGGGAAGGGAGATACATTGTCAATATTTGAGTTACAGAAGAAACTCTTAACAGCTTACACCTTACTGGATATTTGAACTACCTCTCAATAAAAAGACTTTTTTTTGGTGTGGCTTCTTTAATGTCTGGTATAACACACACTTCCTTTGGTATAATTAGCTAAGATGAAAAATCAGGGACAAAAAGTCAAGCTTGATAGGCTCTGATGATCCTCAGGCTACCATTTTAGATATCATGTTCATCTATCAGGTAGGTATTTCCAGGTGTTTGTCACCATTTCTTTTGTAGTGTTTGTTTTTATAATGTTATTGGAGTCAATATTCATATATTTTTCTTAGTTTTACTTTTAGCTGTATAAGGTGGCTGATGTGGCTTTCCACTGACTAGTAAAATGTGCCACTTTTTTTCAATACTAGTTTCCCCCCGTATTATTATCAGTTGTGTTATAAATGTAATCAGCCAAATTATCAATAAGAAGATTTTTTTATTGAAAAATTGAGCAGAACAATTGAGAAATGCCACAATCAAGATCAGTGTTGAGCCCAGGGTCGCCACTGGGTGAACACAAGATACAGCCTCTATTGCACCCACAGTTCACAACATGTGCACTGAGGTCCCACTTTTATACAGTGCTTCACCACCCAGTATGTGATCTCAGTCTGTTTTGCTGCTTCCTCCTAGAATACATAGTCATGTAGTCTTGATTTTCGGCTGCCAGTCGGCTGAATGGATTTCCAAGAAGAAGAGAAGATCCATGGTAGATTTACTGGAATCAGGTATTGGGATTCACCAGCTAGATAAATATGGATAAGATGCATATTAGTAGTTAAGTGGTGGGTCTTGGTAGGCTCATCAAGCTGAACGTCCATCTCTGTCCAGCTGCACCCTTCTTTCTTTTGTTAATTTCATTTCCTTGGGTTCCAGGACAGGGAAAGGATACAATCTTGGATGGTGGCTCCAGGCATGGCTTGAGGTATGTGGCTTCTGAGATAGTTGTGGGGGGAGTTTTGATTTAAAGGTACGGTGTGGATTTATTGTATTATTCCATAAAGATATTTACAATAAAACCGAATTATATACAGCATTTATTACTATTGTATTCTTCATTGTTTTGAAAGTTACTATCTCTCTAATTTTTTTATTACTTGAAATTGAGTAACTTTGATCAACTTAAATACTCTTCCTTCAATATACCAATTCACTTTGCACAATAGCAGGCCTGAAAGAGAATACAAAGAATGAAAAAGAGTTGACTGCAGTGAATAACAGTGGAATAGTGACAAGAAGTAAATATTGAAGAAGATTTTTTCCTGACTGACCGGGAAAACCTCTTGTTCAGCTGTTATGGTTATTTAAGCTTAAGTTTCTACTGGAAGTACTTTGCCAGAGTGCTAGGGTAGAGGTCTGCAATCCGACTGTTCCTCACATAGAAAAAAATTATCTTTTGTTGCTATGATTCTTTTGTTGAGAACATTGTTGTTTGCAACTAAAAACTCTGAATCACTTCTCAGATAACAGGAAATTCAATGTCAGCTTTTATTTTTTATGGTAAAATACTTCTTTTTTCTGAGTTTTCATTAGGGAATTAGTAGAAATTCCAGAAACTGAGATGAAATAATAACCATTTCTATTTTAACAGCCTTCTGTAAAGCATGAGACTATCTTTCTCACAAATAAAAAGGATGTTCTGCCTTTCTAGCATGTAGCTGCAAGTTAAAGTTTCTTTCAGGAAAGGAATGGTAGATTTCAATGTATTTTTTACAAATTTTATTATTAATAATATAATGCATCATTTCCCCAATATATTTTTCTTTCACTGGCAGAGAAGTTTATTTAAGCATCCAAAGCTGAAATTTTGTCAAGTTTTGTTCAGTTTTTTACCTCTGATTCTGATTTCAATACAATGAAGCACTTGAATTATTTTCCTGAAACTTAACACTGAGGTGCTTCCAATGAAATATGTAACAGAAATTGGTCATTTTCAAAGAATAGCTTTAAGCATAGCAGCAAAGAAAGGAAATAAAGGGGTCTATTTCTCCTCCTCAAGTGATGTCAAAGAGCCTTGACCAGCCTCTGAGGGACTGTGTGAAAGCATGGTTTGAATAGAAAGCATTTCAGCCTCAGGGGAGAGTAAAAGTCTTGAGAAGATCTTGATAAATGGAAGAAGATACAAAATCTGGGTACAGCTGGTTCCTCAGTACTGGTACCATTTATGTGAAAGAAACCATACAACTAACTACAAGATATTTTGGTCAGAAAAAATAGAAGGACATCCAGGAACAGGGAATTGTTCAAGATTCTCATACAAGAATGACAGAGAGGGTCCAGTACAGAAAACTCTCCAAACAAAGAATAAACACCAATTTAAACAATTTAAAAATAAGAAATTTTCTGAAGTCAGAAAAGATGGTGGAGTTGACCCTTTACTGAGGGCTGAGTAAAACTAGTGAAATTAGAATCAAAATCTCTAGATTCAAACATCTCCATTTTGTAAGGGATGAATTGAGCAATTGGAGAAATGTGTTTAAATAAACTGTAGAAGTGAAAGATGAGATAACGCAGAGGCTTAGTGCAGAGCTATGCAGCAGGCATCCATATATCTCTAAGAATTGAGTTGAATATGATCTAACTGAAATCCTAAAATGAACAACAGATTAGTTCACAGAGTTGAAATGAACCTTTTCTTTTCAGATGTTACTATCTAACATTGGGATTCAACTGCTGTGCAGCATTAATGCTTGATGTATTTGAAATGAAGCTAGGACACTGTAATCAGGTTTTCCCTTAGGGTGCTGTTGTGCCGCTCCTTGTAGCCTTCTGACTTAAGAAGCAAAAAATACATCCCTCTTACAGAAAACATGCCTTTTTTTTTTTTTTATCACTACTTTTAGCTGTTTTACAGTGCTGTACATCACAGCCTGAATGATTCTGAACTAGTCACTTTTACTTACAAGCAGAAGAATGTCATCAGAATGTAACTGTCATCAGAACACTAAGTTAAAAACACCAGAATATGGAAATGTGATTCTGCACTGATCATGCCAAACTTATTTATAGAGACGGATAAAATTTAAGAATAAAAAATAGTGATAGCTGTTTATTTATTACTCAAAACACACAGGCTGGTTGTAATAGTGCCGTGGGTTACCATTGAAATTAAGCAAAGCAATCTTTACGTTACAACAAAGATAACAGCTACACGTAGTACCACACACATTATGTAACCATTAGCAAGAGTTAGATAAAAAAGTGAGTAGCAGTTGATATGGATTTCTAGAGAAGTTTACTAATTTACATCGGAATTTTTTGCAATTGTTTGGCAAGCATTGCCTAGTATTGTATATAATAATATTAGTAGATATTATCTTGAAATTTATAGCATGTGGAATGTCCTACCCTGATGCAATCTATCAATTACATTAGTATAAATACTAATATAGAATGGGTGAGGGTTATAACTTTTTCCCTCACTGTACACTAGCAAGCTGGTTTCCATAACTCTTCTCATTTTGTTATGTTCCCTGGATTTTTCTCTGCTTGTTAACTGAAATCCTAATGACCACATGTAGCTCACAGCAGCTTATCTTTCTTAATTCACTTATCACTACTCTATGTAGATTCCCTTGCAATCTGCAGGTTTCCTTAGTTTTTCAAACCTGTCAGCCCAGTGTAGAGCAAAGAGTTAGTGGTAAAGAAGGAATAATGCAATATTCCAGAAAGAAAAATAAAATAATGTTAAACAAGCAGCAATCAGGTATGAGTTTAGATAGGTAAATTTTGGATTCTTAAAATTTCCAGCTTTTCTCAAAAAATCTGGCTGAAGAATTCTGCATGAACAATGGAGGACATTGTGGAAAATGGGTGTGGACAATGAAGGGGAATTAGACTGGGTGTCAAGTTTTATGAGACATAAGTATTCAAAAAGTTAAAAGAAAACATACAGGATCTGTAATAAAGAATGAGGAAATTGATGCAAGAGATGAGGAGTGATTAATGTTTCTTTCCTCAAACAAAATTTGAAAGGATCCAAATGCAAATGGGAGTTATCACCCTAATATAGTGTGGTTCCTGATCCAATTAGTTGGTTTAAATGTTTCTTAATAAATGATACTTAGAATCGTGACAAATTGAAAAGAAAATATGACAAATTCCACACAATAAACACCAATGAACCTCTCAAAGTCAAAAGGCAGATAAATGGAAGAGCAACTGAAAGCACACAGTATTACACACAGGTATTACAAGGAGGAGAAAGACCTAGAGAAGTACTGATCTTAATAAAGGGCAGCAGATAATTTTTCTTTGACCAGGAAGCAAGTGATAGAACCATGGGATAGCCTGAGTTGGAAGGGACCCAAGCCTAAAAATGACCAGCAATTTTAATCACAAAAATAACAAACTGAAAAGCTGAAAAAGTTTTAAGTGGCAGAGCAACAAACAGGTCTGTTTTGAGACAATACAGCCACATGACCTGCTCTGCAGAAAAAAAGGCTGGTTGTAATAGTGCCTTCTCCAACTTTAACTGAAAAAGGTTCCAGATTTCTCTGACAGTATATAAAATCCAGCAAGTAGATGATAGTCCTCAGAGAAGGTAAGAGGGAAATTAGCTTTCCTTGAGATAACCAGTGAAATTTCTCAGACCTTTCAAACACTAAACAGAGACATGAAAAGCAGAAAAACATTAGTAAAGATTATACATCCTATGCATTCACCATGGTGTGCAGAAGAGAGGACTTGGGATTGAATTAGTTAACTTCAAACCAGGAAAGAAGAAGGATGTAGTTTTGAGGTCCAGCTAACATGCATCAAAAGCACTGTAAGCTAGTTAGGAGTGATGGGGAAAAGGGAAAAAACTTATATAAGGCACAAGGTATAAATTTTTTAGTGCATGAGGAAAAGCTGATGTGAAATATTAGTAAGACTTAGTAAATTAGTACAGTTGCATAAATGCAAAAAGAATATATATAATGTCTGAGATCATTGCCTAGGGATCATGATAGAATTCTTGCACAAAGTAAAAAGCTTAGTTGACTTTCAGTATGATAAAGTCTAATGCCTACAGTATCAACGTTTACAGCATTGCCACATTACCTTTTAATTAGATGCAAAGGCAACAGTTGATATTCTGTAAATAAGGGCATAAAACATAAAATAATTGGCTGAGGAACTACTGTAGTCTTCCCATGTTAGAAAAAGAGTTGAAACAAGTATTTCTAATACTGTTCCACTATAAATCTAAACCAGAGATTATTATATTTAATTCTCCAGATGTTTTCTGTGGAAAAACAAATAGGTCTAAAATAACGTATGAAGGATGTTTTGAAATTTTAATTTTATCATAAACACTGGAATCTAGGAGTTATTTGATTTATTTCTATTTTGTAACATGCCACCTCTTCTCCATTTCTTTTGATAAACTAATATGTATATCAACTATATGTTGATAGCTGTAATCCAGCTTCCATGCATCTGCACTTTCTGCCTGTTCAAAGGTGCAGACCATAGCTACGTTCAGAGGTCTTATTCATCCCTCTCACATGTGACAGATTATTGAACAGTGGCAACAGCTAAGTGGAAATTTCCTCTGCAATTGAAAAGTTCTTTTATAAGAGGGGTGCCTGTTGTAAGCATTTGAAAAAACACGTTGGATGTTGTGGTGGTTTGACCCTGGCTGGCCACTCTCTCACTCTCCTCCTCAAACTGGACAGAGGGAGAGAAAACAGCAAAAGGCTTCTGAATTGACGTAGGGATGGGGAGAGATCACTCACAAATTTATCATCACAGGCACGACAGATTTAAACTGGGGAAATTAGTTGAACTTTTTATTAGTCAAAATTAGAGCAGGACAATGAGAAGTAAAACACATCTTAAAAGCACCTTTCCCCAGCTACTACCTTCCTCCTAGGCTTAACTTTATTCTCTACAACGAGTATGGGCCCCTTTTCCACAGGGCACTCTTCTTCAGGAACAGCCTGCTCTCTGTGTGATTCCTGCCTTAGCTCAATTCATGAGCCTTTCATTATATTTTCTCCCTATGCATTATATTTTCGCCCTATGCAGTTTGAGAAGGAGAGTGATAGAGTGGCTTTGGTGGGCACCTGGCATTCACAGAGTCAAACCACCACAGACATCCTCACCAATATGTCTTAATGCACTGATAATGAAGATCAAGGAAACAGTGAATATATCAGCTCCTGCCAAAGCACATGACAATCCTTTATTTCAAGGGCTGAATAAAGCCCAAGGATCAGATTGGAAAGGAGCTCCTTCTTCCTGCTTTGGGAAATACTGAATAAAACTTATTTGAAAGTGCAGAAGTCTTTTATCTATTACTGTAGCAATTAATTACAGCACTCAACAGCAAAATTCCCAGTTTTCCTTTAAAACTGATGATCTTTCATTCTGAAGCAACTCTTTTATGTGTTTGTTCTCATTTTACACATTGTAATTCTTTTTCAGGATGAATTTGAAGAGCAAGAAGGCTTCCATTTGTCATGTCTTGATTGCTGCACACTTTGTAAAATACAACTTTCTAAAACAAGATGGAAGGAATTGACTCCTTTGTGGGAACAGCTGGAAATATTTAGAGGATAATACTTCAGAGTGCAGGTTGAAGCAGGCTGTGGTACCTCTGCAGACCATCACAGACTGAGATTAAATCCAAAGTTATCTTTGCAAGGTTTATTACAGCCCAAGTAAATGTTGCTGGGTGAAAACAACCCTAAATGAAAAGGTTACTTAGAGTTATTTGCTACTTAAGGACGTGGCTGGCAGAGAGAGTAAGACCTGTTTCACAGTCTACCCCTTTCACTCTTCGCATTCTATTTTTTTCTCCTTTGTTAAAAAGAGTTTCTCTTTACAGTTATAGTTCTAATAAAAAGAGGTCTATAAAAGCTGTTTCATTTTGTTGGAAAGCCTGTGTAAAAAGAAAAGACATTGGCAAAAGTGACTTAAAATCTCTAGCTGGTTTGGGGTGTTGTGCAAGACTTTCAGTGGTTATTCACTTGCTAATTAACATTAAAAAGAGAAGGTGTCATTCTTCAATAAGTACATGGATGTGTTCAACTCTAAATTTCTGTATCTGACTTTGAACTGTATTATTCACTTGGAGCAGAGTCATCCTGGGAAGAAGCCAGAAAAAGTTTCCAAAATGTCAATAGCTGGAGGCATCACACCCATATAATGCAAGAGAGCTCTCTCACCCCATTATTCCTGACATATCCTTTAGATGCAATTATTCCATTGGATGCCTCCATTTGTGCAAAGGGAGAAAGTTAGTTGTAGGCCAGTCAAATTCTAACACAAAAGGCTAAAATTCTTTCTGGACGAGTTGCAGTGCTGTCAGTTTGTGCAGGATTCCCTCTTTTCCCCTTAGATATAGTAGACTCTGAAGGATGGAGGTCAGACAGTGTGCAGTGATACAGCTTAAGCCAAAGCTCACTTTGGAGAATTTGGGACAGTACTCTTCTACAAATACCTTTGATAAAGAAAGTACCTGCATTTGTTGTTTTCCCATCCCACCCCCACACATGCTGAAAGCAATAGCCTTTGTTAGTCAGTTGTTTGCTGAGATGAGCAAGTGTTGCTGCCTAGTCTGCAACCCTCCTCCCTCACTGTGATTGATGAGGCAGAATATTTTGTATTTGGAATTCAGCTTAGCATTTAAGTGACCTAATATTGTCCCAGAATTCAACTAGATATAATTTGATTTTCTATGTTATTGAGTCTGAATAATCTCCTTTTAATTAAATGTATCTTGGATTTAGTTTCATGCTCTCTGCACAAATATGTCCAGCGTATCTTATGCTACAGTTACTACACATGGACAAGTATTAGTATTCATTTATATTTTATAGTACATTTTGGTAACAAATAAACAATGTAATGAATCAAATTAATGGAGAGAAAATACTTACTGTTCCATATCCTTTCTACAGTATTTTGGTTCCACAAGGTTGTTGTATTTAAGAGCTGATTTAAAAGATGCAATGTTTTTCATTGGATAACAGCCATTGGCTGTCACTGGACATACACACTGAAGTGGTAACTGTAAGCAGTTTCATTTGCAAAAAAAAAATGTATCAATTGGGCCTCTTAAGTAGCCTGACAAATTATTCACAGTAATTCAAAAAATAATAATGAATTCATAGAAATAACACCCAGCTGTCAACAGCAGCAACAGCAAAGTTTAAAACCATTTGAGGAATGTTTTTATTTTTCACTACCTACCACTTACAATTTTCAGCCAAAAGGGAGTTATAGACAGTTATTCCTGTAGGGATTAGCCATTTTAATAAGTAAGTTTTTCAGAATTATGTGTCTGTAAATTAAAAAAAAAAAAAAATATCCATTTTTCTCATCAGTAACATGGGTTTTCTTTCATTAAACATTTATGTTTCTAATTATAAATGCACCTATAACCTGCTTGAGTTGGCACATCAACATTTTCTTCAGTATGTCTTGAAAATGTGAAGGTAAGAATATTAAACTATTCCCATGGCAATTAAACACATTCAAGGAGAAGGCTTTTTGAAAAGTTTTGTCCTGGTATTTAGAAGTTTGGGACAGTCTCTCTGTAAAGCAGGAAAGCTGGGATGCCTGCTGTAGTCTGTTGAGGTGTTTGATGAAGCACAAAGGCAGAACAAGTCCCAGATGGAGTATTACTGCCTTATATATGCAAAAATGTGAAGTTTTAGTGTATCCTCTCCATCTGTTACATCTTTAACTTATATGCTGTCATCAGCAGCCATATCACATCTGACCAGATGAAATAAAATATAGTCAGGAAGTTCATTGGCAAGGATTTTACAGCAAGAAAGAACTAGACTTGCTCAACTAAAAGTTTCCATCTCCAACCACGGAAACTGTAAGAACTGTCTTTTTGTAAGAGTTATGGAGTTTTATTCATAGTACTCACTCTACTCACAGATGTTCATTTTTTAAGTGTGGTCTCAGCTACAGCACCTTAACCTGCTTTGTGCAAACCTTTTTTGTTTAATACCTCTCTTCCTCAAAAACAATAAAGGACAAGTAGATTGTAGCCAGGTGCAAATTTATCACAAAGAAAAAATGCATTATTTAGTTTTATTTTTTTCATTAAGAAGAAATCAGATACTCTTTACTAACTGGAGAGGCTTAGTAAAGAGTATAGAGGCTTAGCCAGTCTATGGATTTCAAAGCCCTGAAGACACTTCAGCCTCCACATAGTCAATGTATTGGTGCCCATCAAACTTAAAAATAAATCTCCTTCTACAGTGTCCTAAAATATACAACCAGGAAAATGGAAAGCATAAACATACATGGAAGTCTAAAATATCATCAGATGAACTTACCAGCCCTGCCAAGTTCATGCTACTTCTTTGAGAAAAAAAAAATCTAGAAGTAATAGCCCTCCTCAACTGTACATTCTCCCTCATTTTAAAGGGACTAAAAGGAAAAAATAATTACAGTGAAAATGTGTTGTGTTCAAGAATAATGGGTGATTGCACTTCTGTCAATACAGTGGGAGTAATAAATTGTTGTTTTGGGATACCTTCCCTGTTTCAGAACTGAGAGAAGAGCTCTTCTTTAAGAAGCTTATCATAGTGTACAATGGTGTGGATTCAAAAAGTGTGAATGCTGCAGCTAAACTTCATAGACTGATGGACCTGAGGGCCTCAAGGGTCGATCTGTATATAAAGTTGGATTACTTCCTACAGGTCCTTATATTTTACCCAATTGCCTCTGAACTGAATTCAGTAACTTGCATTTCAGCTAAAGTGTATCCTTCAAGGGTAGAATTCAATTTTCATCTGAAAAGAAGGAAAAATTATTAATTCCCTTTAAAAAAAGGAAAGAGACCTTGGTAGATGATTCATAACAGTTTCAAGTTTCCTGATCAGTAATGTATTACTAGCCAACAGTGGGTCAGTGACCTGTATGAAATACAATAATGATCTCAAGGTGCATCACAAAATCTATCTTAGCGCCAATTAATTGACATCCCAGTTGGCAGTTTTGGAAGAAATTGCAAGAACTGATTGAACACTGAAAATGAGCTCTCATTCCCACAAGGGAGTCTTTTCAGCTTAAAATTGAAGGTGTTTTGGAAGACACATATAAAAATGTGCAGAACTCATGGCTCTGTATTTGTTCTCTTGGAAAATAGAGAACTTCTGTTTTCAGAATTCTTGTTGAACCAATTCTGTGAGTGTGCCAGTTATTTCTATTAATAAATGGGGAAAATGCAGGAAGTATGGAGTAAACTGATTTGTGATACAAACATACATACACAACTCAGTTGTGCCTCCATGACAGGATATTAGAGATTGTAAGACAGCTTTTTCCTTCTCCATATCTTCCCAAAGATATAGTGTATTTAAAACAAATTCTTCACCTACTGTTCTTATTACTTTAGGGAATACTATACAGGCATGCCAGTCTTTTTACTGATTGTTTTCAACTCCACTTAGTACTTTTTTATCTTAGTGTACCTTAATTTGCTATTTTATTATTGCTGCAGGGCATATACACGTCATTATGTTTTAGGGTAGAGGCTCATCCTTATGGTGATTACTCAAGAATGATGTTTTGATAGCTTTAATGGGCCAATAACCCAGTAATGAAGGCTCTGTAATGGAATTCAGTGCTGTTGTGAAAATTGTACTCCACAGTGATATGATTTGAAGAGCTGTAAAGCTGTGCAAGTAGAATAATATGTTAATATAATTTTCTATAGGTTTGCAGGTTTGCTATCTATGTGTTTGTTTAGGATACTGGCTTTCACAGATGAGATATTTCCTTGAGCTACTGAGGACTTTTTTGATAATATGGCAATTTTTGTATTATTTTACTAGTTTTTCTTCAACTAGATGTTTAGAAAACTTGATTAAGATAATAATTATAGGAAAGAAATATGACATTCTGTGATGAAAATAATTTGTTATACTTTGCAAAAGAATTTATGAATTCCTTTATGAAAACGAAAACAAATACATTGAAATGATAAAAAAATTACATATCTTTTACTACATTAAATGTTTGGTAAATGGTCAGAATAGGTCAGCTGTAGTGTATATGAATTGTCATAGTTAATGAGGCCTCTTTGTTCAAGTCACATATAGTGATAACACCCAGTTTGTGTACCCTTGCCAGTACTACATGGGGGATTTTTGGACATGCAACCCTGAGAAAACCTCACATAGTCTAGTGCTCAAATATGAGATTTAACTTTTAAAAAGTTTTTTTCACTATTTCATAGCTTTCTTTGTTCAGGAAAGAAATTGAGTGGTATTGTTTAGAGACTACAAGTTTAATGTATCATCTGTAATAATTTTTAACTAAGAACTCATCAGCTGTTTTTAAAGCATACATGATTCAGGTTGTACTGACTTCACTGGGTACTAAATTTCAAAACCTGGATTCACTGTTGGGAAGCTGAGATAAAACCTGAATATAAGGTGATAATAAGTGATAATCTTAGTGAAGTAAATTAAATCAGAATCAATCTGATAACATTAGAAACTTCATAGAGGTCGCTATTAAAAACAATTAGGGTGAATACTATAAAAAAATGTACTCAGAGAAAGGATGTTGCTTTGTGATAAACTGTGAGTATACCACATACCATACATAAAAAATCCCCAAACCTCAAATAACTGAAGGTATAATCAGAAAAATATTTAAAATATTCCGGAAACTGGTGCCTAGAGAACAGAGAAAGCAAAGATTTCCCTGTGTGAATGAGCCCCATCAGTGCAAAAGTGGAAAAGTCCCTGTGTCTCTAGGAAGGGTTTCTTTTTGTTTTTTTTCTTCACGTGCATCAAGTAGAAATATCTCTAATGAGGCAGAACCTGCACCTCAAACCCCAACACATCCTTGTACAAGTGGGCCAATCTGATAATTCAGATTCTAATAGAAGGAACATGTCCTGAAATTAATTCAAAAGGCAGCCAGTCTGAGAGCTTTAGGAAGCTCTGTGGTTGGTGGAATGTAGGGTATTTTCTTAGAACTTGACTAAATTTAACTCCAAATTGACTGACTTAATTCCAAATACTACTCTATTATCACCTGTTTTGTATGCCACTACTGATTTACAAAGACTTATCTCTAAAAGAAGATAACTTTTATTTTTTTCTTGCTAATTTTACTGTATTTATTGTTGCCTTGTGCTGTATTGATTATAAAACTCAACAAAATAAACAATGTTTACAAGAAATGGTGAACAATCAATGGGTAAAAGACAAGCTTTCACTGAATGAACATACATTTCCTTTGTAAAAGACCAGGAATAAACCCCTGAGTTTCTGTTTGTTTAATCTATAATTAACTTTGATGAAGCATTGTACCAGAATACTCTGACTTGATCTCTTGGATACTGAAAGGAAATTTCTCTATGTAAATGATTTAAAGACATCAATCAACAATCTCTCTTGTTCAGTTTTTCAGAACAGAAAGTAGTTCTAAGAATGTTCGATATAGTATCCGTCTGACACCAAAATAAAGGAAATAGATGTTTTGACTTCAAGTTCAAAGAATCCCTTTTTGTACATCTGTGTGGGAACTTTTAAATGTAATTTTTAATTTGGGTGCTGGAACAGGCTCCCCAGGGAGGTGGTCACAGAACCAATGGAGTTCAAGAAACATTTGTAGAACACTCTCAAGCACATAATACGATTCTTGAAGTTGTCCTATGCTGAGCCAGAAGTCGACTTGGATGATCCTTGTGGTTCCCTTCCAACTCTGGATATTGTATGATTCTTTCAACTGAACTTCCCTATATGCATTAACTTTCAGAAAGGGAATACAGAGTGGATACTGGGCTAGAAATGGGAATGATTTTTTTTTTTTTTTTCCTTTAAGTGCTGGTCCACATGTGTACAGACTTTTGAAACTGAGACCAAAGTACTAAAACCTAGAAACTCTGTCAGTAAATACCTATATCAGCTGACATGACATCCATAGCTAATAAAGATTCTTCTGAAACCTGGTCCAAATTGGCTAAAAATGTTCAATATTAGGATGTTATATTAACTTAATGCAGCTGTCATTACCTTGTGATATCAGGGGGTTAGATAATTTTTATTCTTACCCCATGTCATGGTTTAACTCCAGCCAGCGACTAGGCACCAGAGAACTCCTCATGCAATATCCTCAGGTGGGATAGGAGAGAGAACTGGAAGGGTAAAAATGAGAAATCTCATGGGTTGAGATAAAGGCAGTTTAATATGTAAAGTAAAAGCTGCACACACAAGCAAATCAAACCAAGGAATTCATTCACCCCTTCCCATGGGTAGGCAGGTATTCAGTCATCTCCAACAAAGCAGGGTTCCATCACCTTTAATGGTGGCTTGGGAGGACAAGCACCATCCCCCCAAATGTCCCTTCTTCCTCCTTTTCCCCCAGCTCTACATGCTGAGCATGATGCCATATAGTGGGAAATATCCCTTTGGTCAGTGAGGATTGGTTGTCCTGGCTCTGCCACCTCACAGCGATTTGCGCACCTCAGCCTCCTCTCTGGCAAGGTGGGCTGAGGACCTGTGCAAGAGCTGTTCAACAGTGATGGAAACATCTCTGTGTTATTGACCCTATTTTCTGCTTTCTATTCAAAGCTTTGTATCTTCTGTGATAAAAATTAACACTATCCCAGTCAAAACCAGACCTCACCACCATGAGGATTGAATTCCACGGCAATATTGCAAGCCCTTAGCAGGATGTAGCTGCAAATACAAAATTTTCTTCTTTTTCCTTGTTGCCAGGTATTTCAGACACTGCATTAAGGTTTTGCAGAAATTTTAATAATTTGTATTATTCCTGGACTTGGTGATGCATAAGGTTGTCCTTTTCATCAACTGATGATGTACTGCACCTATTTTTCCCCTTCACAAAGAGAATTCATGGGCCTGGGACACAAGCAAACATCACTTTCACAGCTTTTCTAGTTCCTTCCTAAAAGACGTGACAAAACGTTTAACTGCTCAGTTAGAGCGTTAGAGAAAAGCCAGTCATACCAAACACATTTCTTAATGTGTTGTCTGAAACAATGAACCACCTCCTCAATTAAAATAGGTAGGACACACTTCCAGCCTTGAAGTAATCATAAATAGTGCTGGTGTGCTACTTAGCTTGTCTGTGCACTGTGTGAAAGCCTCAGGTAGTGTGCCAGAGATGTCAGCTTGTACAGTGTAGTACAGAGTGAGGGTGAAACTGTTGGAAAGGACAGTCTCATTCACATGCAGCTCACAAGGTGTTGTGTAAGACTGCATCAGAGTCTTTATGACTTCCTGGGGTAGTAAATTTTCATCTTACTGACAAGAGGAGTAATTGCTATGTGCAGAATAAAATCTTCTATTTTTATGGACTATGTTTCCTTATTACTATCAAATATCATAATTGCTGTTATTACTGATCATTATACTTATGTTTGGGCAGAATGCATAAAAAATTTTGTGAATTAACATATTACTATGGAGGACAGTGAAGTAATGTCATTTCCTTGGGTCTGGAAGTTGGATATTTCACATTATCCTTTGTATTAATTGTGCTGTTTAAAAACCCTTTTAGCACTATTGAAGTGTCTGCATTGAAATTTCTGCAAAGCGGTTCAGGGCTCTCTAGTGAAATGATGTTATACAAGCTCTCCACCTCACTACAAGTACATAAATTAATGGAATGCCTTAATTAATAAACAAACTGATCTATATAGATATCTATATAAATATCAGGCTATGGTGAATTTGTCACAGATGTCTTTGCTTGTGCTATAACAGTGGTTAAAAAATAGTAACATGCATACATTAGGTAAGAAGAAGATTAAAAAAGTGAGAAAGTGAGAAAAAAGTTAATACACTCTAGGTGATAAGCCACAAAACAAAAAAACAAAATGATTCGGGCTGGCTTTGTAAGCAGTGGCTCAAGCAGAGCTAAAAGTTTTTTCTCCTTGAGAGACGCTGAAAATTGCATATGCTTGCTCAGTTGTTGGGATTTTTTTTATCAGAGAGTATATCAAAGCCTCTGTATCAGCTCAAACTTCCCTTGAATTTCATAATCCACTTTAAATCTTAATTTTTAAAACTGCTTCCCTTGGAAAAGAAAAGAATCATCAGTTGCTGTGGGTCTTACAAACAGCCAACAAGGCAGGTATCCTGATGGGAGTCTGTTACAGACCACCCAGCCAGGGCAAACAGGCAGCTGAAATATTTCATAAGCAGCCCTTGTGGGGGGACTTGAGCTTACCAGGTGTCTGCTGGAAATACAACACAGCAGAGGACACAGCCTAGGAGGTTCCTGGAGTGTGTGGCTGAAAACTGCCTGACACAGCCAGTGAAGGAGCCCCCTAGGGAAGGTACCACTGACCTGGTGTTTGTGTTCAGCAAATGACTGGTGAGAGATGTGAAGGCTGGAGACCTCTAGGCTGTCATGGATCTAAGGAGGCACCCAGCAGAACCTTGAACTTCCAGAGGGCAGACTTTGGCCTGCTTAGGAGCCTGTTCACAGAGTCCCTTGGGGGGCAGTCATGAAAGGCAAAATGACTTCATGACTGGCAAATATCCAGGGATGCTGGACCTGCTTCAAGAAGGAGATCTTGAAGGTAGAGAACCAGGTTGTTCCCATGTGTTGAACTCATAAAACTCTATCAAGTTCTGTTAGGTAGATTTCTGTTATTAGTAGGAAAAAAGCATTGCTACTTACATGAGGAATATTATGGCTTCCTGTAAAGAAGGGTTTCATCCATTACAAAGACATTGAATAAGAATATCTTTGAATTGTTAATATCTCTCAAATATCTAAAAGATATTAATTATATGATGCTGTGCCTTTTCCACACAGAGTATCAAAGAGTTGCAGTGAGATATTTCAAATCTGTGTCACAAAATCACTTAAAATTCAATTTTTTTTTTCTTGAAATAGAATTTAGCATATTGGAATCGAAACATTTTATTGACCTCACACAAAAAGTTAGTCTCAAATATTATGGGGATCTCTTTTTTCGATAAAAATGCATCATTTTAAAAGAATAAAGCTGAAAATTTTTGGGTTTTCTATATTTATTTAGAAAGTTATTTGGAGTATATAAGTGTATCCTTTTGAGATTTCAAAGCTCAGAAATGCTTCGTCTAACTTATTACTCTCTTGCATATCTCATTCTTTCACATTTACCAGTTTGTAGACGAGCTTATTTCTCTCCCACATTTCCCATGATATTTCCTACTTTGAAGAAATAGAATTGAGGTCAGTTCTTTCACACAGGATTTATAGTTTAGACTTCTGGTTTTAGCAATGCCTTTAGCATACTCTGGTCTGACAAAAATCTTTTGTACCCTGGGAGAAAAGAGGTACATTTCTTGCTCTGATTCTTTGAGTGCTCATTCCACAACTAAACAGCATTTTTTTCCTGTCAATTGCTTCTTGAAATTGGTTAAATATCTGCCATTCTGCAGGCAACTAATCTATGCAATTTGTAAAAGAAAAAAAGAAATAAGCACAGTACCTATTTGAACATTGTACATTTTTTTGTTGTTGTTTTTATAGAACTGATTATGCTGGCAATGTTTATGTGTTTCATGGGTCTAGTTATGAGTATGCAGGATTTTCTCACAGAAAGGGTAGTGAAGCTGCCCAGGAAAGTGATGGAGTCACCATCTGTGCATGTGTTCAAGAAATGACTGGACATGGCATTTAGTGCTTTTGTTTAGTTGACAATGGTGATGTTCAGTCAAAGATTGGACTCCATGATCGAGGAGGTCTTTTCCAACCTTAAAGATTCAAGGACTCTATAAGAACTATAATAATATAGTACTGTGTTTCTGCATTATTCATATCTCTGTTTGTGCACATACAAAGGTACATATCTTCTGTGAAACACTGGCTATTTTCTAAAGCACCTCCTTTTCTGTGTTTAAGTACAGAAACACTGCCAACTGAACCTGTAAAATAACTTCATAAAAGTATTTAAAGCAGTTAAAAATAATAAAATCATCTCATTGGTTCAAAATACAACCTCTATTGCTTGTGAGGAGGCAAAATCTTGAATCAACAGTTACTCACCCCTGAGAGAGTATGCAAGTAAATTTTTAATGTTTGCATGGATATATGCCTTGATTGGTAAAGGTAGGTAATAGAGTCAGAACTATGTAAAGTAATACAGGCAGGTAATAGAGTCAGTTTTTCCTTTGGCTCCCATTATGACATTGGACAAATAAATCACACATTTTTTTGGCAAGAAAATGTTGTATAAAACCCTTTCCAGATGAAATACTGTTATCAATCTGAAATTATTAATGGAACACTAAGAGTCTTAATGAAATTTGAAAAATAGCCATACCAGATATTATAGTTAAGGCAAGTTCACAGAAAACAATTTCAGAAATATTTTAGTTAGCATACAGTGCTCATAATAAATAGATTTTTATTATTTGTTAATCTGTATGTTTAATTTATGTTTTGGATTTAATTCTGTTCAAAAATTTATATTATTTAGTCACATAAAACAGAAGCATTGTTTTTAAGATAACAAAGAAAAAAAAATTATCTAACCCTGAAATCTTCGATGGGAGATTTAATTAATTTACACAGTGTTGTATTTCCAAACTACACAATCATCATCTGGCGATCATTTTTATTATGTATTAAAGATGATCATGGTTTTAAAACCAGAGAGGAGGACTTCTACCAGGTACTGATTAAGACAATAAAAGACCTAGTGATACACATAGTGATTGCAGCATCTAAACTGTGTCCTTTCATCTTCCTCAATTTCTTCCATAAAGAGAAGACCAGTAACTTGGGTTACTGGACCAAAAAGTTTATCTTCTCTAAAATGAAGGAATTTTTTAAAAATGAAACTTTATCTTAAATACAAAAAGTAACTCCAGACAGAATGGACATAAACACAGACTGTTTCTATACCACTAGGTCAGGTGTCTAGATTTATTACCAAGAAAATAATAAAATAGAGCAAGAAGGAAAAATCTATTGCACAGCAAGAGGAAGCCCAATGCCCAGCAACTTTCACCCCACTACAGGTCAGGGATATGACTATGTAGAAACTCACACCCAAGAACTAACATGAAGTGCTGTAACCATGCTAATACAGGAATAATTTTAAATAAACAGATACGCAAGCGCAATGACATGGAAAAACATCTGCACTTTATGTGCAACATGCAAACAGACTGTATTGGGAATCATGTTGATACAAACACCTATTTGAAGGACACTGAGCAGCTTCTTTGTTAAGTGTATTTCACATGTTCACAACACTGTGCTTATTTCTGAAAATAAAAAGAATAAAAATTCCAAGACTCAACCAAGCTCACTTGCATCAATAAGCTTTATACTTGGCTCCCTTTTGTTCAAGCCATTGAAAAAGATATTTGCTTCTCTGTTGGATAAATTATTGGCAAACTTTCCTCAGGAGCACCTCAGAAGAATCTAGATTGTCTGCAGATCTATGTCCATTCTGGCTATAAAGTGAAAGCGTCGTACTCAGGTTACGCTTATGCTTTTTTTACTGCTTCTAAAAAACATAAACTTCAGAGCTGCTATGTCCATCAGGGTTGAACTCAGCAACATGCTCTTAAATAATTGCTGAGAAACCTTTATGCTACCTTATTGAAGTCAGATGTATTTCCCAGAAACAGAACCACTGAAAGTCTTTTTAACAGCAGAGAGAGAAGATAAAAATGAGAAAAGATGTATTGTGGCATATATATACTTTTTTTTTCCTTTAGTGGCTTAACTTACTATAGGAAGAAAAAGATTTTACATATTATACAAACAATACATTTTTACTGTCTCAGAAAATGTAGCTGGAAAAAGTAAAAAAACAACAAACCTGTGATCTTCTCTTCCTGCTGTTGCTGATAGCATCAGTTATTATTTTGTCTTGTCCTTTCCTCCATGTCTCTGTCAGATAGATTGCCATCACATATCTAGAAAGGGCATGTGTGAAATATATGACATGATTCATTTCATCAAAGGTCAAAATGAGATGAAGCTTTGTCTGACCCTACAAGAATAACTCACCCACCATAATTGCAACATTTGCTACTGAGAAAACAAGAGTGCCTACGCACTGAAGGGGAAAACAGAAACCTCTGTGGAGGTAATCCAAATATCCACGGCTGTCTCATCCATGCAGTGTGATGGTGTAAGGGTAAAGACAATAGCTAAGAGGGAAAGATTAAATATACGTCTATGAAGTTACCACTGTTGCAGCAGCCCGCTTATTAGACAATAAAAATGAGCCAAGGCACAGACTTCTTGTTAAACACAGCATAAAAAGAGTTTTTTGTTTATTCCTCTCCAAGGCTTAGTCACCTTAACTCCAGCTATTTACTGACTCTGGCTGTAGCAAACTCCTACTGTAGGTGGTCCTTGCAGCCTCTGACTGCTGGTTATTTCCTGCTAAACCATGACTGCATGTATTGGTTAGCAGACTCTGACTGCAGGCTTTTCCCTAGCTAGACTGTGACTGCAGACCTAGACTGACCTCACCATAGTAATTCCCTCTCCCCAGGATGCTATTTCATTCTGCTCAAGGCTCTTCCTCCACGATGATCCTCCCCTTATGGGGTAGCCTCCTTTTTTATCTCACTCATCTTTATTGGATATAGCTGTGACTCATAAGGGGTGCAGATGTATTGGGTAATAAACACAGCTGTTAGTTATCAGGGGTGAGGTCACCTGTATTCCCTTCTACACCACACAGCTGGGAGCAGATGCAAACGGAATCAGATTTTTCTGCTTTCCCTCAGCAGCTGCATACATCAGCTGTTTTAAGCAGGAATTTTTTCACATGAAATTTCAGAGACTTTGAAGTTAAACTTACATTTCCCATCATCACACTGATAATCCTAGTGAGTCCTTTACCACTCAGCATATTGTATGATTCTGTGATCATGCATAAGGAAGCTAAGAAAAAATACCTAAGTCACATGTCTTGAGCTTTCTTGTGTCCAGAAAAAAGAACAAAATCAAACCCCACTCTTATGTGTCAGAGGTCATTGCCTCTTGTCTCACTCTCCTCTTGGGAAACTGAAGCAATCCAGATGCTTTTAAGGTTCATCTATAAAAAGAAAACTTCATATCTAGGTGCCAGTTTACACAAACACACCATTCCAAAACTAAGCTCAAATGAGGAAGGAAAAATGTGGACAATGTTGATGAGGAAAAATGTGGACAATCTGCTTCGTAGACAGCTCACTTATAGGAACTAACTAGTCATGGAGCATTAACCTATGTAAATATTTGATTGTCACACAGGGTGAAACAGAGAGAGCAATCACCCCACATGTTTGTCTAAGGGATGGGTACACAGTACATTGTCAAATTAGAGCTTTCATTGTCCTGTCTGCATTATAATATATCTCAATAAGAGGACAGTGAGTTGGAAATGAAGTTGAGAGCTTTGAATCTTCTCAGATCCTGTGTATTGCTTGAATTTCTCAGTAACCAAGTCAGAAAAACTTATATGTCATGGAACATTTTGGATTTTCCAGTTACATCACTTGGTCTAAGAAGTATTCTCCTTTGTGTCACTCATATTCTTAAACAATCCTTCCTATATTAATAAGACTATACACAACTGTAATGATATAATCAGGACTTGGTGTTTTCTGTTTATTTTACTTTTTGGTTTATTGAATGAGGACTTACGCTTGTTTTAGTCTAATTTCTACTCTTTCGGGCAAGGCATGATGATATGTATATCATGATGTATTTAGCTTCAGGCTAAGAATTAGGCCAGCCTTCATGTTGTGAGATTTTAGCTTCACTTATACAGATTCCAGTGTTGTACAGAATGGAGCATTTGGCAATAAATGAAGTAATCAGTTCACCTTTTGTTACAGTTAGATCTGTTAGAGCAAATAGATATTGTTAACATCTGCTTAACGTTGCTACTTCCTTCACTTATGTAAAATGTTCTCACTCTGAAATATCCATATTTATCTATATACTTTTAACAAGTGTGGTGAATCATTTTTCCTAAATGGTTCTGTTCTCCCCCAAAATGTATGGTTCGTTACTAAGTTGTTGTAAACCACCCCCAGGTTGCCATTCACTGTAACCCAATTGTAACCCAACCTGTCCTCCCCTCAGTATCCCATTGGTCCAAGCCTTGGATCTGCCCCATCGCTGGAAAAGCCTTTTGAGATACACAAGGCAGAACTCTTGCCTCTCTTGCTCTTGTGCCTCTTGCTCTTGTCCCCTCTCCCTCTTGCTCCCTCTCTCCTCCTTCTCTCCCTCCCCCTCTCTCCTGTGGGAGCCATGCCGCTCCCCCCGGTGTGGGACCCCCAAATAAACCCTGTCTAACCAACACCCTCGGAAGCCCTGTCCTGTCTTGCCTGCCTGTGTGCTGCCATTAGCTGCTACATGCTGCCAAGAGAATTCTCCCTGAAAGCTCTGGTAAAGCTCCTGTACCTTACCTCCCTTCCTGGACCCAGAGAGACTTGTTGCCAGTTCTTCTGCAGCTGCTAGCCGGGCAGGAAGAAAAGCAGAAGAAAGCAACAAGAAATCATTCCAAGATTTATGCTTTGGTTAGATGTACTATATGTGATGCAAAGATACCATTTTAAGTTATATTTCTTACTTGAATTTTAAGAATGTTCTTCCCCCAATTTCTAAATGTCTCAATGTGTTTCTTTATTTGAAAACAGGTGCAGTGTGTTTTGAAAACTACAATCCTTTATTAGACCTTCCAGTTAGGAGGAAGCACATTGCCATTTGCTTATGGCAGGTGAAAGCTTTTAAATCAAAAAACAACCTCTCTCATTCACATAGTATCGAATTTATGTACTCTGAAAAAAACAAATAAAATTACAGCAACATTTGCTTTTTAATAGCATACAGAAAAAAAACCATTCAAAGCCAGCCATGCATGAAGCAAATATAGAGGGAGGGACCTTAAATCCTCGTTGCTGATAGATCATGAACCAAAACTGCCTTTTATGTATCTTGAAGAGAAAACTTTGTAATCATCTATGCCATCAGTAGTGACAGTATATTCACTGAAATCATTATACCAAAGTGCAAGGCTTGGGTTTTATCTGTAAGGGATTGTTCATTTATTCATGAAGTAAAACTGAAAGGCTTCTGTGTGATGTTGAGCCTTTCTTTTATTAGTAAGTCAAGGAAGTAAGGCATTAGTTAAACTTTGCATGAATAATATGTTGATTGTTTAAAGGAAAAGAAGAAATCAGAATATTTCTGATGGAAGAGCAAACAGGTTAAGCTCAGGTATTTATTCTTAAAAGGTTGTCAAGAATTGTGCTACACACAAATGCATTGGGAAGACATTTGTTAAGTGGATAAAACATAAAGGATGTTGGATTCACTCTAACAGTGAGACTAGGCAAACAAATGATTACTCAAATTTAATTTTTTCTAAAGCACAGTTAAGAATTGCTAATCTTCATTGGAGTTAAAACAGAAACATGTAGGAAAAGACTTGACAGCCTGTGTGTCTTCCACAGACCAACTGTATAAAGGTCTTTCTATAAAGCCTCTAGAAATGAGATGAATAGTTTGTCAACATTCATTCAGTGAATTAAAAAAAAAATCCTGAGATGTCCTGCAGGTGTCTGGTTCATATGCCTCTGAATCACTGTTGACCAAAGATAGTTTTCAGTAGTTCTGATGCATCATTTAAAGAATCTTACCTTTTCCCTTCCATTGACAATTTATCTCTCATTACAAAAATGTTTGCAAAGATTTTGCCCATGAAAAGGCTACTTGCCATTATTAATAACTTTTTTCTGTATGTTTGTTTTGCATCGATGGCTAATTTACAAAACACTGGAGAATGGTGTACATTAGCATTCTTTATGAAGAATGTAATAATTTTTATTCAAAACACAAGTTTGAATAAACCTGAAGACATCTAAAGTCTCAAATGTTGATGTTGTAATTTTATATGCACCTTGATTCCTAATTGATAGCTGGCATATTTTTGTGCCTTAACCCTAGAAGAAAGACATATTTCTGAGGTTGTCACAGTTGCCACAAAACAGAAGCTCAGAGTACATTAGAGGTTTTCTGAAATACTTTTATTTGTCATAAACCTAGGAAAATTTTGGACATCAATAGTAGTAGCCAAAAAAACCCTCTACTTACACTTAGACTTGTGACAATATCCAAGCAAGTTTATATTTTGGCAGGTTCTATTAGAAAATTTCACATGCCAGGGAGCATTATGACGTGCTGCCTCAACAACAGAAGTGAGCACTGTGTACGTTTCTAGAGGCCATTGGATTATCAAATATAGTGCATGTTAGAATCGAGACGACACTAATGGGAGTGCACCAATCAATTTAATTTTAAAGGCAGACATCTTAATGCTATGTCTCACTCACAGGACAACTTTAAACATCATAAATATATTTTCAATCCTTGACAGCTTTTAGAATCCTTTAGAGAACACCCCATATAGGTTGTTCACATGATAAGCAAATTGTTGGTAATTTCCAACTAAGCAATTGTGACCTTTAGATAACAGTCAAGACTGTATAAAAATATTTAAAAGTCTTGAAGCAATTTCATAATATTTCAATGTTAATTGTAGCATTAATTTAAACAATAATCAATATCAAAGATTTTTCATTCAGAATGTTTTAGAATAACATTTACATTTCCGAATGATGTTAAGTATAATCAAAAGGACAAATACAACATTCATTAAGCATTAAGTTTCCAGCAAATTCTGAGGGAAAAAATAGATCTGCATTAACACAATCAAAACTGATTTTGACAATCACATTGTTCTTTTGACACAAAGTCAGGACCTGTTCCTACACAAAAGACCTGAAGAATGCATTATTAATGGTATTGATCTATCCTTAGATGTCCAAAAGCTGTTTAGGACCTTGATCTTCCATTTGTTTCATAAAAGGTACAATTTTTTAATGTAGGATACTCTATTGAATCGTGCTCTACAGATGTTTGATGCTATAGATACTGTGATCATTGTAGAATGAAGGAATTAAGGAAAGTGGAAGCAAAAGCAAAAAAAACCCAAAAAACATTTACTGACAAAATTTGAAGTGGAAGAAGATAAGAAATGTAGGTGAAACAGAGTGGGAGGAATGGCTGAAGAATGACGATGTAGGAGGGTCAGTACAGGGTTTCCCTAGACAAGTATTTTTTCTAATGACACCAATAACAGTGGTTAATCATATAGGAAATCATATAAGGTTATCAATTCCATAGAGGATAATGTTCTCCCTGATATTTTCTTTTCCTTCCCAATCTCTATCCTAGGAACTTCCCATTCCCAAGGTTTCATCCAAGATTTTTTTGTTTATAGTTGCCAAGAATCTATTTTTTCAAGAATTTTGACAGATCTATTTCTGAACTCATTTCTAGTGTTGTTTGGGTTTTTTTGTTTTGTTTTTTCTTTTTTCCCAATTCCTCTGACAACCAGATTCTCAGTTTAACTATGTCCTGTGGTTGTATGGGAAATTACTTCCTTTTGTTTATATTAAGCCTAATGCTCCTTATTATCTTTGGAGCCCATTATGTTACTAGAAAACTAAAATGGTCATTCTTTAGTCATGTTTGTCATACATTTTAGGCAGCATAGATTACATGTCAATAGATATGTCTTTCCTGAGTGAGATATTATGTAAAATCTAAAAAAGTATTATCATATTAAAAAAAAAAATCTTGTTTAAGTTACATAAGAATCTCCTTGTCTTTCTGATTTTATTCCAGTTATTTGGTATTCATTTAAGGTTGGATGACAAGAATTTAACTTTTGTATAATTTGGATCAGTTAAGCATTTTGTATTTGACTTAGAACTATTTTCTTTTAGGACATTAAAAAATACCATTTGTAGTCATAAGTATCTTTTTTCTAATATGTTTGCTGTTTTAAGTATAAACACAGCAACAGATAAATTCATAAGTCAATTCAGGATGCATCTTAATCTTCAGTCTTGTGGTCCTCTCTATATTCATGTAACTACATGAATGAGCCCACTACTGCAAAAATTGCAAGTCACATTACCTTTTTGTAATGCTTGATATATGTCAGCAAAAGGGTTTCAATAATTCTTTCTTTTCAGGATAAAAAATGCTTTAACATTTTAGTAACCAAGGGATATGACATACTTTTCTTTTTCCTTTGAAGTGCACAATTGGCTTCTAAATGAAGGAATTGCACATTTGCATCTTCACTTTCGTACACAGTCTGTGAATACAGAAATTCAGTTCTTGGGGTAATGTAATCCCTGGGGTAGTTAGAAGCGAACTTTTGAGAGGAAGTGCTACCAGTGGGATTTCACAGGGAAAGCCACTTAGGCTATAAAAAGATGTCAAAGAGAAAGAGATAAATAAATACAGGGTAAAAATGCATTTGTCAGCTCTGGTTAATCTACGAATTTTTGTTAGAATGTCTTCTATGGAATGAGATGTTATTACTAAGTTGTGCATTGCTCCAACATAGCCATCCATTACAGCAAAACAGAAATAGCACATTCCATTAATCACAGACACAAGGTTAAATAAAGATGTAGGCCTATCGAGAAAGCAAAACTTCCACTGTACAGCACCTTGATACATTAGCTAAATGTCTTAGAAGGGGTCACAGGTCTTAGAGAATAATAGTAATAATAATAAACAAAGTTTCATTAGCCATGCTTAACTCAGTAATGCAAATTAATATTGCTGTAAAGCAATTGATTGTTTGTTGTAGAGTAAGCAACATGTGGTACATAACATTAGGAATCAGAGGGAATTTACTGAAAAAAAATGAGGAGTTCAAATTGAATCAATCCATTAGGTTTGATAAATATTCCTTTCAAATCTATTTTTTCCCCTTACACTTTACTAAGCTGCATTACAGAGATGAATACACACAGAATCCCTGGTCAATTTATTCTCATGTCAGTGGTCATTCCACTCTGTACATTTATAAAATAAAGACCTCCAATATGAGGCAGGATAACTTTGTGGGATATTATACTATGGCTGGCTGACTATTATATATTAGTAAGGGACAATAGCTATTCTCATTTTGTTGGGAACAATAGCCATTCCCATTTTGTTCCTTTGTAAATTTTCCCTTTTTCTCCTTACCTTTTCATGTATCAATTCTGTTGTTTTTTTTTTTTCTTTTGAGCTGTTCTTTCTGCATCCTTCCTGTTCAACATCCATTTCCATTTTCCTTCCAGCATGCTTCAAAAAGCATCATTGCTCCCAGTTACTATGGACATTTAGTGTTCTGCAAGAGTAAAATAAAACAAATAACAATGTTAGGTTGCAATCTAAAGAATCAGAAATAAAGTCATTGATGCCTAATTTAATTTCTTGCTTGCATACTAGTTTTGAATGGATTTCTTCATGGGGTGAAAATTTCCTTATTATTATCAAGACATATTGCCCCTGCATAGGACTAGTTAACTCCCTAGTTCAATTTGGACACTCTATCATCAAGTTGACTTTTGTCATACATATTTGCTGTTAATTTTTTCTGATATTTTACTGGCAAACGTCCTACCCAAGTCTTCTAAAAGGTTGATGTTTGGTGGTTTTTTTCATCTCATCTGTAATTATAGCTAATACAGTCCACAGCTAACTTCTATTGAACTATCTCAGTATTTTGAGTCAAAAGACTGCTTCTTTTTGGGAAATCTGCTTTTGGTGCCAGTTCCTCTTCCAGAAGAAACCCTTCCCAATTTTCCCAGTCTCTCTATGCTCTAAGCAGCATATGTACACACATATTTAGGCTCCCTAATTCGTGCTATCTCATGACTCTGTATCAAATGGAAGAAACCGGATATGCCAATTCTGTTTAGCCAGGCACTTTCAAAATTTAAAATAGCCCATATAAGTTGCATCTAGGAAGAGGCAGGTTTCAAATGGAGAGGACAAAAAACTCACTTTCGACAATCACATATGCTCAATTCTTTACTGTCTGTTAACATTCACAGAAACTATATTTTCACTAACACCCACTTATATACACTCTGATATTCTCTGAAATAAGATTGTCAGAATGGTAAGTCATTCTCTAGTACTGTAGAAAAGGTTTAGCATTTCTCTTTTGCACAGTTTAATGTGACTTCTAAACTTTCTTAAGGACTAATAGCATTGTCCTAAAGGAGCAATCCTATATGCTTTGATCATGGGAAGGGCAATGTGAGGTATATTTTTGAAGGTGTTTTTAATGAGCTTTCACTTTCTACTTAAACTTGAATATATTGATAAGGAAAAATAGAAGGCAGAAGTGATAAAAGAGGAGAGAAAGAATAAAATAAATTATTCAAACTAGAAGTTTTTAACTGGGCACCATTTCTTAAACCTTCATGTTAAACATCATATCAAAGAAATTCAGCTTAGAGTTTCCTGCTGGGTGTGTAAGCCCCAGAGTTTTCTAGAATCTCTGGCAATTGGCACATTGTGATATGATTTCCATATACATGTATGGTTAGTTATTTCCCAAAATGATTGCTTTATGTGTAAAAATCTTAAACCTGTTTCTGAACAAGATTTTGGGTATTTGTTTTTTATTGGTCTAGTCAATTCCCAGGACTGATTTTTTGCCTCCTGCTGGGTAACACAAGCAAAAATATATCTGCAGTGCTCTCCCAAATCTTACAATTTTATTTCATGCTTCCTCCATTCTCATCAAGCTTTTTAATCTCTATATATCCTAATTTCTCTTTAGCCATTTTAATACACCTTTGTTAGTCTTTACTTTTATCCATTTTATACCCCATCTTCTCAGCTAAGACACAATTTTATCATTTCAGAAAACATTTTTCTGACATGCCTGCCTGTTCCCATCATTCTTCACCCGTCATTTCTGTTTGGTACCATCACCAGTGTTTATTATTCTTCTTTGTATATGTTTGTATTTTGCTATTATTAAGGATTTCACATTTGAGAACAGCTTTTAATGGCATAAATTGATGTCAGAATTATTTATTTGGCTAATGAGTTGGTCTCATCACTGTCTTCCCTATTTCAATAATGACAGGAAAAAAAAACAAAAAAAACAAAACCAAAACAAACAAACAAACAAAACCAACACATCCAGTAGGTAATTAGAATATGAAATCAGACAGAAAAAGTGAAAAAGGTCCTAAAAATTACCTATTCAAATTCTTGTTTCACGTGCTTTTTCTCCTTAGGAGACTGAATGTATTGGAAGATTTAACAGAAAATTCAAAGGAGTTGAAAAATGCTATATTTCAGCTGCATATCTTCCCACAGTGCTTGAAAACAGACAGCCAAGGTTCTTTTACATAAGTGAAAGCACAATGTTGATCTTTGATACTTGGTTTTCTTTTTGGGTTCTGTTCTTAGGTGCTCAAGGAAGGATTTTGATGATGTATGAGTCAGCTTCCCATATATTTGAATTTTATGTGTGTATATATATATACACACACACACACAAAAATATATATAGTAAGTCAGATCTATCCTGTGGTCCATCTCTACTCATTCTGAAGGAGATTCCAGGCATTTTTTGCCATTTTGGAGTCCACTCAATGCTTGAAAATTAGAAGTGCTCCAGTCAAAGCTCACTTAGAGTGTGTTTTTGTAACAGCTCCAGTTGTATGGAAAATCTCCAGAGGTCTCTTATCTAAGTGTCTGATAGATCTCTTAGCACTGTTAATAGAGATTTAATATGAACCATACTTGGAGCAAAAATTGCAATGAGTGCAGAGGGAAGGAGATCACATGGAAAGGAGTTGGATGTCTTAGCTCAGATTTACTGGTTCAGGAAGACTGCAAAACATTCAGATTTTTATTGCAAACAATTTTAAAGCAGGTCTTATCCCTATTAGTCTATAACTAGGGCAAAGGACAGAATGTTCTGAGAGCTTTTCACACATCTAAGACGTGAGGGGAATAAAAAAGCCTTACAGAAGATCTAATTCCAGTGTCTCACTTAATTTTACAATCTCTATCACAGTAAGAGAAAAAGATTCAGCACTGCCTCTGGGGATCTACTAAGTCTGCTGCTTGTGTCTCTTTCAGAGCAAGAACTTTTCTTTCTCTCCAGCCCATAATGACAATGCAGTGGCAGGCACCATCAATTACTAAAGTTGTGTTCAGGTCTCTTTTCTGCTTCCACTGATTTTGGTTGAGGAAGGAGAGGTAACAGCTGTGGTGAAGTAACTCTGAAATCTGCAGCATTGGCAAAGAAGCAACTGCCTTACAAAACACCTCTGCACACAGCATTGCAGAGTGCTCACATAGGCCAGGGCAACAGCTACTTCACTAGTTTTGTGATTCAAGAGGAAAAAAGGAATAACCCACCAATCAACAGTGGCAGGGTGAATTTTCTTTGCTCTTTTGGCAGCAGTGAAGACAGTAAAAATCATGAGTTCGATGTAGTGCTTCCCATCAGTGTCACAATGACTCCACATTAAATATGGGTGATCAAAGGCACCCAACTACCCAACACTGTCTATACTCTAGCATACTTGAAGAGTAAAGTGTTTTTTATAGTCTGACACAGACTGTTATCAACCTCACTAATACTGTCTTTTATACTCTGAAACACAAAGCAGACACATCTATTAATTTATTTTCAGCCACATTAAAAATATCAGTACTTTGTGAAAGAAGGAAAAGGATAATAGAGAGTTCAGCATAAGGACAACAAAGCAGTGTGGTGCATCAGGACTGGGGTTTAACCACCACCAACAGGGTGAATACTGTCTCCAGCAGGTGTGACTCACAGCCACGCTCCCGCAGGAAACATGCATGCCATGAGAGTTGATTTTGGCGGATCATTCCTCTGGGATTTTCAGGAGATGAGTATGTAAATTCATGTTGAGTTAGTGGTGCAAATCTGTCTCCCATTCTCCTATGTTAGGAAATCATACTCTCTCTTAAAATGTGGCTACAAAATAGCTATACTTTCTCCACTTAATTTTTATTTTAATTAGGTCTGAATTTTGCTTTAGCAGTTGGTTTGCATGTGGATATATGCCCATTTTCGGCAGGGAGTTAATCTCATTTCTTTAAGCAAACTGTATTTCTCCATACTACCTACCAGTACTTATGTGTTATCGTTTGCTGTCAAATCATAGTGAATTTCTAGTGCCTCAAAATTAAATGAGAATAAGAAATTTGTCTGATTAAATTAAAACAGCCTGAAAAAAAGAATGCTATTTAGGTAAAAGTCAGCAAAGATCTTTTTTGGCAGTGAAAAGAAGCATTTCTGAAAAGGTTTGGTTAACTGATGTCACACAGTTATTAATAGATGATCAGTAAATGGGTTTAGAGCACTTTTGTAGTAATATAGCCTAGAAAAAAGATTAAGAAATTGCATGACAGGATGAACCTTAATATTCCTTTTAACTTCATTGTGCCTAAAAGGACAAGACAGATAAAACGTTGCTGAAAGGAATTTTTTCCATCAAAATGCAAGCCATTTTTTCTCTCTCATCTCCATTTGTTATGTTGTGTGTTTACAGAGAAAACTGAGAGCCAAAAGGTGATACTTGGTATTGCAGCTATATTTAATAGCTTCTTAAGACGTCTAGAATGCCCTTACTAATTATCCTACTTCTTCAAAATTGCCTCATCATCATTCTTTTGCTACTTTATCTACAGCACAAATTTTCTTTCTGCATCTCTGACATTGTCACTTCAAAAACTTTTGCTTTACCACCTTCTTGTCTGTTGATCCCCTGTGCCTGAAACTAGTAGCACTTTATGGGTTCAGACACTGTAAAGTGGATCAGGTCTTTCCAGATGTGGTACCAACTATCTCTTTTATATTATCTAGATCATCAATCTCCCCCAAAACACTCCTTAATGTATTACCACCATCACCCCTGCAAAAACATTTTAATTTTAACCTCTCTAAAGATTTTGACATTTTCTCACCATTTTGGGCATATGCTGTCAGTCAGTTTTTAATGTTCCTAAGCTGGTTTGCTTGCATCTGACCTACATTGCAAAGGTCCTTGGGGTAAGCTCTGTGTCCTCTTACTTGTTTGTACAATGCTAAGAATACATTCACCACTCAGTAAGTAATACAGTACCTAATAAAATACTGTCTATTTTAACACCACAGCTCTAAGCTTGAACTTTGGGGACAAGAGGATGTAAAAAGACAATTGGCAAGTTTGGGAAATTGCTGAATTTACAGCCTAAGGGTGGAAGAAATTCAGTTTTCCCAGGGCAAGTGCTTTTTATTCCTGCTTGTACATCACTTATGCACAATATTTTTCTGTGTAATATATTTGGAGTTACCCTCCAGCCTCAAGGAGATGTTAAGGCAACTGTGTTTCATATTCTTTCAAACTTTTTCTATTCACATTAAAAAATAATTTGGCCCATTAGCTTCAGAGCTGTACTGGAGTCTTACAATTACCCCTGAAACTAGATAAATTACCTTTATGTTTTATTGTAACCTTAACACTTGAACTCCATTTACTCATCTTCATTATTTTCCCATGTCTGTTTTTTGAGTAGCCAGAAAACCTCCCATCAAGATTATTAAGGACAATTTCATGTTAATGAAAAATTTTTCCTTTCAAAAATTTCAAATCAAAATGACCCAGCATGTTGTTGGGCTATTCACTCTTCTCTTCTAACCTTGAGCCAGAGATGCAAGGTTTTGACCAGTGTTAATATGGTAACAATAACCTCCTGGAACATGTTTTGACCTTAAGAGCAGACGTTTTACCACATATATTTGTTGTATGAAGTGTTAGGAACCATATTGCTTCTTTTTTACTCAGGCATTACCTAAAAATGCTACTATACAGTCAATTTACTTCAAACTTAATTAAATCAGAGAGAACAAGAGCAGATGATGGTTCACTGCAATGAAAGTAGCTAAAATTTGAAAGGCAAGACAGCTCTGGAGTTGTCAGCACAGCAAAGACTGGATGTGTTAGAGCAGGTCCCAATGAGGGCCACAAAGGTGATCACAGGGCTAGAACATCTCTCCTATGAAGACAGACTGTAAGAGTTGGAGTTGTTTAGCCTGGAGAAGAAAAGGCTCCAAGACCTTATTGCAGCCTTGTAATACCTAAGGAGGACAAACATTTACTAGGGCCTGTTGCAATAAGACATGGGGTAATGGTTTTAAACTAATTGAGGGTAGATTTATACTAGATATAAGGAGGTACTTTTTTAAAATGAGGGTGATGAAGCAATAGAATAGCTGTCCAGAGGAGTGGCAGATGCCCCCTCTCTGGAAGCATTTAAAGTTGTGTTGAATGGAGCCTGACTAGTTAAAGTAGCTAAAGATTACACTCTCCATTCCAGGCAATTTGGGTAAAATGACCTTGAAATTTTCCTTCCAGCTCAAATTATTCTAGGATTCTATTTTATTCTACATTTCTCATACTTGCACTTTTTCCACTCAAGATGTAGTTACTCTAATATCAGACATAGACTACATAAGGAAATAACAGGTCAATGAAAAAGTTTCATATTACATGATTTTACACCTGGCAGCTGAAATCCAGTCTGCTCACTAAACACGAATAGAGACAGGCTATTCCAGTACCTGTTAGTATGGGCTGCTACAACAATTCCAGTCATGTTATTCTCCTTTCCTTTTGCTGTTTGAAAACAGGTGAGAAGATGAAGTTCTTAGTAAACAGTTAACAGTTTGAAATTTAAAGAACGGGGAAAGTAAATCAGAAGTTGTAGCCTTATTCTTTACAGTTAGCAAGACTTATTGCGTGACATTGGGAGGCACTTAGCTTCTCCATTTCCAAATCTGCAAATTAGATTAGGGCTTGGCTATCTCATTAGACAGAAGTTAAATCCAATGATATATGTGTGGAGTGTTTAGAAATTTTTAGAAGAAAAACTTCCAACAAAACAGGACACATAATCTGATATGGAGTCATAGACTTGCAGATAATCTTCCAGACATTTGATTTTGCCAGTTGATTTGATTACAGTATTTTTTATTAAAAAAAACCCAGGGTACACTTGTTTCACTGTTTATGAATGTCTGTCTATCTGCAATTAAAGATGTTCAATGTTCATTCGCATGTTTGACTTCAGATGATAGTGCCATATAAATATTGTATATTCCTCATGTTATCTGGCTTTTAATATTTTCTCAGATTCTTAAGGTAAAGAAATAACTTTTTCTGACCTCTCTGTGCATCACCAAAACATTTCTTGCCCCATTCTGCTTGTAAAACTAGAATTAGTAAAATTATTTAGAAGGAACCTAGAGGCCATGTTTCTCATGTCATTCTGAAAGCCAGCTCATTCCCTTTATTGTGACAAAGACCTTAATACAGGCAGCAGAGATAGGTACACAACACTCAGTTCAGATAAAGCAAAAATGATACCTATGTGTCAGGAAACAAGATGACGTGTGAGGGTTACTTCTGCTCCTCTGTATATGTAATCCAGAGGTCTGATTAACTTCACAAGTTCCAATAATGATCAAATAGCATCTGACATAATCATTCCTTTCCATTTCCACCTTTCTGCATGTCTTTTCAAAATGCTGACCAATATTTTTTCCTGAAGATATGACTATTACATCTCATTCTGTCTAAATTTCCTCTTCAACCTTACTTGCAAATGAAAAAATTATGAATGATAACAAGTGGTTTTCCCATTTGTAGAGAATTACCAAAGTTTGGAAGCTATGCCTTTCCATCACCTTCTAATGAGGCTTGCTTGGTCTTTAAATTACATCATTTATGGAATGACATGTCATCAGAGTAGGGTTTAATTGCAAGGTATGCATTTGTTATTCATTGAAGTTTGGCTGAATATTTCCAAAATAGATGAGGAGTATCACAGACATATTTTCAAGTCTATAACTCCTTCAACTGATTTCTGTATACAAAAGTGACAGAAATCATAAATATTTTTATATATAGCCTTGAAACCCAGGAAACGCTTTTTGAAGACCATTTATCTGTATCACAAAAATAGCAAATTAACCCAACCTGAAAGAGTTATTTTACTAAACAACATTGGAACTCTATTTACCCTTTTTATAATCTATTAGGAAGAGCTGTCAGCATGGTTCTTCTTGTATCCTTTCTATGCAGAAGCTTTAGAAGCTTGAACACTGTAAATCAGTTCATAAAAATGAGAAGTTGATAATAGATTGGCGTACAAGAGGCATCGTTGTATAAGCTTTTTTTCATATGAGTTGTTGACAAAGTTGTTCAGTGAAACATGTTCATGGCAACTCAGTACTCTGCTTCATTGAAGCCTAAATATATGCAGCCTTTCAGCTCCTGAAGTTCAGTCACAGGATTTTCTTTCATCTGCTTTCTCTGTCAATAAAACATCACTAACACCAGATTTTTTTATAGTACGTTTGGTAGGAAAAAAGTAAATCTTCATAATGGCTTCCTCTGAACAGTTCCCATAGCTGAAGTCATATGACATGGTATCTAAAACATTTTGATGTCCATGCCAGTTGATTTATATTGTAGATATTCCTGTACATCTCCATTTTATGAAGAAGCTTGCCTGCAAAAACATCTCACTTTTTGTATTGTCCTGGTTTTCATTTTTAGTGTCCCAGATACGGCGCATTATCCAGGTAGTCTGCATTTAAAAAGAAAGGGTAACTGCTTTTCTTTGCATAACATTTTTGTGAAGACTTTTCTAAAGGTTCCATAAGTCCTTTTGAAAATCAAAATCTATGCTAGCTGTAATACTGCAGTGGATAGAAGCCTTTGCATTACAAATGGACCAGAGCAGAGTGAGGGATCATGGTTTAATTTGCTACTCTTGTGATTCCAAAACCACAAGTCCACTTCATGTCTTAACCCCATGTGACACTTATAAATTGCCGCTTGCCATTCATAGACATCATGCATGTGTAGATAGTTCTGGTGCATCCTGTACCTTTCATTTCAAGTGTGTACCTGTAGCTGGAGCCCTGTCAGGTGGCCTCTATCCCAGTTGTACCAGGAGGGAAATCACTTTGATGTCAGCAGTGATGTGCCCAAGTATTCACTAATATTGGACAATATTCAAAATAATGCATGTGTAAGTACAAGGTAAGTCTACAACTAGAAGAAAGCTCCTAGGGCCCTATATAGATAATTCTAATATAACACTTTATCATCTCGTTTACTTACCTCCTGTCTCATGAAGATATTTAAAAATATAAGAAAAAGTCCCAGAAAATTTTGATGCTTTGTAACAGTGAACTCTCCAGAATGCTGCCAGATATCATAACTATGCCCAGTTATGCACATGGATCAAAAATATTCCAGAGGAAATTTACTGTTTAAATTTAGCATTTTCTATATGAAAGCTAAATCACCAATGAAAGAAGGAGATTGAGCAATCCAGTAAATATACCAACCTGAATATTTATAAGCTTTCTAATATAAAGTGAGCATTAATTGTTCTAGAAACCATAAAGTCTACTAAGGATTCAGTGACCTTATCACAGATTATTTTCACTCCTGCAGTAAAAAAAAAAACACATAACTTTCCACTTCTATTTTGACTTACTTCTCATTAAATCTGCAATCTTTTCAACGTTGCCTGTGCTTAGAACTAGGTGTATTTAAATCATGTCTCAGTGTTAAAGAAAGATATTTATTCTCCAAATGAAATTCCATTTCTATTGCTCCCTTTCTTCAGCTCCTGAAGTTCAGTCACAGGAAATTCAATTCATCCAATACTAAAAGTGATAGAGTAAAAAAAATGTTTGGGGTTGATTACATCTTACTCAATCACATTGACAGTCAACAAATACATATTTTAATGCTTTAATCTCTACTGATTCATGTCTTCATTAAATATAGCATACAGGCATATTACCTGTATTTTTATATTGACATAACTCCATAGATTAATGTCACAGTAGAGGAGAAAGGAAAATATAGTAAAAACTTTCATAAAATATGAGAGAGATTCCTGAAGAATTTGTTATATTACAAGTTAAAAAATCTCTGCATGAACGACAAACCAATGACATATCAAGGCAGGAACTATAATAAGACATCTGAAACTTTCTGTTTGTAACTTCTAGGGAAGAGACAAAAGTCAAACATTAAACTCCAGCATATTAATTAACCCATTTTCCCAAAAATGCATTCAGGAAAACACATACTCAATTAACATATTTTATGGTAATAATAAAAAAATGAATACAGACTTGTAAACAGTGTTGTTATTTGCATTTTCCATTATGACTTTCATTCTGTAAATTAAATTATATATTTATATATTAGTATAACTTGTTTTCACCATATTAATTTGTTTATTATTTTTTCTTAAATATATAAATAAATCAAGGGGAAATAAACATATCCAGCTGTTTAATCAGATCGAGTACTGAACTTCCAGAAAAGTCAGTAGGAAAATTGGACTTACATCAACAGCATAATGAGAGGCTAAAAGAAATGACTGCTAAAATTATTATATAATAATATTATATAAATAAATATATAAATATTCTGTTGGATTTAATGTTTATCTTGTTGTCTTGAACACAGACTTTTTACCCAGTGCACAGCACCAACTCACACAGCGAGGTGAAGTATTTCTGTATTTTACTCTAGTTTGCACAAAGTAGGGAGCAGGTAGTAACCCCCAAAGGGCTGGCTCACTAGCCATCAAAACTTTGCACTATTTATATATTTTAACAAACAGAGGCATCAGCATTCATTGGTTATAAATTGCACAACTTTTCTAATAATTAGTACTCAACTCCCTTTTTTTTTTTGTTAGTTATATCCCTCACTTCTCATGTTAATTAGTCCATGGTCACAGTTCTTCTCCTCATTTGAGTCTGGGGTCTGTTTTGTACAGGGGGTTAATGGGTCAGTGGTTGCAATCCCCCACTGCCAGAATTACCTTCCCCCTAGTTACTGCTCACTTCTGCTCACTTCTCTTGTGGTTGCTCTCATCCAGACAGACCATTCATCTTGGGACAGTCTTCTCTTTTCCTTAAAACAGAAGATTATCCAAGCATACAACGTTCAAATGCAATTGCTTAATCATAACTTTCCAGCTAGAGCTACTGATAAACACTAAAAAAATTGCAGTTTCATTCAAATCTTGAGGGATTCAAACCTCGGGGAGGGGTTCAATATCAATCTGAAAGATTAAACACATGGCTTGCCATCTGCCACTCAACCAGATGGACTCCGAAAAGCGTGGTAATTGAGGTTCTGTCTGGGTAGGTGGAAGGCTTGTGTATTTATGTACCAGCTATCTGGGAAGGAAAATAAATGTGTTTGTCTGCTGAGTAATTTAACTGAGGTATGAGACAAAAGGGGAGTGTCTTTCTTCTGCTGGATTTAAGGCTTCCCCTCTTGACTCCAATCAGAAAAGTGGATAACTTCCACAATACTTTTTTGAGGACAGAGAAATGTAAGTTGTTACGCATTTAAAAATGCTCTTTTTTGAGTGCTTGTGCGGACACTGCTGCTAATTTATGTTATGTGATCATTCGAAAAAGATCTATTGAAGAAACATATTCATTAAATTTACAAAAGAAATTAGCAGAATAACTGAGAAAAATCCACCTTTCATAGACACTTGAAAGCTGTAACACACCTATGTGAGCTCAGAGAAAAAGGGTAAGCACCCAAGAACTGACTTGGCATGTGATGTTTTTGGTAATAGATTTTGAACGATTCACCAAAACTGCTGCATAAAAAAACAGCTGGCACATTGGGTAAGAGTGAATGATATGCAAGATAAAGCAGCAAAAGGCCTGATTGTTTCTGTATTTACAGAAGCATTTTGAAGCATGATAGACAGAGCTGAACTAACTGTGATTTACCAAGTTCAAAGTAACCACAACAGCAAATCTGGTGACATAACTTAAGCATATGTTATAAAATCCTGCCAGTGACACTGGGTGCCAGTATGGGACAAATATTATGCCACTGCCATCTGCACTAGTAAGGGGAAAAGTAGTGCAAATATGTTTAGCATGAGATGATGACAAACAAAAGGCTTAATATCTAAAATTTAAGGGAAATGAGAGGTGGTTTTAGGAAATTGAAAGGAAGGTATAGCTATCTTTGCAGCACTTTGCAGCACAAACAGGTCTCTATCCATGAGGCAATTGTGGATGCTGATCACCGTAAAGCTTACATAGCCACCTCTTAAACTATCTGACATGGATTCTGCTAAAAATAAATAAATAAATAAATAAATAAATAAATAAAAAAGAAAAAAAGAAAAAAAAGTGTTTGAGAGAAGACAATATGAAAAGAATATTGTGCTGGACACTTGTTCCTGACTGCCACCACAGTTCACCATACTTCCAGGCAGCTGTAAAAGAAGGTGTCTTTGATATGGTTCTCATTTTTGGCCATAGACAAAAAAGCTGTCTACAGAAGCATGAACAGAAGAACGCAGAATTGTCATTTTCCTAGCCCTTGCCTGGCTGGCTATCAGGTAGGAGTGGCCAGAGACACAGGCAAGAGTTCAGTGCACAAGGCTCCCTGACACACGGCCCAAAGAAGACAAGAAAATACAGCGAGCAAATCTACATCAACAAAATACTGGCCCTTGAAAGCAAGAGAAATATTTTTTTAGGATATAATGGACTGAAATTTTCTGTAGCTGGTGTAAAGAAATAATCCTCTCTACAGTTATCAGTTGTCAGGGGTTGTTGAAGAGCTTTATTATTAGTATTAGGTATTTTCTTTCCAAAGGTATCAGTCAGTAATGTTTGAAAGTGCCTTTCTGCTTGAGAGGCAGTTCTTTTAAAAACATAGATGGAAGGATGATGGGTGTCTTATACCTTTATAAGTTTATATTTAGTGTTAAGATTGTATTGGAAGAGCACAGATACTTAGAGTATTCCAGCTCTTAATTCAGTTTTTGAAACAGGAAAAGGAGAGAGATATCAGCATTTGAGCTTAAAGCCTCTCCAAACAAATTCAATTCTATTTGAGCAACTTTCCTTCTGAATTTTTAAACTATTAATATGACATTAAACACAATTAAATTTCACTAATACTAAAAACGTAAAGGGGCAGAATAGTGTTAAGCAAAATAGCGTTTAATGAAAAATGCATTACTCTTCTGAGACCAATCTCAGTAGTTGTTATAAATATTTTACCACCTGTATTAAGCAACAAAAGAGCAGAAAATGAAAGAAAACTGTCAGAAATAAATTTTAAAAAAATTAAAAAAAAAAACCTCCAAAAAAGGGGTATGAATTTCCACCAAATTGTCAAAGACGTGTTTCAATTTCTCAAACACAGGTGGAAAATCTCTACATGTTTTCAGCTTTGGTAATATGAAAATCTCACAGAAATAGAACTATTATTACAATATGAAACACTATTTTCAGATTTCCTTCTTATCTACACTTTTACAGCAACTACAGCAGTATCCAATGAGAAGAGAAACACCATAATTTACTTTTTCTGACTTCATCAATTTTTTTTTCAATTTTCTCTTATTATTATCTATTAGATCTTTCAGTCAGGGCTCAAAGGTGGCTTCCATACTTGTTCACAAAGCTCTGAGTTAAAACACTGTTCAAAATCTTTTGGAGCTACTGCACTGAGTTTCAGCACTGAGTTTCAGTATTCCAAGGAGATGTCCTGGTAGACTGTAATACAGCACCAACTCTAATACCACATCAAGGTGTTTTGCAGTTCTTGACTTTTTTTTTGCTTCAGGCTGGATTAATAAAGTCACTGTAAGTGAAGGCTGGAAAACACTGTCAGTGGTTATGGAAGGAATACATGTATTATCCATATTAAGCCAGCAGCAACTTTTTACAGAAGAACCTCTGCCAACTTTAAATGCAGGTAAGAGCCAGGAAAAAAACTCTGAAATTTCAAATATTGTTGCTGTTCTTATCTGAAAACTGCTGTAAGCCTATGATGTTCTGTCTTCAATTTTAGCTCTGTGAGTACTGAGAAAACAACAAAAAATTACATAAACCATGGTATGTAGCAGCAGTGGAATGCCAGTAGTGTCAAGGAAAACAGGTAAGTCACGTGAAAACTTGCACTACAGCCATGATAATAAGGAGGACTTATTCTGTGAGACTAATTTCAGCATCACACTATCTTAGGGAAACCCACTGTGACAGTGTGGCTTTTAAGCATCAGGAATTACTTCCCTCTGGGTGTTTGCAACTGAGGCAGGCTGAACATGCCAGGAGTTCAGGGGATCCAATCTCCCAGGCTGCATGGGTTTAGTAGCCGGTACCTACCAATTGCCAGAAAATGCTCCAAGTTCCCAATCAGCCACAGACATCTCACAACAATGTCAGGTCAAATGCACTTCTCAGCATTTCCTGTTGGTTACCAGCAAGTTTTGCTGTTAAATGTGATTACAAAATTTTCATTCATCCACTATGGCAAGATTGTACAGCAGCAAAACAAGCTTTTGACACAGAACTAGAGGTTGTTGCCTTGTATTATCCTCTTTTTTTTGTGATCTTTTTCAAAATGTCTATAGCCCAGATTTCAGGCAGAAATGAACGACACATATTCCTTACTGCATGACTGCCAAAACCTGGCTCCATGTAAAAGCCATCATGAGAAGCACTTTTTCTTCACTTCTGAAGGACAATGCAAAGTGCTTTTTCTAGGGGCTTATTTCTCTCTCTGCCAAATGTTTGGGCATGTAGTAGGCCTGTACAATAGGCAGCCATGCCTGTTGCTATTTCTTGCAAGGTTTCAGCTTATAGCTGAGTGCCATGGCAGGTTTTCAGGCTCCCTTTATCAAATACAGAAAGGAGGGAAGCAGATTATGAAAAATAAGGTTTCATACTGTCCTAGGCCTATATCAACAGGACTGAGAGGACAGACTGCCGAGTTTCAAAGAAACAGGTAATTCTTTATAGATGACCACATTGTCTAAACTCGCTACTTCATGAAGAGATTGGTCTTGGAGACCTCAGTGTAGATAACCACATTACAAGAATAGAATTATTACCTTTTTTCCTGAATTTGAAATGTTAAAGCATCACTTCCTCCTCAGGAGATAACATTTCTAGCTAACTTATACCAGTTTGTCATGTATCTTATCTACACCACAAAAATGTGTTTCAAACATACGTTATATTACTGTACATGTAAAAATTGGTGTTACAAAGTTTTTACCGACAGTTGTATCATTAAACTGCAACATTTTGCTGAAAATTAAAAAGCTATAATTAAAAATTAAGAAAAGATAAACACACATACTTCCATCTACAAAAAATCTAATTTTGATAGTGGTCTAAGGAAAAACTGAAGAGCTGCAGGGAAAGCAGGAATCACATTCGGATTCATACTTGATAGCCTGAAGACCCAAAGGATACATGTCAGAACAATTTGGTGTTGCATCATTACTTGAAAGCAATAACTATCTTACTGCATGACTCATCTTCCTGAGTCACAAACATATAAGCCATTTCCATTATACACACTGTCAAGTAATGAGGTACTTCTTGGTAAATATTGGTGCTAAAAGTACATTCAAACTGTTCTGTGACAAAATCTGTCCCTCTAGAACCTACAAATCTGTAGTGACATATTTCTTCTGGAACTGCAGTAAAAATGCCTGAGAATAGAAAAAAATTTGATATGTGTCATAATAAAGTTATTTCATTTTTGCCTTACTTTGATGCTAACTGAGTATGCTATATTCAGAAAAGTTGAATATCAACAGTCTTCCCAGTTGACTCAGCCTGGAGTTCATCTATGAAGATGCATTATCAAAGTTGTCCATAGGAAGCAGAATGCCTTTGAGCAATGGTATGTGATATGCCAGCAATAACAGTTAGGGGACATGTTTTAATGATGGATATGCAATGGCATGTTTACAATTAGACTATATGATCTTAAAGGTATTTTCCAAATTAAATGATTCTATGATTATATGAACTGTTGTTATCTACATATAAAATACAATTAAAAAAAAGAAAACTACAAAAATAAAGAAAAACAAGATCTGATTCTCTATCCTTGTATTTTTTCTTTCTCCTTCACCTCTTCTTCCTTATCATTTTCTTTTTAAATTTACTTGTCTTTTTCCTATTTTTCTTAAATGTCATTGTCTTTCACCTTACAATTTTAATTTTTAGATTAAGTTATTTTTTTGCTTGGTAATGAAAATGGAAAGTCTTTTGTCAAAATTATATGTGATTAATATAATTAAATGTGGTGACAAATCACATATATTGTTGAACTACATAACAATTAATAGCTGGAGGAAAGCTTTGAAAACCATATCACATGATGAGTTTCTAGGATTATTTCTTTTAAGAGGTTTTTATGAATCATCAGTTACTCTTAATACAAGGTTATAGACCTAATGGTACAATTAAGTAATTTGAAGCCATGAAGTAGAATGTGAAATATCTCTCTGCAATTTTATTTTAGAAAACATACCTAACAGGCTGTATTGGCAGTTCTGTTAAATTTTTTTCTTTAATTAGGCCTTAGCAGTAAAATATATATCTACACTTTCTTCATCCCATGTATGTACCTTTGCTTCAAAATGACTTGCAATTGTTTTTTAAAGTATGAGGCTTTGAAAGCCTCTCTTTTGAAAGCCCATTTCATTAGTGCAGACATGAATGAAAATTGAGTATTTCACAGTCTGGCTTTTTAGCTGATGTTGAGTTCCAATAAATAGATATTCTCAGCATCTTTAAATACATAGTATCCAATTTAGAGCTGTAAATGTTGTGCTGTAGCACAGATTTCCTTGTTCTCTGAGTTAGTTGCATTATACTGTATTGAAATGGTGTTGTATTGTATGGACTCCCTTAATCCTGCTTCCCTCAATGCACATTTGACTTGGTGGAATTATAATCTACATACAAAAATCTTAAGGAGGCAAAACGTAAATTGAAAAGGGGGTGTACACATGTTATAGCTATGAAGGAGCTGATCAAAGAGCAGGAGTTCATAGCCATCAAATTACAGATCAGGTGAACATTGGCAATAGAAGAAAAAGAATCAATACAGACAGTTTTGAATTAGGAAACTGATAGACAGTGCTAAACATAGAAACTGGGGGAAATGAGACTGCAAAGCTTTAGGAAAAACACCTGAAAAATTGGTAAGAACAATGTCAAAACACTGCAAGTCAGCTGTCACAACAGCACTTTACAGAGAGGTGAAACATAAAGAAAATAAAAGTACCCTACAGAGGACAAAACAGGGATGCCAAAAACTTGCCATCTCTGCTTCTGTGAAATAAAAAGTGTATGAATATCCATTTTTATGCATGCCAAACTTACATACAGAATTAAAGGAGAGCTTGGCATCCATATGAGTCCTCTAACTCTTCACTCATACCCAAAAATTATAGGCTGCTAATACACCCTACAGTGGCAGCTATTGCGCTGTTTCTAGACACATCCTTCTTGCAATACCTGCATGCACATGAGAAAGAGACTTGTCGCAGGCTGTCCAGAACAGGAGGCAATTAACCTGATTCTTTGTATTGATTTAGAGGTCCATAACAATGCAAAGCCAGGGGATTAAAAATTGCTCCTCCTTGGTATATCTGTTTGCATAATTTTATAACTGGCTAAGGCAAGGGAAAATATTCCCCCTTCTACTCAGCAACATGGCTGTATAAATTGTGCATGTAGTAGAGGTGAGATTCTCAAGTTATTATTCTGGATTGACTTTATCAAGGAATTCTCTCACTGTTAACAGCTTGTCCTTCCTTAGAAAAACAGAGGACAGGTATCATGTTTGAACATTGTTTGTGTTTCTTTTAATTACTTGCTCTGGGCATTATTTCTTGAACTTCTTTTAATATCTGTTGGCTGGGATTTCACAGAGAACAATGATGTCCAGCAAACCCTTAAGGTGTAAATGAAGCCTATTTGAACAAAAAAACCAGGTCATTGGGAATTTCAATATGAGCCAAATTCCCTGTTGGTGTAAATGGACATCTGTTTTATTTGAAGACTGCACTATAAAGCACCTTTATGGAAATGAATTTTTAGTTGTCATAATTATGTACTCCATGGAAAATATTTTTAGTTCACAAAAAAGACTTGATCTCTTCTTCAAATGAAAATGTGTCTAGTCACATTTAAAAATTGATTTCATGGCTTTAGCTGTAAGATTTATAAGTAAATCCTGTGTCTGGCTTTAAAAATGCTGTTTACATACGTCTAGATTTGAGGGAGCTAACTAACATTGCTGACCAAAAGGAGCTCTATTGGCACATCCAAGCTTTGTGAATTAGTCTGAAAGAGCTAAGCTGCCCAAGCTGCACTGGAGTTACACTTTAGCTGATTAAATGCTGATTTGGCTCTAGGCTGTGACTCCCAATGTCACAGTGGCAAACCAATTTCCTGTCTGCTCTACCCCACCATAGTTCGTTTAAGATCAGTGTATGAAGTTAATGCACTTTAAGTTAATACTGACCTAGGCCAATACTTTTCTAAGAAATTATTGGAGTGCAGAACATCCTAATTGATTATAGACTGATTGGAGCTAGTTGTACATTATTACTGAATGCAACCTTGATTCTGTTCCACCTTTTAAAATATATTATCTCTTTTTCCATTTCTCACAAACAGATGATGCAACTTCTTTTCACCATTAGGGAGGGATCCATCAGCACCTATGTTAAGCTAACCAGTAGAATAAATAAAAGTACAAATGTTTGCAGTACTCAGGTTTTCATAATGTATAAAATGTAATTGTATTTAGACTCACAGACTGTCATTGATATGTGAGTAGTTTCCCATTAACTTCCCAGGGAGCATCACATGTAAATCAATCAGTCTGAACCACAGTCATTTAACAGTGCATCATGGCTGTGCAACCCATGATTTTGAGTTCTCAATGTTTGAGTTAAAATACCACAAGAATTTAGTCATGATTTCTATTAAAAAAAAAAAGCCCAACACTTTTTTATATCAGCTGTACTTCATACTTTTCTGAAACACTGAGAAAAATATATGGGAGCATGTATTGAATTGAAACAGGTGTATCCAATATGTTAAACTGAAAGAGAAAGAGAAATAAACACTAGCTGAACCTCCCTTTGAAATTGGGCAGGGACATCTTCTACTGAACCAGGTTGTTCAAAACCCCATGTGACCTGAACTTCAACATTCCCTCAAATGGGGCATCCACAACTTCTCTGGGCCGACTGTTCCAATCTGACCACCACCACCACCACTGTAAAGGATGTCTTATTATTAACTAATCTAAATGGTCTCAAATCATGAAATAGAAATTAAAGGGAGGATAAAGTAGTATTTTCTGCTTTCCAAGACAATAAATAGAAGTAAAATGCAGCCAGAT
>VWYO01009124.1:167124-230693 GCA_013400275.1 Rhadina sibilatrix
ACTTTTTTTTAAATTTCAAAAAAAAAACTAAAAAAAAAAAAAAAAAAAAAAAAAAAAAAAAAAAGTGACATAGGTTTACTTTCCTAGATCCTGAAGCAAGTTAACTGCTTTAAAAGACTTGATTTCAAAATTTAATCTTCAAGTTCTAATTAGATAGTATAACTAGTTACAAGATAGATCAAATATGAATGGTTTCAACTGAGATTCTATCATCTCCATGTGACAAGTGTCTTAGCAGGGAATTTCTGATTACAGGTAAAGCATTTCAGTGGCTGCTGAGCGTGCCTAATCTGTTTGCAAAAAAAAAAGACCTTCAACAAAACAAGTCACATCCTAGCAGAATTGAAATACATAAAAAAAATTTAATCCATTTATCTGTAGAAATTTAATGTAAAATGTGATTAATGTCAATAAAAAAAATTAAAAATAATATTGAAAAATTTTAAATTTAAGGGTTTGGGAATAAACATGTTTTTGAAAGACCTGCAGATTCCTTTGAGGTAAATATCCACTGACAGCTGCTTTCAGTGTCAAATGACTGGAAGTACCACAGATTTATAGGCTAATATGCAATTTTTAGACTAGTTGGCAGGAGAGGTTTGCACTAAACAGCACTTCTCTCATTTCTTCATACTTTTTGACAATGGGGTAAGAGAAGAAAATTACTGCTGGGGGTATTTGCCAGGGGGCAGAATGCACAGCAGGACTTTTGGGGCAGTGACAGCTGCTGGCACTCGGGCACTGCCACCCTCACCAAAAGCTTGGGCATGGGAGTCACAGAGCACCCTCAGAGCCATTACAAAAAAAAAGGCTGGCAAGACACCCAGCACGGCACAACTTGGTCTTGGTGAAATACGGCCCCAAGGACAAAGTAACACATTCTGCTCAGAGTGGATGCACTTGCACATAACTAATGGAGACTTGCAAGATTTATTAGAGGGCAGAAAACTGTTCCTTTCTGTGCTGATCTCACTTGATATAAAACTTTCTGTGAGTCCTATATCAAGTGTAACATTTTTTCTCTTAGTTAAAGAAGCAGTTTGGCTGTAATAAAGATACAAGTTTAACACTGCTGTGAGAATGGTAGGTTCAGGAATTTTAAAATAATTAAACACAATTAACATATTAATTGTATTAAGAATTACATCACCTCTTTTTGCATATCTCATCTTCATGATTAGGAGAAAAATGCATTTGACTCTCAGTGTAACTGTTTAATTGTCCCATTTTTTGATTCAGTGAGCTGACAGTAAACATGTACTGTATAGACAAGAGCAAGAAGACATGCAACAAAAGAATTCGGAAGATACACCCTTCTGGGAAGGATTGAAATAAAAATATGGATCTGGCAAAAGGCATTAATCAAGGAAGAAAGAATTCAGCAAGAGATTCTGGCTGAAAACAGTTGCTACGGACAAGAGGTTTGTATTAGCTCCAGGGGGTTTTGTATCTGCTCCATGTTTGGAGATGCAGTATTTTAGAGTGAAAAGAGATTACACCATGTAAGAGCCAATTTTCCCTCATTTTCCTCAGCACATATCCAGACCAGCTCATGAAAGATTTACAGTCATATGCTGGAAAACAACATTTGATCCAGAAATTAGAAGATATAAACCTGAGATGAAGAAAGGAGGAAGGAGAGACATAGAACTGGAGTACGTTCTTAAGGACAAAAATTAGTGATAAAGGAAAAAAACTATCAACTTGCAATGAAATATACTATTTAGGTTAACTATACCTAAAAACAAATAAACCCTATGTAGTACAATTTTGTGAAGTTTCTTAGTCAAAACACAGAGTAACAGGTTATATGAATAGTTCTAAAGACCTAAGACAAAAAAAAACAGAGCTTAAAAATCTAAAATTTAGGAGTTGTACTGAAGAAAATAATTCTGTAGTCTACTTTGCAACTTTGCACCTCTTTTTCTAGTGAACGTTTCTTGATCTGTTTCTTCTTCATTTTCACTAGTACCCCACTTTTTTTCTCTCTCAAAGAGAAAAAGAGGAGTAAATAACATTGTAGGGGATAACTGAATAATTTTGTTGACTGTACAGCAATTCTATGATTGTACTCCATCAAAAATGTTCAATAGACCATTTAAGACTTACAGGTGGGAACTGGAATCTTGTTTCTTAGCAAAAAAGACAGAGCCAGGTTGCTGAGTAGCTCAAAACTTAAATTAAGTATATGATAGATGCAGCAAATTCGCTTTTGCACTTTCTAAAATAAATATTATGCTGTAAGGAGATTTACTAGACATCCTGAAACTTCTTTTCCATATAGCCCAGAATGCAAAATGTTTGATGAGAAAAGCAGTGTATTTTACAGGGTGGTGTTGTTTTGGGGTTTTTTATATATTTAAAATGTAAATCTATAAATTATAGTAGCTTACATTAATGGCAAAAGGAAAAAAAAAAAAAAAGAGCCATATATGGCCTATACTCGATTAGAAGAAGGGTCAAATCCTTTAAAAGGAGAGGCAGAGATTTGCAGAAAAATATCTACTCTGCCATTTGGTCTAGGGACATCCTGGTAGGAGATAGCTCCATGACTTACTATAGTTTCTTGGCTGTTCAATATTCATCTTAATGTTCAGATTAAGGAAATATTTAGCATTATTTGAAAGTAAGTCTCTTTTCTTAATATAAAAGAAGGTCACTTTTATTGTAAAATGTTAATAGGGTTTATTTAAATGTTATTACATAAAAAAGAACGTGGAAAGGCAAGAATGTCCATTGGGCACTGCACTTTAAGCTGATTTGCAGTTGTTAATTGAACCTTTGTGTTTTCATGACCATCTTTATACTTGTCTTATATATATACTTGGTTATATACTTCATTTCTAACTCACAGAAAAATTAGACCCACAGGGGTCTGGTCTATAACTGAGGTTTTGGTAATACAGATATGAATTATTGTTATTATCATTATCATTATTAATAATAACAACAATAATAGCAATAATAACAATAAAAATAATAACAATAATAATAATATCTTGTGTGGTTGTATCAGTGATTATGTTTTTAGTCATAAATAGATTTTTGAGAATAAATATGCAAATAAAAAGATTAAAATAAACTATTTGTCTTTGTTCAGTTAGACTGAAAATATCACCTGTCCTATTATAATAATGTTGTGGTATAATTTTTTAGTATAGAATCTGCAAAAAATCAGTATGCTAAATGAAAATAGCACAGTTTCTGTTAGGGCCATAGGACCATTCATCATCTATCCAGGCAAAAGGAAAAAATAAAAAAGAAAGCATATCAGTGACTGTGAATTTTATATTAATTTTCTGAGCATAGTACAATGTTAATTATGAATATTTAGATTCAAAACAGTTCACCATCAGATGTTTTGACAAGATGTTTTGGCATCTGGATATGTTTTGAGACATGGCTCTGGCTCCACTGCTCACTGTGTGTCCTAGGGCGTCAGGAGAAAAACTGACACAAGACTCCAGTAACTTTAAGGAAATTATCAAATGATTTTGCCACAAAATTAAGATTTCTGCATACTGTATCTGTTTCTAAGCAGGTTTCCTTTTGTTCATGAGGTTTTCCTTATCCACACTGTAGTTATGGCACTACAAGCAAGAACAGGACTTCACTGAAACCATTTTTAAAGAGAATGACCTAGTGATGACACATGAATAATGTTTAAAAGTAATGACAGTCTGGATATTTTCTTGGTGGGCATACCAGTATTCTACGTATTTAAACTGACTCACTTTTACAGCTGTCCTGGAAATATAAATGCAAAACTGCCTGTATTTATGTTACTCATTACTGTATAACTCTGCTTAACTAACTTGAGCTATGAATTTTTCACTTTACTAAAAGCCATAAATATCCAAAATTTGAAAGACCCTAATCTCATGAAATAATTTTCTAAATGTTCTTTCCATTCTTCACTGCAGCCTAGAAAGCTGACTTTTTCAAGCTTTTTTCTCTAACTTCAAGGACTAAATGTTCCAGAGGGGGGAGGTTAGGATGGGTAAAAACGACCAAAGTAAGGCTCACAGCTGGGCCATTTTATTTTAAAAGCTGGATATCAAAGTAAATCATAAACCACAGCTAAAATCATACAGGTTGATATAATCAACTTTCTTTCTAATAGCTATTCTTTCCAATTATTAAATTAGTTCAGTTTTGTGAATTAAATCAAACTGCAAATTCCTCAGGGCATGGCACAATCCTTTTTCAATAGAACATTAATACAGAAGGGGCCCATTCCTAATTGGAATTCTTCAGCTCTTCTGCAATATAAATAAAAAGCATAATTAGAAATGTACTAAGATAAAAAGAAACAAAAGGTCCTGTAAATACCAGTGAATGTTCCTATTATCTTTGTGGCATTAAAAGTTTACTGCTTATTTTGTTACAGAGCAATTAAAGGCAGGTAACTTTCAAGGCTCAAAGAAAAAGGAGTGAAGAATTTCTGTGTGCATGTTCTCTTTCATGAAGCCAAGGACAAAAACAGATAGCAGACCTGAACTGAAATTGAGAGAAACACATTAAAATCAGTCTGAAGGATTGTCTTGAAGTACTGTGAAACCCCACAGAACATAAATGTAAGAGGAATTTTATTCATATAGTGTGCTAATTTTATTGAGGGAAATAATTCCTATGGAAACAGTAACTCATTTTTCAAAGACCAGTGCTTAACCAGTCAATGCCTGAGGAGGTAGGCACCTGTCAGACAGAAATGCTGGGATTAATATTTACAGACTGGAATACAGGGCAACATATTAGCTACTTCCTTATGAGAAGTGAATTAAACGAGTCTTTTTCATTCTACACTTACTACAAATAAGACAAATTTATCTATCAAAGGGTAGATTCATTGAACATGGTTCTATTAGCTCTTTCCCTCTAACAGAGCTCTGAAATTTGTACTACAGGCAACAGAAGGCATAGAAGGCATTCATTTATTTTTTCTAAACATAAGGCTATAAAAGTGGCAGTTTAGAAGCAGAAAAAATATGCAAAGAAATGTTCTCTCCCACTAATGTTAATGCATAACCAGCATTTACTTTATATACATAATGCAGTGAAAAATAAATTAGATGACAGATGTCTTCTCCCTCACCCTTGTCAGTTGTAGCATGAGTACACAAACAATCTAAATCACTGGCAGGTATATGCAATGGAAACACTGGGCAGAGGTAGATAATTATTCCTGTCAGAGAACAAAATGCAATTGCATTATTTATTTTGAAATTACATAGTAAAAACATAGTAAAACATGATCATTATTGACATAAAAGTAACTCTGTTCATCTCCAGGAGTAATCAATAAATCCATGGATTCAGTACCGAGTATCTCTTTATAACTGAAAAGGAAGTCTCTAAGCAAAAAATATTTACAGAAGATATATGAATGCTGCTGACTTAAACTCCCAAAATTAATAATTATCTTCTATTTAACTAGATCCATATGCAGGTACACATAATCCAAAAATATATTATGTTTTGCTATAACTCTTAGAGGTAGAGTTATTACTTTTTACAGTAAATGCATCTGCTTCCTAGTCATAAAAGGAAAAACACCACTTTTGGAACTGAGGTTTAAAAAAAGTATTTTACACTCACACCTGTTTTATTTTCTAGTTCAGTACTAATTCTTCTCCTTTATCAAGTAGAAGGCTCTCTTGGAGGCACTAGTATTTCAAGATAGTGATGCACCTAGCAGAGCACATCCTCCGTTCCACCATGATATTCAGATGATGTGACTTGATTGCAAACAGGGTACAGACCCTAGCTGAGTGAAGAAGAGGGAGAGACACTTGAAGGCTTTTAATATTTAAGGAAACTCATATTCTGATAAAAATCAAGATGACAGAGAATGCAGCAAAAAAACATTTTTCCAGTTATGCTGTGTCTTGGTCACTCTTTAAAGAAAAGCTGTCTATCCCATACATTGCTGTGTCATCCCTTACTACCAGAACACTGATTGGTGTACAGTACTGGACAAGAGAGGAACCAGTCTCTCCATCTTCTGCATAAGTATTTTCATAAATTTCATAAAAGTGAATGTTGAAAATTGAAATAAAAATGCTGAATAAATATATGATTAATACATATATCTTACAGATTCTTAGTCGCCAACCATCAGTTCACAAATGAACCCTAAAGCATGTTTTTACCAAACAACAAAAGAAATATATTTCTACAATGAAGTGAATAGTATTCTAACCAATATTTTTCTGATTACAACAGTAGGAGGTTATAAATGGAGAAAAAAAAGAATATATTACAGGTGGACAGAATTTAGATATTGCTATTAGTGCGTAACACAAACTATATTTTTATCAGTTACTATGGTTTAAAATGCCAGAATATCAGAGGAAGAAATCCTTAAGTAATTTACCTCAGCTATTTCAGAAAACCATTTCTCAGCAGAGATTTCTGTATGTAAAGCAGAGGCAAGAATGATGGTAAACAGAAACGTGAATCATTCCTGGAACACGTCCTGAGCTTTGCTAACTGGAAAGAACTGTTGTCTCCATACATGCAGACTCCTCATACACAGCCTTACTCTGTCTGAGACTCAAAGTTCATCTCACTTCTTGCTACTCAAAGAAATGCACTCTGGTTTACAAAGCAATAGGAACAGGACACTATTGACCAAAATCATCACATCTATTAACTCCATGGTACTGACTACAGCCGTAATTCAAACTCCCTGTCCTGTAGTGAAAGCCTTCCTATGAATTATCTCAAGATACTAAAGCAGATGTCTCTGTAAAAACAGCAGTTATGTTCCCCTGGCCCCATGATGAAACTGCTGAGTATAGGAGGAATTTGGAAAATAGTGTTAAGCTTGAAACAATTATCAGATTTATTTAATTTTAATTTAGTTTGGTACTTTGAGGAATTATATGAAGGAGATACACATGTGGACATGATGGTGATTTCTTTCCTTAAACACACCTAAAAAGTAGCTGAACTTTGAATAGTTATAATTTTTCAGATAGTGCTTATTTAAAATCAATTAATCAATGTTTTCTGGTAATCAGAATATGGATTATTATTTTACACTTGTAAAAAATGGGGGTTTTTTCACCTTTGATAATGAACCACTTGAGATTAATTTATTCATCTTTGTAGCAACAGAAGCCCTGCTACATTTGTGATTATAAGAATACTTAGAAGTGAGATAATGATGAAGACATGGGTTTCAATACAGATTTTACAGAATCCTGCAGCTCTCAGTAGGGTAAATACATCAGCCAAAATGCACCCCACCAAGAAGAAAAAAAAAAAACAAAGAACAAGATAATGAAAAAGAAAAGAAATAGCCATTTTTGATTTGTAGTCCCAGTGTTAACCTTAGTCTCTGCACAGGATAACACGAGACAGTAAATTGCTAGTATTGCTCTATTCAAAAAGACAACAGAAGGAAATGAAAGTAGGAAGAGTTCCTAAGATTTTCAGAAAGTACTGTAATCTCATGGCACTTTAATGAGAACTGGTCTTTCAGTCTCATCTTAGAGTACAAACCTCTGAAGAATAAACATCTAAGAACTAAATGTGTTGATAAAGCAAAAGAGAATTACAAACAAATATATACAATATTTGTATGATATAACAATTTCACAATACTAAACTTAAGACTGTGTCTAATATTCATTTTCATTATACCACAAAATCAAATTTCCATGGGATTGGTCAGAGCTTGCTCTCACTCATATAAAAAATTATTTTTCATTAACAAAATATTCTTTTATTGTCTTATCTGTTTGATACCTTTTAATGAAAATGCTGGTATAGTTTCATGGACTCCCTAGCTGGTCTACCTTAATTTCCTATACATCTCTATTCAAAGAAAACCAATCCCTTAAACAAATCAACAACCCAACAATAAACACAGCAAATAAACCAGACGCAAAACAGGGTAATTAATTACTTCTCATCCAAAAGGCAATGTAAAGCTTTTTCTTGTGTTTCTATAAAGCTTACCAGAAGGGTGAAAATTTAGGAGAGATCATGGAAAGCTTTTTCTGAAGTTTACTTGCAACTCACTGCAGTCTAAAGAGTAGAACTAACTAAAACAATGACTGATCACGGGTAAAGTACCTGCATTTTCACTCTCTGAAGTGTTTTCTAAAATCTAATTTCAAGGAACATGGCTTATTGTAGCTGCTGTAAATAAGTTTTCTAGCCATGATTATGAAGGACCTTGGAGAGCTGGGAGCTGTCTAAAATTCAACAAAGGCAAAGGTAGGGTCCTGCACCTGAGGAGGAATAACCCCCTGCACCAGCACAGGGATTGGTCTGCTGGAAAGCTGCTTTGCAGAGAAAGACCTGAGGGTCCTGCTGGACAACAAGCTGTCCATGAGCCAGCAGAGTCTCCTGGTGGCCAAGAAAACCAATGGGATCCTGTGGGGCTTTAGGAAGGGCATTGCCAGCAGATTGAGGGAGGTGATCCTGCCCCTCTACTCAGCCCTGGTGAGGCCACATCAGGAGTGTTGTGTCCAGTTTTAGCTCCTCAGGACAAGAGAGACATGGAGATTCTGGAGAGGGTCCAGAGGAGGGCAACAAAGACAATTTAAGGGACTGGAGTATTTCACTTATGAGTAAAGGCTGATGGAGCTGGGTCTGCTCAGCCTGGAGACAAGTGGGAGGGGACCTCACCAAAAAAATGGAGCAAGGCTCTTCTCAGTGGTGACAAGAGGCAATGAGAAGAAACTGACGCACAAGAGGTTCTATCTGAACATGATGAAGAACTTTACTGCATGGGTGACCCTGCATAGGAACTGATTGCCCAGAGAGGCTGTGGAGTCTCCCTCACTGGAGATATTCAAGAACCATCTGAACACAATCCTGTGGCTTGTGCCCTAGGATGACTCTTCATGAGCAAGGGAGTTGGACCAGATGACCACTCTGGTCCCTTCAAACCTCACCCATTCTTAGATTCTGTGATTCTGTGAAATACATCTGAATCTATGTAAGATCCTTCAGAGAGCTTATCTATACATATTTTGGAGAATGATGTATTCTACTAGAAATACTGGATATTGCATATAAACTGCATCTGCATGACCAAAAATAATTCTGAGAGTTTGGAGACATATTTTAATGTAGAATATAAGAATATAAGAGTGGGCCAAGTAATGACTTAACAATCAAAAAAAAAAAAAAAAAAAAGGAAGTAAATAAGTAAATACAATGCATAAGGGTAGTTGGAAGTGACTTATTTCATACAGAAAATAATAAACACACTGAATAAACTGTCAAAATTGAAAGCCTGGATTTTGCCAGAAGACAGATGAATTTCACACACTAAGCAGCAAAGCTTTGAAGTGAATATATCAAAAAATTGGAAAGGGCGGCACAGCGGTTCAAAAAAAATATGTTCACTACAGAGAAAAGCCTTCAAACACAGGCTAAAAATAAATAAATAAATAAATAAAAAACCTGCTTGTAATTCTGGTATTGCTGCTTTTTGCTGGAAGGGAAAGGCCCAGGGAATATCTTGTTTGAAAATGAGAAAATGAACAAAATCTATGTTTTGATCATAGTGTTTGAAGTCTGAGTCTTAAGAAAAATACCAACTCATGTTCCATATGTTCAAAAAAGGCAGAAGATGGGATATTTTATTAATTTACAAAAGAGTTTCAATGATATTCAAAAGTCTATCAATATGAACATTTTGAAGGCATTCATTAAGGAATTTAGGAATTTTTCACTAATATTGACTTTAAGAGAAGAGGAAGATCCCATGTTACAAAGAAGTTCATAAAAATATCTCTACAAAGATTACCATAAATAAGAAAATCAATGAAAACTAAGACTGACCAAAAAACAAAACTACATATAAGAATAGAAAATTTAGCAGGTTACCATGAACACTGAAAAAAAAAAAAGAGAATTCTTCATATTAAATAGAGAAGAATAAAGAAAAAAAAGTTAGCTACATCTAAAGACTAGTTAGCAACTTAAAATTTCAAGAAGTAAACTAAAACTATGGGCCTAATTTCCATAGTGTGGAACCACAATCAGAAGCGGTCAATCTCATTTAATCCACTCAAGGAAATATTTGAAGTATATATGAGTAAGTGTTTCAAAACCTCCCTAATTAAATATCAATAGAATGCTTCTTGGGACTTATTATATACAGTATTAGGCATACCCTATCCCTCAGAATACACATTTCACTAACTGGAGTAACTGGTAAGACAATATAGTTAAAAGGTTTGGTTTTACATAAATTACAGTTTTGTCATTTAAAACACCTCCTTTATAAACACTGTAAATTACATTCCAGTTATATTCAGGAGCTATATTTTGAAAAAGTAGCTAATATTTCATGGAAAATAATCAATCAGCACTGCTGCTAAGGATGGCATGGTGATACTCAGTGCCAGCTCCAGAAGAGTGAATTGTGACAGCTTGCAGGGACATCAAAAGCCTGCAACCAGCCCCCCACTTCCACATCTAAAAGGAAACAGCTGCCAAGAAGGACATGGTGGTGACAGGTCACTGCAGCGGCAACATCAGAAAATAAAGGAGGGTAGACACCTGACCTAGGACCTAGATGGGGTCCTTCAAATTTAGGAAGACTGGCAGTGTCCCAGAAAGGAAGGACTTTTTTTGTTGTCACCTTTGCATATTCTTTTTCATTGTAGAAAATTATGGATTTCTCATGGAAATTCACTGAAAAAGGTGTGAGGATGCAGAATTGAATCCAGTACTGAGATGTGTGCTACAACATATGTGTAAACTGCACATAAATGCAGCTGTTACAAAGATTAAACGGAAATATAAAGATAAATAGGGATAAATTGGGATAAATAGGAAGTCTTACTTTAGGGACCTTTTTGAAAAAGTCTATAGCACCAAATAAATAAATGAGAGCATAGCATTACTAACAGGGAGAGTAAAAATGAAGGACTTCATCCCAGGACTGCAAAGCAGGGAAATTTGCATGATTTCTTGCATGCTAATCTTGTGTTTTCAGAAAATATAGATAAGTTAAAACAGTCAGATGGCACAATGTTTTCTTCTGAATAAAAAAGAAATTAAAGGAATTCAGAAATAAAAGAGAACTAATCTGTCAACAGAGACATTATATCCTTTCATCTTGTGTTTCATTAGCAGGTCCCAAACTCCTACATACTACTGGTGACAATAAAGTGAATCCATACTTTATTATCTCAATTCCTTCTGTCTCTCCATTTCCTAGTCCTTTCCTGGTTTTGAAAATAAGTTAGTTGTTATTCAGTCATGGTTTGTAATTGTATAGTTACACAAATACAATGCTTTTCATGGCTGCATGGTTTTAACACAGCAATAGAACATACCATCCGTGAGAAATAGAACACTACAATTCTTGTGGTCCCACGTCTGGTGTGAGAAATATATTTGTGTCCCCACTCCCTCTTATAATGTAGAATGAAACCAGAATGAGCCATTACCAGAGGCAAATAATGGATCTGTAAAAATTAAAATGGATAGATGAATTTTTCTTCATTTTGCAGTATGTTATATGTACCAGAAGCACAAACATTTGTGCTTTCATATTTATGAATAGAACCCATAACATTTAATGAAAAATTAGATTTGGATTTCACCCGTGTCATGATTTGAGCCTGTTAGCAACCTCCAGAGCAATATTTCTATGATATACCTATATGGTACTCCTCTTCCTGGGGCACAGATGGAAAAGCAGACAAGGAGGAAGCTAACACAGAAAAAAGAGGCCAATAGAGACATTTACCAGAAACATTTACCCACTGGCATAAAGCGCGTATTCAAATCAGCCACAGTACCTATATTAAAGGTAATGTTCCAAAAACACACTCCAGTCAGAGCAAATTATTGAATCATCATTTCTAGAGCATTACATCATACACTATTTTGCTACTTGAAAAATCACATATATCTCCATATTTTTTTGGATCATTAAATCAATCAGTCTAATGCAGTAAAACATCTTAATAGAGACTGAGCTCACACAGTTTAAAATGGTACAGTAGAAACCCCTTGCTGTTACACAAGGATAAAAGCAATAATCTTTTTGAAGAAAATTGTATAAGGACACATAAATTTTCATGTCAACACTCCAGTCTTCCACACGCTCTAAGACATAGTCACTCTCATGTTTTATCTTGTAACACTTTCAAAGCCAAAGCTTTGAAAATTCTTCATGTCATCTAAAAGATGTAAAGTGGAATTCTAAGATTATGTTAGAACATTATTGTAATTTTTATTCTAGAAAACATGAATATCAACAAAGGCTGACATCTTGAACTTACAATATGTGCCTGTGATAACTGAATGCAAATTCATACTCAGATTTTATAAGGATGTAAAAAAACCCCTAGCTTTTCCATTGGAAGACTACCTTTCCTCTTTTATGAATTGTTTTTCCCTATTACGTTTTGTTTTAGGAACCTAGCTTACCCATAGAAGAATTTCTCCTTTAGGTTCCATTTTATATTTATTGAAATAATTTGATCATTGTCATTAACTTCCATGGAGATTAAATTAGTTGAATTTAATTCATTTGCAAAGAATTGCACACTTGTGTTTACAAAATCATCTATCTAAAAGTTGTAGAATCTACTACAAACAAGCAATTTGGTTTCAAATTACATTTAAGCCTTTGGAGAAACAATTTGAAACACTGGCTTATGCAGCATTTATAATATCAGATGAGTCCTGAATCAGAAAGTAGAGTGTCAAGAGGGAACAAGAAATCAGAAGACTGGTACCTTTCTACCACACATTTTATTCTTAGTAAAGATACTGTACAAGTAACATGTTGTATCCTGAAGTTGAAGTCCCCAGTCTGCAGCTGGAAAGCTATAGGTACATGAGTATTAGAATTGCATCTACTAATATTTTTTCCTCACATATTCCTTAAACACAATTACACAGAGATCCCAAAATGACAATAATACTTACTGCATGCTTTATAGCTTACAAAGAACATATCTTCTTCTGGTTTCAGAACTCAGAGAGAAAAAGAAAAACTGTCTTAATACCAATTTTTTTTGTGTTTCATGAATCAGATAAAGCACAAATATAGAAAGGCCATTGTCTCATTCTCCAACATGAAGTGACTTCAGGGATGAATTGAGTGCACTAACTACCTGCAACACAGATTTATTACTCCCTCTATGATTTTTTTTTAAATATGCTTTCCTACACTATTAGCTAGTGAGTTGTTTCGTGTGGCTGCTGATCTCTTGCCACAAGGATTTTGGATCCAAATCCCAAACTGAAATAGACAAATAAATGATCTTTGTTAAATGTTTGACCCACTGAAGTCCTTCTTTAGTCTTTGAACTAACAGTATATCATAAAACAACCTGACATTTTTGCACTAAAATCTACCCAGTGTTTCTTTGATGGTACTGGGTTTGTATGGGTAGATTTTGGTAGCAGGGGGACTACACGGCTGGTTTCTGTGAGAAGCTGCCAGAAGCTTCCTGTACATCCAGTGAAGCCAATGGCAGTTTTCTCCCAGACAAACCCACTGCTGGTCAAGGCAAGTCCGTCAGTGAAGGTGGTAGCATCCATGGGATAATGTATTTAAGGGAAATTATTCAACAATAGCATTAGCTGCCAAGGAGAGGAGTGAGAATACAGGTAGCCACAGCTCTGCAGCACCCGAGTCAGTGAAGAAAGAAGGAAAGAAGGTGCTTCAGGTGCTGGAGCTGAGATCCCCCTGCAGCCCACAGTGCAGACCCTGGTGAGGCAGCTGCGCCCTTGCAGCCCACAGAGGACCATGGGGATGCAGAGACCCACCTGCAGTCCATGGAGGGCCCCATGCTGGAACAGGAGGACACCCAAAGGAAGCTGTGGCCATGTGGGAAGCCTGTGCTGCAGCAGGCTCCTGGAAGGACCTGTGGAGGGAGCACTTGTGACCCTGCAGGGGACCCACACTGGACTACCCTGTTTCTGAAGGACTGCATCCCATAGAAGAGACCCACACCAAAGAACTGCAGCCCATGGGATAGACTCACTCACATAGGACAAGTTCATAGAGGACTCTCTCTGTGAGAGGACCCCATGCTGAAGCAGGAGAAGTGTGAGGAGTCCTCACAGTGAGAGGGAAGAAGCAGCAGAACCGATGTTATAAACTGACCACAACCCCATGCCCCACCCTCATATGCTGCTGAAAGGGGGAAGAGGTAGAGAATTCAGGAGAGAAAGTAAGCCTATGAAGAAGGGAGAAGTGGGAAGAATATGTTCAAAGAATTAGGTTTTATTTCTAATTACCCTACTTTGATTTGATTGGTAACAAATTCAGTTAATTTCCCTGAGTCGATTCTCTGTTGCCCATGACAGTAACTGGTGAGTGATCCATATCTGAATTGATAAGTCCTTCATTCTATTTTCTCTCCCTATCCAGCCGAGGAGGCAAGAGACACAGCAACTATGGTGGGAATCTGGCACCCAGCCAGAGTTAAACCACCACAGATACAGTGAAATATAACTATGATAAATGAATTTTCATGATACAAATAGAGAGAAAATTATATTAAAAAGTGAAGATAATGGTCTCTGCAGATAAAAGGTAAAAACAAAATATAAAACAAACAGAAAAGGCAGCCTAATTTCTCACCAATGCAACAGCTTTCCCCAGACGTCTCCTGGGTTTTTTGTTGTTTTTCTTTTTAACGAGATTCTTTCTGTGGAGTATTTCTGGTTGAATGACATATACTGTGCTTGAATGCTAAAAAGAAATCTTAGCCAAACAAATAAGAACAAACAAGAAAACAAAGTCACAATCTGTATCATAAATTAATTCTCTAGTTGCTCAATTTGAAAGTATGTTTTCCTGTTTATTGACAAAACATGTTTTCCAGTTATCCCAGTTTCCCAGTTTTACAGATTTCATCTAGATCATAGAATCATAGACTGGTTGGCTTTGAAGGAACCATAAAAATCATCTTGTTCCAATCCTCCCTGCCATGGACAGCTTCCTCTAGACCAACTTGCACTAAGCCACATCCAGCCTGGCCCTGAACATCTCCAGGTATCAGGAGTCTGTCAGCACTCTGTTCCATTGTCTCACCCGTCTGAAGGACTTTCTTCGTAATAGCTAATCTAAATCTACTCTCCTTCAGATTAAAAGCACTCCTCCTTGTACTATCACTTCATGCCATTCTAGAGCCTTCTGAAATGCAGTGTTTTCTTGATCAATCATCAAAAGATACTATATATCAACTTATGTGCAGCTGAAATATTTTTTTTTTGTTGGCTTTTAACCTTTTACAATGAATTAAAAACTGCATTGCTATAATCGGTCTGGACAATAGTGCTGAGATGCTATTTTCAAGCGTGAGTTAAAGTGCTCTAAGAAAGCTCTCCTATTTAACATACATATAAAATAATTATTTCATTAATTCATGAAAAATCACAACATGAAAAAGTATATGCTACTTGCAGGGAGAAAAAGAATAGCAAGAGGAAACGTTGCACTCCTGTGGTATTGTAGAGTCAATTATTGACGAAAGGTTTCTGTGAGATTTTGTCACAGCAAAAAGTGACACCATGTAAAAAGTTATTATGGTTCATAGCCTTCTTAAACTGTAGCCTTCTTAAACCTTCTTAAACATACTGAAAACACGGGACAGTAAAATAAATAAATTAAAGCACATATGTGAGTTCATTAGTAACTTTCCTTCAGTAAAAAAAAGCATAAATTTAAATATTCTATATGTTTAATGCTAAAACCATCATTGTCCAAAGAAGTCATCTTTGAACTTAAAGAGCCCTAATGCTACACAACCAATAAATGAAACAGTAATACTAAGAAGCATTTTGAATATAATGCCTTTTGCATATACTGTCCTCAGGGGGGGAAAAAAAAATAGTATTCAAAAAGAATGCCAAAGTTCAAAGAGGATCAGAGAGGAAAGTTATGTTTATTATTTTATTCTTTTTTAGTCTTTCTGTCTCCCTTCTGCTGTTGGTTTTTTTCAATTTTTGTATGGCATAAATTACTGATATGTGTATCATTTTATGACCCTCAAGTAATGCAAAGGACTGAACCAGGTAGTTAGAATTTAATTACAATATGTGTTATCTGTGCCCTGAAAATCAGCAACAGGAGTAAATATATATGTATTTCTAACACAGTTGTTGTATTGCCTCATAATAACACTTTGTTCTTCCACTTCATTAACTAGTACCAGCAGTGGTAGTTCCATGTAATTGACAATGTTGTCTGCTTGATCTGGAGTAAAATCAATTATTAACATAACTTTATTAAGTTTGAGTGTTTTTTATGTCTCTGTTTATACTGTTTTACAGTATACTCTGCAAGCTCTACAATAAGAGTTACAGAACCTGAAATGAAAGGGTTTGGAATGCTGCACAACATTGCAGAGATGGGTGGTCACAGGCATGACTCGTGTCAAATGGAGAGCAAAAAAATTAAGAAATATTTTAAATGGCTTGAAATTAAAAATTTCTTGAAAAGGGAATGAATTTATGACAGTGTGGTTCCTTTTTTTCTGTTGTTTCTAGTGATCTAGGCATACTTGTAGGTTCTTGAATATTCCACACAAGGGAAAAAAAGATCCTGTTTTTAGGAAGGGTGGAGAACAGCCCTTTTTTTGATTCATTATATTATGCACCTATTGTCAACATTTTGCAGAAAAGATGAAGAATCTAGAAGTTTTTAAATATGTTACAAGGAAAAAGTGCTTAAGAGTGATACAAGAGTTAAAAATAATAATACAAGAAAATTGAAAAGACTGACAAACTTTCAGTAGAACTCACTGGACCAGAACAGAAAGTATTCTAAAATCAAAAAGCAAGTAACTTTTTTTTTTTTTAGTGCAGAGATATTTTACCTCTGTTTTCTGCAGTTGCTGTGAAGATAAAATGAAAGATTTTTAAATTTCTATAGTCCAAAAAATGCATAGATACCACAGCCTCAGATGCAGGTGCAAGTTCTGTGCATTTTAGGAAAGAAGACAAGCCTTAATCTGATTTTCCAGTTTTTTTAATGCTTACTATGACAGAAGCCATTATAAAAGAAATCAAAATTTAACCCACTCCTAGAAGGCACTTTAAAATTAAACTTGTTTCAGAAATCCCACAGAACCCTGGGGCAGCTGGGTCTGAGGAGGACATGATGTCCAAACATGAGGAAAAAAGCATGATTCCTAGAGAACCAAGCTGTTAGGAAAAAATTCCATTTATGAAGAGCCTAAAATCCCTCATAGCACTTTAAAGCTCAACAAGATGCAGCCTGGAAGCTGTCATTCTGCTCTTTGGATATCACGCATCCATTTGGAAAGTGGGATAGTTATGGAGCACATGGAAATGCTCACAGTATGAACAGCTGTAACTGAGATGATGGATAGCACAGGTCTTTGCCACAGGATCTGAACACTTCAGTTGCTACAGACCATTAGGAGAAACACAGTCCTGGATGCTCTGTCACTGGCTGAAGTTGTAGAACATGGAAAAAACTCATGCTCAGCTCAGCCTTCTACCTCAAGCACTTCCTCTAAGGGCACTGGAAAAACAGAAATATAGGGAAGAAAAGAATACCCTGGGTTTTGGTTACATTGCAATTCTCTTGTGTATGTTTGCATAATATACTTCCCATAGTATAATAACCCCCTAGCCTATTTTTAGCTGTCTGCCTACAATAGAGGATGAATAGCAGGATTAGAAATGTCCTTGTTACAATTTTATTCCATCTCCATGCCATTTTTCTCAGCACTGTACTTCTTTTCTGTACAAGATAATAAAAGAATGGAATACCTTTCCTATTATCCATCTATGCAGCTGAAAATAAGAGGCTAATGAAAGAATGATTCAATGTCCATTTGGAAAGTCAATCAAAGTGAATTCTGATCAATTCTCAAAGGCTTACAAATGAGCGGAAAAAAATCATTACATAAATCCTGATTCACAGTCCCTTTCAGTAATATGGATAGGCATTAAGTATACATGACAAGAATTTCAAGGGAAATTCTAGTTCTTAACAGTCATCAAATGAAATTTTCAAAGGTACCTAAGTATATAATTCTCACTGGTGCTTATCTGCATCTTCATGAGCCTAAGCACCATTAAAAAAAACGTCCTTTGATCATCTTCAAGTGCATAAAGAAACCCTCAAAAGCATGTAAATAGCTGGCTGATATTCATTCTGAGATGAAGACATAGGAGGTATCAGATAGAACAAAAAATCACAGAATCACAGAATCACAGAATCAGCTAGGTTGGAAAAGACCTTTGACATCATTGAGTCCAACCTATGACCTAACACTACTTTGTCAACTAAATCATGGCACTAAGGTCAACTAGACCAGGACTGAGCCCAACACTCATGCCTGGGGAACCTCACTGAAGACCAGCTGCCAGCTGGATGCAGCACCATTCACCACCACTCTCTGTGCCCAGCCACCCAGCCAGCCAGTTCCTAACCCAGAGAGGGATACACCTGTCCAAGCTGTGGGCTGCCAGCTTCTCCAGGAGGATGCTGTGGGAGATATTGTCAAATGCTTTACTGACATCCAGGTGGACAACATCCATAGGTGGGTCACCTGTTCTTAAAAGGAGATTAGGTTGGTCAGGAAGGACCTGCCCTTCCTAAATCCATGCTGGGTGAGTCTCATTCCCTGGCTGTCATATAGGTGTCGTGTGATCATGCTCAAGATGACCTGTTCCATAATGTTACTGGGCACCGAGGTCAGGCTGACAGGTCTGTGGTTCCCTAGGTCCTCCTTCTGGCCCTTCTTATGGATGGGTGTCACACTGGCCATCTTCCAGTAATCTAGGACCTCCCCAGTGAGCCAGGACTGATTATAAATGACGGAGAGTATCTTGGCAAGCTCTTCTGCCAGCTCCCCCACCATCCTAGGGGGGATCCTAGTTTTTGTCCATCTAATCCCATGGACTTGTAAGCATCTAAGTGGCTCAGCAGATCACTAAGTTTCCTCCTAGATTACAGGAGGGCTATTCTGCTCCCTGTCCCTATCTACCAGCTCAGAAGGCCAGTTGCCTTGAGAACGATTAGGCTTATTGTTGTAAACTGAGGGTTTGCATAAGTAGTTCAAAAAAAGTCAATTCATAAATAATCTACACTTTGTGTCGGAAAACAATGGTTCATATAAGAAGTTATATAATATACATTTCCCCCTTCAAAAAGTCTTTGGTCTTATAAGGGCATAGACCTCACATCATAGTATACTGCAGGTAGCATTTGTATTCCAATTTCACTTACCCTAAAGACAAATAGGAAGAAAAGAGAAAACACTTGTTTCCTGATTCCATTCATTCTTTTCCAGTAAATTTAGGCTACTGCAGTGAGCATCTCTTGAATCCTTTAAGGGAGAAAATTTTTTCCTTTACATATCTTGCTCCTTTACACTATATTTTTGAGACCATGTTTATCTCATTCTGTTTTCCCACAGCAGAAATGCTATTTCTTCTCAGAAGATAAGAAATTGTTCTTCCCAAAATTTCAATACTTACTTTCTGCCCAGAATTCAGCTAACTTTGTTTAAACTCCATTTTTTTCTGAAAGGTAGAAGTGTATCAGTCTTCCAGATATCATTTGAAAATGACATGCAACTTCCTGCATATTCCTTAAATGTAGAGAAATTAAATTCTCCTTGCCAACATGCAGATTTGGGCTGGGCTAGAGTTAATTTTTTTCACAGTTGCTGGTGTTGTGTTGAACAAGGTGCTAATAATTTAGAGATATTTCTGCTACTGTTGAGCAGGGCTTACACAGAGCCATGACCTTTTCTGCTTTTGGTAGTGCCACACTGGTGAGGAAGTTGGGGATTCATGGAAGGCTGGAAGGAGACACAACTGAGACAGGTGACCCCAGCTGACCAAAGAGTCACCATGTGCCATTATGCCAATATACAAACTGGGGGAAAGAAGGAGGAAGGTAGGGACATTTGACTTCCCAAGTCACCATTGCAAGTGATGAGGCTCTCTTGGAGATGGCTGAACACCTGCCTGCCTATGGGAAGCAGTGAATTCATTTCTTGTTTCCTTTGCTTTTGTGTGGCTTTTGCTTTCCCTATTAAAATGTCTTTATCTCAGTCCATGGATTTTCTACCTTTTTCCCTTCTGGTTCTCTCCCTGATCCAGCTGGTAGGTGCGTGTGGCTTGGTTGCTGGCTGGGGTTAAATCAGTCTACAAAAATTCAATGTCATTCAAGGGAAACAAAACAAAATTAAAGTCAGTGCGCTAGAAAAAAAAAAAAAAAAGGGAAGAAAATAAAAACTATATTTGACAGATTGCATCAACAAAGTTCCAATTTACCCTCTGCTCTTATCATGCAACTATAATGTTTTGTTTCATCATCTCGGGATGCTGATTCTTCTTGGATAAAATTTTCTGGCTGTGTAAGTGAAAGAAATTACTTTTTACAGTTAGTGTTGAAATTGTGGTTATGGTGATAGACAATAGAAAATAAAGAAAAAAAGTGTCTGAAATCATCACTGAGGAGACACAGAAGCCTTTTAACTACACAAACCCACAATGTAGTTATCATCATGAATTGCAAACTTTGGCTCCCTGGCACATAAATCAAAACAAAAGCTGACTTCAGCTGCTCACTTATAAGCAGCAAGTGCCACACGAGACCTGCTGAAACATCAGCATGAAGTTGGCAGTTACAGTTCAGAACCTGTGGAAAACTCACTCCCTTCTGGATAGTCATTTGGAGACTCAGCAGTGGACCCCACAGCACCTAAGAGGCACTAGATAGATATGCTCAGGCAATGGAAGAAAGTCTCAGGAGTCTTCAGTGCTGGCAAACTCTACAGAATTTTCTTCTGACAGGAAAATTTAGCAATGCACTCAAATTGGGATGAAACCTGAGAGTCATACCAAAGCCTTAATGATGTCAGAGGAGGCAGAAGAAACAGATGCGTTGGATTTTTCTGAAACTAAATAAAACCTTCTAAAAACTGACTCTAAAGAAATAATTTTTAATGAAAATAAAAAGGTTAGACTTAGACAATAAATAAAATGCTTTTCTTGAATAAATAGTGGAGCAGAAATTCTACTTTTCCTATAGTTAATTCTCTTTTGAGAAGTACAGAATTTTACATACAAAAAAATTAGTAATAAAATATAGAATATTCAGCTTCATCTCTAAATTGTCTCTTTTTTATGAGATCATCCAGGCCTAAGGTTAGACATTAACAGCAAAGACGCTAAACCGTTTGTGCTTATAATGGGATGATAGATTCACTACTGTGGGATTAGTAGAATTAGTAATGGATTAGTAGTAGTGGAATTAGTAATTAATTCATAACGGAAGGATGTTTTTAAGACATCTCTAGTTGTATTTAAATAACTGATTCTTTGACAATGCTGTCTCTATTGACTACATAAAGCTTCTGTTCAGGCTACAAGAAAGAAACAAATACAAGGCCAGGGATTTATTTCATTTCACATAAAGCTTCTTCAGTATCTACTTTACTTTGCATGTTTTACAATCCAAAATTAACAGTTTCTAGTCTTTGACAAGTACAAAATACAATGAAATTATTTTCCACTTTTTACAAAACTGTTTATATTACTTCAGATTACTATTATCTAAAATAGTATTCTAAATACCAGTAAATACAAATTAAAACTAATCTTCCACCTAAATCATCATCTCTATATACTCTATACTGTCCAAATAACTACATTAAAATTTCAAAAGTTTGAACTGGAAAACAATTTGCTACAAACTGACTAAAAAAAAGAAAAATCTGAAGGCAAACAATAAGTCTAGATATGAACTACTAGCAGAGGATAAATTATCATATGTACATGAATTTTTAAAAGTGGGGGTGAAAATAATAAAAAAAATTATCTTCAGAATACATAGCACTTTTCACTAATACTATACCTAAAATAATTTGACAGATAAGTTTTATTAGCACAACCACAAATCGTGTGAAACTATAAATATTTTTTCTTTACAGATGAATCAATAAAGATGCTAAGAAACCAAAATACTTCAGCTAAAGTGACATTCTGATGCAAATTTATTAATTGAATGTCTTTAAATAGAAAATATTTTTTATCTAAACAACTAAAAATTGTCCCAGTGTTTGTGGTATCTATCCAGCCTTTTCTACTTAAATTCTTTTTAATGTCTGACTAATTGATAGGCACAAAATTAAAGCTTCACACTCTGTCTTGCCAATTCAAGGCATACATAAAATTTGATTCAAACAGAATAAGCCAACAGCGCTTACATTAGAAAGATGTCAAAATCCTAGGCCTTTCCTAATAAAAAACTCCAGCATTTACAACAAAAAAGGAACAGCAGAGCAAAAACAATTTGTCTGGCATCAGACTGTTCAGAATTCCTTCGAAGGCACGTTGAGAGGGAAGTCTGCAGCACAGTCCCCAGGAGGCATTGGCATGTTTCATTATGACAGTCCTTGGCAGCTCATCAGTTCTACTCAGGAAGTGATCGGCCCCTTCCAGCAACCAAACTAATTTGTGTCCTATTCCAGCTTTTTAGATTCCACACCCTCTGGCCTTGTTCTTTTTTCTCCAATGTATCCAAGGCAAACAATCCCATCTGGGCTGTCCAAGCCAACCCTTATCAAAGGGCAACTATGCACCATACCCAACATCGCCTACTGTGCTACTGTGAACACAAGAACTTGAAGGGAAAAGGGATGGCAGCCACTTTCCTCAATGGGTAAAGATTGTTCACAAAACTGCATAAACATCTATCAAATGGTTTAAGAGGAAAGCAGGCTTGACAGATATTTTTAACGTTGTTTTCTTTTAATGTAATATGTCTCTCATTAAATTGATCACTTTTTCACCCTTTCAGCACAAGTTTTAAGCTACCTTCAGAACAGTGCTCCATGGATGGAGAGCCTTGATATCTTTGTTCATTTAAATTTTGATCAGTCTGAATTTAAGTTCTATGAGGCTTCCTTAGCTATGTTCTGGATTAAATTACATTGATTTGTATCCACTTGGTATTAAGTATGCAGGTGCAATTAAGCCACAACACTAAGTTTCTGTACTGAAATAGGAAACTTTGCATAAGTAATCTCTCACTGACATTGCCACAAAGAAAATTGTCTGCATTTAGCCAAATAAAAATCATGAGATGCCCCTCAAGAAAGGTTTGAAATTTAAAACATTCTTGTCAAAATAGATAGGAATGCTGTTCAGTCCCATTTTCCCTGGTTAGTAGGACATAGGAGCTTAGAACCTGGGATAACTCATTCATTGTGAAATATACCTGTTCCTGAAAAATCAATAGCAAATGCTTCTCCCTAATACTGGAATTTTATTCAAGGTTCTCATTTTCTTCTGGTTAGTTTTAACAGATTATTTCAAAAATAAGCTAATTTTACCCAAAAGTTACAAAAAAAATCATGAGAAATGCTACAGTTATAATTCATGCAAGAATATTGACCACTGTTAATAGTTGTTGCTGGGAATTGTTAATGGATTTACTGAACGTGATCAAGACAGTACAGTAGATCATATATCATTTCTGTGATCTGGGAACAGGAGCTTCTGTGTCATTACTGAGTCTTTTTGTCATTATAGCACATTTATATGGTTTTTCTCTGTAACTTTTCTAATTGTGTTTAGTATATCCACAGATAAATGTATGCCAAGAAGACACAGAAGACCCATCATAATTTGCACTCATATAGTGTTTTATTTAAATCTATCAGTGCAGTTGCAGCTATCTGCACAATCACCTTGTCTGATCATAGGAGAGGAGGAGGAGGCTTACCTTGAACTGGAGTTTGAGAAAGAAACGCGATTCTGCACAGACATGAAGGATTTTCTGCCAAAAGATCTCTAAAATGGCATTCCCCAGGACTATCTTTCTCTTGGCTCCCTGATGATTAAGGAAGCACACATAACAGGTGGGGCAGCAACTGAGAAATGAAACACAAATGTATGATCTATCATACCCAGTTGAGAACAATACTTTACCCAGTCCCAAGAAAACTCCCCTCAAGGATTACATGGATAAAAAAAACTCAGCAATACTGTAGAACTTACCGAGCCTTATTGTCAATGTTTTTATTTTTGTTGGTTTTTTTTCTCTCATGAAGTATCTGTTTTATTGATACAGCTCTTGAAAACTGAGAGCTGCTCAATTCTGCATGAATACCACAATCATTAATCATGAACATGACAGCAAAGCTCTTTGGACCATAGGTTGCACCTTCCTATGTATGTAATGCAGACATTCAATGAATAATAGACAGCATCACAAATCTTAAGTCTTTTGACTTTGTTATATAATCTCTCTAGGTATAAATGTTGCACAGTAATCAAAACCCTTTTTCTTTATGCAGATGTCATTTTATTAATGTTATTTTCTTTACGAGGCCCTACTTATCTCTCTGAAATCTCAGCTCAAAAAAAACCAAAAACAAACCTGTAATCATTAATCATTTACAGAAAATATTTTTCACCAGCATTTCATTTATTTCTGTGCTAACATCTTGCTACTCTGCTCTCAATGCAACAACAGCTTTCCCTTGTACAGGAAACAGTCAAAAGGAAAAGATAGGTCAGAAATAGAAACAGTAGCAACAATTCAGCTCACCCAAAGCTGCACGATTTGGCATAAATTATTTTACTGCCATAGACCTGTGCTGTGTACTGGAAACCACCCTTCACCCTCAATATAGTAGTGCCATCCTTAACTATTTAGGGGGAGTTTTAGTCTCTGAATTCTCTTCTAAAGATCATGTATTTTGATAAAAATTTCTTAATTTAACCAGTGTTTCTAATCTTTGATGCATCATTTTAAATTTAAATAATCTATTTATCTGTCTAAACAAATGCATCATGATTCAAAATATTGGTCTGTTTATAAACAGTACAATAGTCTCCAGTTTTTCTCTTCTGTGGCAAATGTGGCAAACCTTTACATGATGAGAGAAAGAAAGACAGTATTCAATAACATGATCAAAGCAGTGATGGAAAAGTAATAGTGTTGTGTAGTTACTGTCAGTGACTTGATTTCAAGAAAATTTCTCATTAAATGCCTAAATCCAGTTAGAGCATATTAGCAGAAAGGAGATTCTACAGAAAGAAAATCTCAGAGAACTATAATTATAAACCATTCATCAAAATTCTGAAAAATAAAAATGCAATAATAAAATTTACTTATTCACTGGTACGTAGAATCTCACTACACAAACAGTTGCCAATACAAGGTTTACATATAAGATTATAACACATTCTTTCAGGTCTCTGTTCTTTAGAAAGAAGATCTCTGGTTGCCCTTATGACTCATGTAGATTTGGTTATATAAACTGATCTCCAATCATCTGTTTTCTAAAGCAAGTTTATACATTATAATAACTAAAATAAATGCAACTCTTGGAAAAATATAAAGCTGTGAAATATGCAGTAATCTCTTTGGAGCTTGCTCAAATTTTGCTCTAAATACACTATCTACCACATCACAAATCTTGTCAAACATCCAGCACTGTTAAACCTTAAAAGACAGAAATAGGAGCACTGCAAGAGGTCTGGGTTTTTTGTTTTTGTTTTTGTTTTTGTTTTTGTTTTGTTTTGTTTTGTTTTGTTCTGTTTTGTTGTTTTTTGTTTGGTTGGTTTTTTGTTTTTTGTTTTGTTTTGTTTTGTTTTATTTTGTTTTTTTGGGTTTTTTTGGTTTTTTGCATGGTGTTCAGGCAGCTCAGCTGAAGGGACAATGACCATCTTCTGTCATGGCACCAAAGGCAACTAAACAAAATTTCCCCCTGTATCTGCATGTGTATCACATTTTTCATTTACTGGCAGGAAGACTGAAAGCAATTCAAAACATTTAAAATTTTATTTAGAACCTAGCTTTTCTTTTGAAATAAATCTTTAATTATTTCTGCATTGAAAATGAATTCAGAATGAAAATAAAAACAGACATTAAATATTTTGTCAAACATTTAGGAGTCCAGGAGGAGGAAAAGGTTTATAAGATCTTCTCAGATTCTGGGATTATTTTCCATCTCTAAAATCTTCCCTATGTCGTTTTTAACTAATCATTTAAGTCTGTTCATTGCATCCTTCTGTGAATTTTTTAAAGTATCAGCAGTCTCCAACTGTTGGTCTAAAATTCTATGACTCATATGCAAAGACTGGATCCTAATTAAGATACTATCATAAGTAGTTCGAAAATGACTGGATTAAGGAATCTGTTAAGAGAGATTTCCATATACTGTCAAAAGCTTTGCATCATAATCATAGAATATCATAGAATCACAGAAGATATTGAGATGGAAGGGACCCATTAGGAAGTCCAGCTCCTGACCCTGCACAGGACAAACCCAAGAATCATACCATGTGTCTGAGAACATTGTCCCAATGATTCTTGAACTCCGCCAGACTTGGTGTTGTGACCACTACCCGGGGAGCCTGTTCCAGTGCTCAGTCATACTCTGGGTGAAAAATATTTTCTTGATATCTACCCTAAACCTCCCTAATAGTTTAATATCTTTTTATATTGTGGCACCCAAAACTACACACAATATTCAAGGTGAGGCTGCCCCAGCTCAGAGCAGAGCAGGACAATCCCCTCCCTTGCCTGGCTGGTGATGCTGTGCCTGATGCCCCCAGGACAGGGTTGTTCCTCCTGGCTGCCAGGGCACTGCTGACTCATGTTCAACTTGCCATTTGTCCAGGACCCCCAGGTGCCTTTCCACAACACTGCTTTCCAGTCTCTCATTCCCTGATCTATACACACAACCAGGGGTGCCCTGTCCCAGTGCAGAATGCAGCATTTGACCCTGTTAAACGTCATATGGTTAGTGAATGTCCAGACCTCCAATTTGTTGAAGAGGCTCTGAAGGGGCTCCCTGAAAAGTAAACTTCTAACTCAATGTAATTAAATTCTCATAATTTAAACTTTTCCTGATTTTGAACTTAACTCTTTTTTCAATCTAGTTCTATTCAGTCACCACTAGGCCCTGCAACCAGAGTGATAGATTCATCCAGCAAACAGGCTGTTACAGCTACCTGATTTTTGCCTCTTCACTACTCCCTTCTCCTAGATTATTGTGCAGTAAATGCCCATACCTTGACAAATAGCTACTCATGATATCACTTCATTTCCATGACAGGCCTCTTGTTCTCATTGAGATCACTCAAAAATGCTTTTAGTCTTGCTGGTTTGGTCAGAACATCCTCTGCTTTAACTTTCCTGATGGTTACAGCCTTATAAAGTTGATACAGTTGCCTCATTTTTAGGCTCTTGAGTAATTTAGGATTTCCTTACATTTACACTCTTGTCTGCTTTACCTGTATTATCTTTCTTTTCTATAATCTCTCAGAATCTAAATTACGTCTCTTTGGGAGTTGAACATGATATCATTCTTGTTTTCTTAAAATATTCTCATTACAAACATCTACATACAGTCTTATAAAAAAGGAAGTAATAATAAATGCCTACATATAGACACAGTTTCTAATCTTCACAAGTATACAGAAAAACTAATCCAATGACCATATAATTGTACTTATTTTCTTTCCACGCATTTAATATTCATTTTATTGTTTTCCTTGTAACGAATCTAAACTGTTTTGCACTTCTTTTAAAGAAATGATCACATATATGTAAGTTTGTCTTCGGGGACTTGTTGAAAAGAGAATACTGTTTGCAAAATTCACCTAATCATATTCAGATTAGAAATAATGCATGTAGCTTGTGCAAGTGATTAGTATATGCAACAAATACCTAGGAAAAGAATACTTCCCATACATTTCTCATGTCTGGAAATCTCAGAGCTATTTTGATACTCTTCTAGAAACAAATAATTCACTCTGCAGTTTGCTTGTTTCAAGTTTGCAACAATTGATGATGAGCAAATCTACTACCTAGGTATTGATTGTGTCTTTTACTTCACAAACTTCAGGTGTATGTTTCCTCCCAAAGTGTAAATATGTCAGTCCACAGCTTACAACTATAATCATGAAGATTTCAAGGAAACAATAAAATAGTGATTTAAAGTGATATATTTCACTGCAGCTCACCATGCATATGATATACAGGATATCTTTCAACTTGATGAAATAACCAATTTATTTCTATCTTTGGATAACATCAAATATCTATTAATACCACAGCTATTCCAAATGCATGAATCCAGTGTGGTTTCCTTTAGAAACAGTCTTTCACGGTAAAGTTTTTAACTGGGCTGATAGTGGATATTCACAAAGGTTTCAGGAACCAGATCAGCAGGTCACACCTAGAGGAGAGAATTTCCATTGTAGCTGGCTTCAGAACTAACCTCAGACCTAATTCTGTAAATTTTATTCTGTTTTAAGCTTTAGTCTCACCTTTCCATTGGTAAAATAAATGGAAACATAAATCAAACCTGTATTATAAATCTCTCTCATTTTTCTTGGGCCTAGTGTCTAGCAAAAAGGCAAACTATAGATTTCTGAAGGTTATTCAAAACTTGTTTGTGAGTTCTGAACTAAGTTTTTTTCAGTTTCCATCCTAAAATCTGTTGTACAGCTGCAGTGGATAATATGGATAATTGATAACTGTTTCTTTCTTCTGATACAAAAATAACCTTTCCCTCCTCGCGTGAGATATTTGCAACTTATTGAAGCAAATAATTGAAATCTATAAAATATATTTTGCATCATGATTTTCCAGGGTCATGAGCTATGAAATCAGAAAAATATAAGTGTTGTACACATTTTTTAACTTGTTTCAAAATCAACAGTAACAATTATATTTTCTTATATCAACTTTGCAAGGTGGTTTTCACCAGCCCTAATGTTCCAGTATGTAATTATGTCATTCAGTTTGCAGTTTTATTTTCATTCTCTTTAAAGTATTTGAAAAGCAACATCTAGCAAATTTTAAAGTTGATGAAATCTTGGCCCTAAGATGAACACAGAACTCTCACTGATTTCAGCAGGTCCTAGGTTAACATTAATGTCTTTCATGAACTATTATCCCAATAATGTAATATAAAACGGATATAAAATGTATTAATAAAAAGGTACTTCTAATTAATGATGTTTTTCAAAAATCTTCAAAGAAGGACAACATTTGGCTTTTGTTTGTTTGTTTGTTTCTCAAAGAGTCTAAAGGACAAGTACTAAAACTACTGAGTTTAATGGCAAAATCTGTATTACCTGCCCTGCACTTGGGGATAAATGGTAACATTTAATGAAATAATAAAATTATTAGGGACATAAAATTGTTATTTCATTCTGGATTGGGCTAATAGTTTATTTTAAAACAAAAGAAAATATTCAATATCTCCCAAATATATCTTTTCCCTTTCAGTTATCTAAATAAGGAACTTGATGGTACAAACAGCCCCAAAAAAGACAAAGTAGAATTAAATTTATTTGCAGTGTTTACCAAAAAGAATTGAGCATATTGAGCTAATTTTTTTTCTCTAAAATATTAGAATATTCTCACCCAGATTCACACCTTAACCTTGTGAGACCTTTTTTTTTTTCCAAAACTGAGATAAAATCTCAGAGAGTCAACTATGACATTTTTCACTGTGTTTGTCAAAGACAGACTGGTCATTCAAGAAATCTTTTTCATGTAATCTCCTTCCTAAAAATCAAGAACAGTCTAAGTATTAAGGACAAATATTTATGGAGTGTATAATCAATCAGTAAAGCACAGAGTAATAAGCACCACAATAAATTTAAAAAAAGATTAGCTAGAGGCTTGACATAAACTCGCATTACTAAACTCGATCCTGTGCATAGGTGCTCTGGGGAATGGTGATGTTATACAGACGTTTTTCCCTCCACTGCACCCATATAAAGTAGTGCCAAAACAATTTTCCCATTTGTCCTGACAAACAGGCAAACACACCAGTAGGAAGAAAGCTTAGTTTCTTGTGTTAGCAGAGCAAATGATCATGCTACTGACCAGGTGGCACAACTATCCCACTTCTAGCATATTCCCGACACTTTGAATCAAATATTCTCTCCTTTTTTCACTAAAGAAGAAATTGCTTTGATCTTATGCACCTTTGCTCCTCCACCACATATATTTTCTTATTCTCTATCTCTCTGCTCGTAAAGAAAAGGAAGACTCCTGGTCAAAGTGTGAGCAGCCACTCTGCACTGCCAGTCACTTTCTGCGCTTCAGCACATTAGCTCGGCACGAAAAGCATATCTCACCTTTGAAGGCTGGGCTTCCTCTCCCTCATGCTCAGGTTTCTGGCAGCATCCTTCACACGTAGGTGACCACTGACTTAGCAAGCACTATTCTTTGGAAAAGGCTCTTTTCCTATTTCCCATAAAATCATCTAACCTATAACATCACTTCTGTCTTCAAAGTACAGTAATGCAGTTACCTTGTCCTGACAGTAAATTCAGGGCACATTTTCAACCAGCTCTTACTTTTGATAATTTGTTGAGATAATTCTTTAAACTCACCATTGAAATTATTTAAATAAATTACATAAACCAAGACATGCTGGTGGATACCAAAACACTATCCAAATACCCTGTCTAACACTAACCCTAAAACCTAACCCTAACCCTAAACCCTAACACTAACCCTAACCCTAACCCAGATTAAACCAAAGTCTAAGGCTAAGCCTAAACCCGAGCCTAAACCAAATCTTAAGGCTGGGCCTAAGCCTAAACCTAAACCTAAGCCTACCCCTAACTGTAACCCTAACTCTAACCCAAACTAACTATAACCCTAACTCTAACCTCAAACTCTCTCCCAAACCCTAACGCTAACCTGAAGCCTAACCCTAACCACAACCCTGACTAAACCTAAGCCTAAAGCTAAACCTAATCCCAAACCTAAGCCCAAGCATAAATCTAAGCCGAATCTTAAGACTAGGCCTAAACCTAAACCTAAGCCTAAACCTAAGCCTAAGCCTAACCCAAACCAAAACTCTAACCCTAACCCTTAAACCTAACCCTAAGCCTAACCCTAACCCTATCCCTAAACCTAAACCTAAGCCTAAACCTAAGCCTAAACCTAAGTCTAAGCCTAACCCAAACAAAAACTCTAACCCTAACCCCTAAACCTAAACCTAAACCTAACCCTAGCCCTAGCCCTAACCTTGACCAACCCAAACCCTAACCTTAGCCCTAACCCCTAACACTAACTCTAACACTAATCCCTAACCTTAACCTTAACCCCTAACTCTAACCCTAATCCTAACTGTAACCCTAACCCTAACTCTGACCCAACCCTAACCCCTAACCCTATTCCTAACCCCCTAACCCTTACCCAAACCCTAACCCTAGCCCTATACCCTAACCCTAACCTTAACCCTAACCCTAACTGTAACCCATGTCAATCTATATTTAGCTATTAACTGATAATATTTTTATGTTGGTGATAAGACGTCCAATTTATAAAGATGTTAAATACTTCCTCTAAGTTACAAAGTAAATTGCTTAGCCAGAATTAAAACTCAGGCATTCAAGAACTTGTCCAGGTCTTGCTCAACTATGGTTCATGTGCTTTCTCAATGTAGTAGCAGAGTGCTTTGGAGGAGCACAGTAAATAACTTGTGATAGCAAAGCAAACCTTTCTAAACTTTCCTGTAGAACTCTGTCTTTAGTTGCTGAGGAAAAAAATAAACCCTGCTAAAAAGAAACTTTGTAGTATCTGCGTTTCAGGTCAGGAACTTTTTATCCAATATGTTGTTGTTCTCATTGATTCATTAATTCTATGGAGCTGCATGCAGGTTTGCATTCATTATTTTACCTGTTCTGAACTAGAACAGGTTACAAGGGTCGAAAGCTCTATTTGAAAAAAAAACCTAAAAAAACAACAAACAGCATATGAGATAAGGCTGTACACAACAGCATTTGATGTATTACATCTCACTGGTATCTGACAACCCTTACTCCCTGGTGATGCAATTCCTTTCTAATAATTTAGTCTCAGTCTATTAAAAGACAATTACAGATAATGCAGCCAGGCAAGTGGTGAAGGATTTCTAGAATAGTACTTGTAGAAAGGTTATCAAAACACAATTCTCAAAAAAGAAGTGTGGTATTGATTTTTTAATCATTTCAGATAGAGACTGTTAGATTTTCTAAAGGATGTAACTAGAAAAAGCTGGAAATGGATTTCTCTCTTGCAACTTCATAAGTCATAATAATATATATAACATATTTACTGCTAAGTAAAGAAGATAGCTAGCCATTCAGAAGTCATCTTACAATATCTAGAGATTTGAGACTTTGAAATTTGTTGTCATTTTGAATGTTACCAGAATTCATACTTCACTCAGTTCCAGATAAACAATTATTTCCACATTATGCATAAATTAATACAAAATCAGAAGTATTCTTTGAAGCTTTTGTTCTTTGCTGCTGTCATCTGGACTTTTAGTTATGAGCTGGCCACAGAGAAAAATAGGATCTTTAGTAGCATTCTCTGTCAGAAAATGTCTCTGACAAAAGGGGTTAGGTTGACCTTCTGAATCTGAAAATCAGGGGAACTTTGAGTGTGCTTACCTTTTTATTTTGATACACTTTAGCATTGTTTGGAATCATGGTTGTCACTGCAGATAGTAGTTTAAAGAAATGAGCCCTGCTTAATAAAGTTCAGAGATGACAGATGTACTGCTACCCCACTGTCTTTAACCACATCAGTCCACTTCACTGTCCAGCTTGAAAAGGGGCTTTTTCAAAAGGAAAACTGCTTTGATGTGTGATGGGATCTGTATGTAGAAGATCTGTGCAGTCAGCTGAATCACCTTGCCCAAATATTGGTATATCCCTACAGAAGCAGCCATGGGTCTCAGCCTGTAGTGGCCAGAGCCAGCTGTGCTTCAGCAAGCAAGGAGTCCGCACATAGGTGCCACTTCCTGATGCTATCCAGTATTTACCAGCCAAAGCAGTGATTTTGAATCAGGGTATTGTAGTCTTTGAAATACACTGAAAAACTTTTCAAAGAGTTTCATCAAGATTGGTGCAGATGTAAATGTAAACATGAATGCACATCTGAGCAGGAATCTGTTGGGAGAGCTGTACAACCACACACATAGGCACCCACAAACTTTAACTGTAGTTTTCTACACCTATCATGGACTATTAAATCACTGGTACAGTACTGTGATTCTGTCCTTAGATTTCAGGGATTCTGCCTGCTTTCTGGGGTTTTTGTTGGGTTTGCAGAGAAAAGGAAAGCATCAAGATTGCTGGAGGAACTCTGACAGCAGTTCCACCATGGTCTTCAATATTATCAAAAGATAATTCTGTTTTCACAAATACAGAACTTCATATTTCTGCATTTCAAGAGACTTAAAAAGGAAGTAGCTCTGTGGTACTCAGCATCTATGCTAAGCCTTCCATATTACTCTTCCTTTCCTCGGAACTTAACCTGTTCATCTGAGAAGGGAAATATGTTTTAAAGTCTTTAAAAATTAACATATTCCTGAATGTACTGTTTATCTCTAAAATGTAGTAATTAGTATGCCATTTTATTATAATATGACCATTTTATTACAATATGACCATCCTGCCTATAGAGTATAGCTAAAAGTTTTTGATTTCGAAAGCATTTCTTATCATCCATATTCACCTTAAAAAAAGAAGTTTGTTGTTTAAAGCACATGCTTGTCCATACTAATAAATAATGAAGTTAGCTCAACATCTAAGATACGAAAATGTCATTAAATGTACTACTTGCATATTCTAAATTACCCAACGTATCAGCATCCTAATGAGTTCTAGGAGTTCCATGAACATCAGATGTTTACAGTGTCCTGACAAGGTTGTTTGAACACTGTCCCAGAGCTCCCTGCTAGGTTTCAATATGCTGGCCACAGGTCACCTAGCAACCATTAGTTTGGAGAAAAACTGTATTATAGATCTCATTAAAATGTTATTTATTCTCTAACGACTATGATTTTGCAGTATACATTTTAAGTGTACATGCACATGGCTCCCTCTTCTGGAAAATCCACACAGAAAATAAGAACTACCCATTTAGGAATGAAGAAAAATATTCATAATCAAAAAGGAGATAGAAGGAACAAAATGAGGGAGGGAAATGACATTTTAAAGTAATGTAATCTTTATCATACCTATCATTTTCCTTCTCAGTCTTTTTCCAATTTTGGGGGGATTTTTTTGGTGGCATTTTTTGGAGGTGCTTTTTTGGGTTGGTTTTTTTTCAGTTTTCATGACAATTTTACCTCGAATGTACAATCACAGCCACAAAAATGTTGAGAAGAAAGACATCATATACATTTCAGTCAAAACACTGGTGTCAAATAATGTGTAAGAAACTGAAAAAGAAGATGACAGAACAGATTGGCACTGCAATGGAAGAATGTTTGAGTACTCTGAAGAAACCAGGTAGTGGAGCTCAAATGGATAGAGAGGTGTTTGCCACTGCTAACACAATACATAAGAGATGAATGTGACCCATATTCATAAGGCTTGGGGAGGCAAAAATATGTTTTAAATACAGAAGTATGTTAAAATCATGAATTGAAAAAAATTAATTTAGAAATATGTCTTGTATATAAAATGCATTTTAAATATATATTTTAATTAAAATTGAATTAAAATCTTTACAAGAAGGTAACAAGAAGAGGTTTTTTTTTTTCAAGTGTGGCAGAAAAGCTTCTATTGAACTAAGATTTTATTTTCAAAGTTAAATAGTTGGATCAATATACTCTAAATGACATTTTGGTTGAAAATTTGAAGCAGAAATACAACTGTCTGTGTACAGTATATTTGAAGATGAATACAATCAACAGGGGCTTATAGCAATCTCACTTAAAGGGAACACCTATACATTCTCTGCCTTTGATTAGGAGGAGCTGAAGAGGTCAACTGAACTAAAGAAACTCCTAACTACTCCATTTAGATGAGTTAGGAGTTTATATCCATACAATATCTCCTTTCTTAAACTGAAAGGAGATACTATATGGATATTCCATTACAGATTAAAAATAATTTAATAGTAGAATAAGAACAAAGGGGATAAAATTCACCTTCTGAATTCAGCTTAATAAGATAAATTGGTAATATAAATTAGCTTGAACTGCAACACTGCATTCTCATTAGGAATGGAGTTTCTTAAGAGTATTAATAGCTGAAGGATTAAAGCAGATGGACAAGAATTTCCACTTCATATAAGCCCTGGGAAATGAGATATTCCTCTTGTGACTTGGATTGGCTATGCCAATGTAATTTATCAGGCGAGTAAATCCTGTTCATCAGTACTTTCCACACAGTTTTCACAGAAGAAAAGGAAGAACTTTGAGTATAGACTTAAAGGTCTGTCTTTAGGGTCTTAGTTTTTATTTTTAATTTATATCTTTGGATTTTCAGATTTCCATAAGTTACTCTATTTTCCTCTCACAGATCTAAGTTCTTATTGGAAAGTGGTGCTACATATTAAGTTAAGGGCCAACAGACAGCTACTTAGAAAGAATATTGAATATGAGATTAAATCTTTGAATTTCCTTATTTCATTCCTTAGTTTAATTACAAAAATAATATAGACCTTCCTTTATTCTCTACAGAAAAGATGAGAAAAAGGAAAGAAAAAAATCCAGGTTTTTTCAAAGAGAAGTTTGGTCAAATAACTTATTAAGTGAAACTAAGCCACATTAATTAATGTTTTAAGGGCTGCTGTGCAGACTTACAATAAAATTAATAAAAATACAGAACTTAAAAGGCATATTTTAACAGTGCAATAGAACTCTTTAGAAAAGCTGAAAATTAAATGAGAACTGCTTCATAAGCAGCATCAAAATATTGCATGATGATGGATAAAGATGACATTTACAAGGTTTGGGAATGCAAAATGGTGAAGTTTACGGGAAATTAATCTAATATGGTAGACATATCATTTCTCACAGAGGCTGGATCATAATTCATCTGTCTTCACCTGACAAGGTCAAAATTTACTGCAGTGTACACCAGACAACTCTAACTTGAAGAGGCTTCATCACTCCTTAAATCAGTTTCTGCATAATTTCAGACATAAAAATCTAATTCTGTGACAACCAGGGGATGCATCCCTACTATATTAAAAGGAAATTCTCCAAAACTTTTGATTTATGAAAAAAAAATTATCTACTTAAATAGGCTGTTCATAACTAATTTATCAGAAAGCAAACAAATGCACAGTTTCCTCAGAAAAATAACAGATATAACAAAACTATCCCTTTCTTTCAGCATATCAGCTTCGTTTCAGACTAAAGTTTCATTCTGATTAAGGTGAAAACAATACAATCAATTTAATAAATGCAGAGGTGCTCCTTGGGGTATAGATTACAAAATGAACATATTCTGTATATATTTAACCCTGGTTACAAATGCAGTTCTTATCTATTTTTATGGGTTCTTCGAAAAACATGATACAAACAAACAAACAAACAAACAAACCTTTTTTTTAATGTATTCAAGTAGAGAACATTGTTATTTTTGGTAAGGGTAAAATTTTAGGACCATTGAAGAGGTTCTTCTGATAAACACTAAGGGCTCTGAGGCATTGCTGTATCTTTTGGCAGTGACCTACTCAGTAAACTATTCCTACATATTTAATGGAACCAAATATTGAAGGACTAAATAATTGTAGAAAATATTATTTTTATTATGCATGACCCTGGTCAATTTATTATAATTTCACAGGAAATTACTGGCATTCTATATGCTGGACCAACTTGCTTCAATTCTCGTGGAGTTCTTCACTTTCTTATTGACCACTCCAAAGTCTGCTTTTCCCACCAGCCAGAACCCAGACCTCATCTCTGGAACTTCAGGAAAGGTTCCAGGTTGCCAAGGACCAGTAATAATTGGACAAGTTGAAGCAAGGGCTGCAGCTAGTCCATGAAAAGCACCAAATTCTTTGAAGCTTTCATTGAAGCAGGAAGAAATATTGTATCAGGGTTTGCAAGGGTCAGCACTACGACACACTGTCTGATTTCCTGAATACAGAAGGGTGTACTGCTGTAGTCATGTGCCAAATTTGTCAAAATTTCCAGAGAATAAAGATTAAAATAAGACAGATTTTGACAGTGGAACACTGCTTTTTATGCTCTAAAATCATGATTATTTACTAGAAGACCTCAGGGCCAAAAAACTTGAATTACTTAATAGCTAAAAAGTTTGTTTTATAAGGAAATCTTGGATTTACCTGCCACCTTTTAGGTATCCAAGCTTATCTGGCCTCACAAATTTATTATTCTATGTAATATACAGAAAAATATAGAAGCATCAAGCTTCAATCAAAGTACAATAGAAAACAGGTAGGTGGACAACTTTACTCAAATCTTTACAGCTCTCTTTTCTGCTGGTAAAACAAACAAAAAAAGAGATGTTCATTTAGAGCCTCATCTGCAAGGAGCAACAAATCAGTAAATGCTGATCTTAATGAAGTGAGGAATATTGTCCTGTGCTTTTCATCTCTTAGGAAGGAAAAGTAGTGATGATATTAAAGGATAAGTCCTGGTTGATTCCCAATTGTATGTTTAGTAGACAGAAAACAGGTGGACATAGAAGAGAGTTTCCCACTGTTGCTGCTGCATATCAGATACCTACCTATAAAGCATTAGGGGAAACGCTACTAGCAGGAAAGTGCAGTGGAGTGAAATTAGATATCTGTTCAGTAGAATAAGCAGCAAAAGAGTGAGACAATCACCTGAAACCCATCAAAGTACAGCTGAAGCAGTGTTGAAAAAATGAAATATGGGCTTGGGCCTAAAAGGGAGTTTCCTTCTAAAAAACATAATTTCTCTCTTGATCTTATGACAGACTATTTTAACATATGCTTTTATCTGTAAATAAATACATGCCAAAATAAGTCACAGCTTTTCATTTTTTAATATTTTAAGATAAACATACAGTGCTTATATGTTGAAACCATGTATGACAGTCTAGTTTTGCTCTGTGTAACAAAGGATAACTAGGTATATTATCATCAGAGTTTATTAGATAATCTTTTTGTTACAAGAACAACAGTCAGATATAATGACGTGGCTACCATAATATCAACAGCAGTTTTTTACAACATTACTAAATTAATTTTCATCTTCCTGTCAGTCAGGGAACATGGCCTACAATTTCTTTACAGAGCCTGCAAGTGAAAAGTAAACCTTGGCAAAAGCCATTCTTTGGACTGCATGCTAGTAGTACATGGCAGAGCAGGTTACGTTAATTCATTGTTGTTTTAGCTTTTGAACCTCAAGACTGCAGCATGAACATGAAATCCTGTGAGGGGATATTCTGCCTGAATATTAAGAGATAGTGCCTTCAACTACCCCAGAAGCATGACTACATCAGAGTGTATGCCTTTGATTGCTTTATTGATGGTCCTAAAGTGATTTATATTGTTATAAAGTAGACTTTAAAAGACATTCTATGAAAGAATTAAGTCAGTGATTTATGTTATCCTATTATGCTTCAAAAGCAGTTAATAAACTCTTGCTGTTTTAAAGACAGGTTGGGTATGGATTTGCTATAAAGATATGGCACCATGAAAACATCAATCTTGAGGCTTTCTCTTTCTTTCCTTATTTTGAGGGGGAGTTGTAAAGGTTAGGAGCAGAGAACTTGCAAGAAAATGTGTCATTTTCTTTTTGCCTTTGATATTCCTTATCATTTATATGCCCTACTGTACTTGGAGAGGTCACTGCACTGCAGTCTTTGTTTAGGCAACTTGAATTCTGCTGTTTGAGTATCAGTATCTTACATTTCCTTTGGGCTAGAAATTTTTTAACTGCAAAAATTTCCTTTTCAGAAATTTTCAACATTCAGCTTGTTGGAGTCCAGGGCACTCCTTTGGATACCCTGGACTGTCAGAAACCTGTACAGGGGGGTTTAAAACCTGTACGGGGGGGTTAGAGACCCTGGCACAGAGTCCAGAAAGGCAAGAGCTTTGACTTTAGTCCATGGGAAAGACTTCCAACATTAAGAGAGGAATTACAAGCCACAAAGTGTAATAAAGAGTAGTATAGTTTTCACATTTGGGGTTTCTAGAATAGGGGTGAATGGGGACAAGATGGAGGATTCTGGGCAATGCCCTGGGGTCTTCTTCTTCGTCTCCATCTTCTACAGTGACAGTGGCACAAAGTAGCTTTAGAGGGATTGGGTTAGTGTAGAAGTAACCTGTTTAGTATAAAATGTAGATATTGGTCTGTAATTGTAAATAATCTGTACTTAACTATTTGTATAAAAAAGGACAAGCCTACAACTCCTCAGGGTAAGGTGTTGTCATCTGATGCCTGTCCTGTGAAGACCTTGGTAAGGCACAGGGAAAAAAAGGACAAGATAAGTTTAATAGAATTTTAATATAAGTTTAATATAATAAACAAGAGAAAAACCTTGAAAAAAGAACATCTGAAGACTCCGTGTTGTTCCTGCATTCGGCTTGGGGCTTTTCAGAGGGCAAAGGGCAAACACCACCCTAATCTCGGGGAAAGGGTTAACCAGCCCCAAACCCATGACAGCAGACTAGCAGGCAAAACTCCCAAAGAGTTTCCAAGTGACATCAGTAAAAATTATACCGAGGGCTACTGCATTTTGATCATTGTTCCCAGCTCTGTTTCTGTTTCTTATCCAATGTAATCTAAATATGCATTCCACTAAACCAAAAAAAATGTTTTAAAATTAGGCTAAGAACAAAATTTCAGGATTAGAATCTAATTCCCATTGGAATTAGAATCAATATGCTTAATTTTTAATGACACATTTATTACTAGATATCTGATATTCAAAGATATCCAAAAGCAGAGGATAATAACTGATTTTATAATATCTGTCCTTCAGCTTGTCTATCGTAACATAGAGTCATAATTTCCACCTGTGGATAGAAGAAGTGGATTCATGAAATTAAAAATTACATGGTTAGCACTTTGCAAATTTTCTCTGGAGACAAATATTCATTAAACAGAAAAACTGCACTTTCTCTTTTTTAATAGGGGTGCAAGGAATTATATTTGTAATCTGTTAACAGGTTACATGTTGATTCAATTTTCAGAAGTATGCTTTATTAAAATATAAAATTCACATTTTGGTAATAAAAAATTCAAAGGTATAAGAAAATACAGAGAATAAAACTGGGTGCATTATTATGCAATGCTAACATATATGTTTATAATTATTTTATATTAAATTCACACAGAAGCAGAGACTTGGCTCAATTTCTCTGTTTAAATTTCCTTTTGTTCCTCCACTTAAAGATGACTGTGGTGAATCTTAGCAAATGGCCGGACATCACTCAAAGCACTGACCGGTGACCTTAACAGATGCTTGGAACATGTTATCTAATCTTCATAACTAAAACATCCATTTTAAGTGGTAAAGTTGCTATGGACAGTAGCAATTTGATTCTATCTCCATTTACTTGTATAATTTTCATATATTGATTCTTTGAGTACCATTGTTATATCACCCAGTGCTAATATTTACTGTCACTTTCATAGCACAGCAAAATGGAAGCAGAATATCATGAAGAGATTTTTGAAGGTTCATGTTTCTGAAAAAAATCACAATTTCTCATATTATTAGCATTCATGTTGAAAAAATTATCTTCACCTCTTTCAAAAGTCTGCCAGTCATTTGGTATATTTCCTGCAAATTGGAATTGCATTGCAGAAAATGTATGGGTTTAGTCGAATAATATAAAATTATATGACAACTAGCTTCCAAATATTCCAAATATTCTAAGGCAAACCTTTTACATATTTTATTCATGTAAAACCTGCCACTGCTTCACATGTGAAAGGGCAGCATTAACAAAAACGATTAAGATACATCCTACAGACAGAATGTCACTAAAAATGTTCCCAGAGATCCAGAGGTTGCCTATCATAAAAAGGTTTGCTGGTATAGCCTGATCTCTATTACCTACTCTATAAATAAAATCAGCCACAGATATACACAAATTCTCCCTTGATTTGGGAGACAGAGACTTCCGGGGTCAGGAAGGAGAGAGAAGTGATTTTAGAGCAATCTTTTTGCTGCCAAATTTTTGTAACTGTAACTTTTATTACTGTAGCTGTCATGGATGCACACCTACACCACGGTTGTTCTCTTTCCCCTCTGTTGATCCTGTTGGAAAACCTACAACAGCAGAATTGATTTTGAACCTAGAAAGTACCACTAAATCATATACCCTACCTCTTCTGGCAATGCAAAGATATACATTCATTTGTACTGAAGCCAACAATAGATGTAGCTAAAAAGTAATTTCCAGTTATGACTAAGAAAAGATATACAATTAATCATTTCTCTTGACAGTTTGTTAAAATGCTTTATTGTTTTTCCCATGGGATATTTGTACCTATTTCTAAATTGTATTTCAGCCAATACACTCATGTCCTTCTTTGCTGAATCACTTCAATGTTATTTGTCAACAATGTAGAAAGATTCAAAAAACAAATATATGCTCTTATCTGGTTGTTAATTTTTTGGCACATTTGTCTTCAAGTTGTAATCAGTTAAAAAGCCTGTTCCGCTATTTTCCTTTACAAGGCTACCTTTGCTCAGTCTCTGTTCATTTTGTTCTGTGGAAAAAAATAGCAGCCAAATAATTTTGATATAGACATCATGGATGTTAAATTCACTCCCTAATTTAAGATAAAAATGTTTATACATAAAAACTCTTTAGTTTTAACAGAAATCTCAGTCTTGTGCTGATTAAAAAATTAAGAAAAGCCAAGGAGATTAATGGAAGACAAAATTCTCGCAGTTTATCACATATGCAGGTCTGTTCCTCAGCAAAATTTCAGAATTAAAGTAACATAAGCATTTATTTGGCTTATGAACTAGTAAACCAGTACCTTCACTGAACTGCTACCACCTTCTCTCAGTCTGTAAAAAACCTCTGCCCCACTGCCATGCTCTATTGCAGGGCGGACAGCCTTTGGAAGGAGGAGAGTAGATCCCTATTTTCCAAACAGAGACAACAATTTCAGGACAGTGAAACTACAGCCATTACTTTTACTCAAGATACAGCATTTATATCCATGGGTAAGTTATAACACTGTTTTCTCCTTAGAGTATACCTATCAATACTGTTCAACATGAATAAATACTAAGAATGCTTATATGCATTCATTTGAATAAAAACTATGAATTCAATTTGACACAGTTGAGAACCTTTTCCATTGCTAAGAATATCTAAATAGGTGCTTTTATTTCACTTGTCAGAGATACAGCCTTACAATTGTTGTGTACTTAGTTCACAATTCTCTGTATGGCTAGCAGGAAACCTTGTTTAACTTGCAATGAACAGAAGAGTAAGCAATAATAATACCACTGCAATCCACTGCAATTGTGCTACAAAGATACAGGACTTCAAAGCAAAATCAAAACAAATAGTTCATGAATAACTCATAGCTTGATATGTTTATATAGAAGTGTTCAATGAATAAGTTCTAAAACAAACATGTTCATGCAATCAGAATATTTTTTCGTTTAATAATGTATGAAGAGAGACATGGCAAATTTTGCAAACATTGTGCACTGAAAATAGCCCATCTTCTACATACCATAAGAAACAGGACAAGGTATAATGAGACAGGAGGTATGAAATGGCAACTAATCATGGTAATACCTCACTTTAAATTTTTATGGTCCCAAGAAAGCACTGGAAAGATCCCCTCAGGAGATGTTAAATTGAATTTAATTCATTTGCACCCAATAAGCCATCTAGAAAAAGTCTCTGGCGAGAAGAAATTAAGATGCATATGGCAGCTGCAAAGGCTGTTAATGAGTGAAAATGTCATGGGCTTTGACTGGCTTTTGTACACCACCTACTGATGGGCTATGTGCTTTAGTTATGCCCCATACCTTTCTAGCTCTTTCCATGCTGGCTCCACGCTGCTTTGTAGTCAGTTTTTCATCCTTTCACTTTTTCCCCTGAATGTTGTTCCCTCTCTTTTCCAACATCCTGTCTTTTCACTATTCTCTAGGTGTCCTCCTAATCAATTCTTAGCAAAGGAAAAAAAAATTAAAAACAACACACGAGAAAGACCCTGTAACATTACAACGATCTTTCTGCCTTTCATATTACACTATATACAACATAATTTTATGTGTCCAGCATTTGCATTTTGTATTATGTAAAAAGATTTTCAAAGCATTAGCTGTCTTGGTCTCTGTATTCCCCTGGTGTTTCAGCTCTAAGAGTTTTCAATCCACATTCTGCTTGATCCTGCTCATCTTCTTTGTTTTCCAGACCCTTTGGCATTCACAGTAACAAGGAATTTAGTACCAACCTAGCTCTAAACACAAATTCAAATCATGACTCAAATGTCTGAGTAACTTCCAAAATCAAGTAAATTCTAATGGATGACAAAGTTTTATTTCACCTTCTAGATATACACTTTAGCAATAACTTACTTGAAGTCAGGGATTCCCAGTTCCCTAGGCGACAAAGTATTTCCTGCCTGTCCTCTCTCTGGTCCTGCATTTGGTTCAGTTCAAATAACTTGAATCAGTGATCAGCTCCTAGCACACACAGCATAAACTTGGCAATATAAGCATAAATGTGCATTTAAGAATGCACATTTAAGAAACCTATTCTCACCACTTCCTCTTTATGTGTAAAATATGATCACTATCATTTGAAGAACTGTCACTAAAAATGAAAAAAAAAGAAGAGACATGAAAATTTTTTCTACTGAGGGGTTATTTCTAATGTGCTTGTGCATACTTACTGGTCCTGGAATGAAATCAAATATTAGCAGAATGACTTTTTTTGAAAGGTTTGATTACATTAGAGCTATGCAGCATTTTGAAGATTAGCAATGGCTTAGTTTCTAAACAATTATTTCAGAAATAAGCTAGGCAGCCAGTCAAATGGTAACTTTTCATTTTTGATTCCAAAGGGTGCTGCACAAATACTAGGATAATTATAGTTTAATTACTAATGCAATTGTGGTTCAAGCATTACTTTTAGAAACTATACTGTTGATTGTATACTGAAGGGCGGTGAAATGGAAAGGACCCTACATTCTACCCACAACTACAAAATATTAAAATCCAAAGAAAATATTTTTGTTTGTTTGTTTGTTTGTTTAACCAGAGGAACAGCAACTTTCCTTATGCATGATACATTTCAAGTTTGGGAAGAAATTTTATCCTGAGTGTGTCTCTATTTTTTAAGAGTAAGATAACCCTTTACCTCTGTGAGTAAGATCCAGTAATTTAATTTGGGGGGCAGAAGGGGGGTGGGAAAAATTCTTCTGAAACACTTCAAAAATACTCTCAAGTAAATCATCCTCTTTAGGACATTTTTTTCAGTTTCCAATAAATTCAGCACAATGATGCTTTACATATACATAATATTTCCAAAATACTTGAAATGAAGCTGTAGATTTCCCAAATGCTACAGCATATCAGTGTAACCATGAACAAAAAATTAGTCCAGTCTTCACTCGTGATAGCCTATCACAGTCCTCCAGAAAGACTGTCTATACTGTTCCCTATTCCTGTTTAGCTGATGAGCTTTGATGTCACACAGAGTATTTGCTGACACCAAAAGGTGATCTTTGTCTTCTGAGAAGATGCTTTTCTCACTTCTCTTGAGAACGTCTTTGCAATGTGTCATTTGCCTACCTCTCAGCTACTTGCTAAATGTAAACAGTTATATAAAAGAGCCTCTGGCAGCTCGCTAACAGCTGCTTTCAACTTTGTAGGGTAATACTTTTACCCTACATGTTGAAAGCATTTGGTGTCTGATGGTGGCATCCAACTTTTTATTAACTGTTGATCAGATCAGCAAATTGCATCACACAGCAGTCAAGCAACTGACACTGAGCCATAAAAAGGCATTCACAAGGACAGCATCATGGAAGTGTTAACTGATGATTGGCATCCTGTCATCATTTCTTAGTCATCTCTTTGAAATATGATTGTCTAGCTCTAATACTTTAACAATTTAACAAACATGAGTTTTGTTTTAACAAACAAACAGGGGTTTTCGTGGTATCTCTGTGACTGTCTTGAACTGTACCTAAGATGCCCAACTTTAGCAACTGCGTACTTTGAAACCATTCAGTAAGATGAATTTGTCACTTGGTAGAACTGCTTAATTGTAGAATTCCCAATAGAACAAGGGGGGGGGAGGGGGGGGGCATGTTTACCTTATTGTTACACATCAGCTAGTACCTGATCTTACCTTATTTCCTTTTAGGACTTCTAGAATCAATCATAACTGCATCAAAATGCTGAACTGCAGTTATTACAAGCATGTAATGTAAAACAGCAGCTAGTAAGTACTTTTCAGATCTTGTATAATTGTCAAGATGCCCTGCAGTCTTCCTGGTGCTGAGTAGCTTCTTCAGCCAACTAGAGAACACCAATGTTACGTGACTTCAATGATCTTTTCTCTGAGTTTCCCTGGGGTGGGTGGGAACCACCATCTTTAGTACAGCTGCTTTACCATTCTGAAATATGTCCCTGTGACCCAAGGAGAATAGAAAGTTGGGCTGTAGCCCAAAGTACTTCATTTGTATCTCAAGCTTGATCCTTTACAGAGTAAATAAAGTTTCCACATTTATTCATCGTGACTGGCAGGGGACTACATTACTCTTTAGGAAATCTGTTCATCAGTTAAGACATCAATCCTGAAAACTTCATGACTGTCATAAAAGTGGTGTGCACAAAAATATATTTGACTAGGAATGACTGTCAAGTGTGTACTAAACATTTAATGTTAGTACTAGAATAGTACTATAGCAATAGTAGTAGAATTTTGAAAACACTTTTTCTCTCTCTCAAACTATGGATGTGTTTAAATAGTTTATTAATATATAAATATAAGAATATAAAATAGCTAATATGACTAGCTGAGATTCAGAAATTCTGATATTCAAACACTTTTAAAACTATTCATACTCCATTTCCTGTAGTTGTAGTCTGACAATCAACAAAAAAAGATTTTTTTCTCCTCTTAAACACACGTAGTTTTTACCTCTATTTGATTAGATAATTGATTTTCACTGAATAAACTTTATTTATTCCAATTTATTCCAAATATGTAATTGAAATATTTATTCAAATGCAATTTTAGAGAAATGTAGTAATCCACCAAGATGAATGATCATTAATAGGTGTGATTACATCTTCCACAATGTATATATTTACATACAAATTTTTACAGGGCCTAGATTATTGTCTCAAATGTACCCTGTAGAGTTTCTATTTTCAAATTAGGACAGGTTGACATGTACTTTACCTATCCTTCTCTATTTTGTCAATATTCCCATCGCCTTGGCTTTGCATGATGTTTTTCCTAAGTGATAATCAAGTAATCCAAGTCATCATTTTATCAAGACACAAAGATTCATCATCTTATTGCCATGATATTTACTGTAAGATCACTTGGCTCCCAGTGTGAGACACAGACATTTACTAGACATCCACATAAAATGATTAAATGCCTAAAGGGCTAGATTTACTACAGAGGCATTTTCATGGAGGAAGGACACTCTTCAGAAAAGCACATCAGGAAACTCTTTTGTTCACTGATCCTTATTTATGAGTGTCACATCTTTTATTGTTTAAGGAACCTGGGTGCTTTACCACTATCTGAGTAGCAAAAGATGATATGCTATATGTAAAACAGTTTCTGAGTACAATTGATCACAAGCAATTTAGATTTCAGTGATAAACACTCATAAATTCTGCTTTTTGACTTGCAGTTCTAACTGCTCCAGAAATTTCCATAAAGACTTATGAAGCAAAGTGAGCCTACTATCTAACCATATGTACATTTTTGTGGTGAGATTATGATAATATTTAGAACACTGGGTATCTTTGTCAGAGTTCTCCTGTACCTCACTCCATACTGAGAATCCAGAAACAGCAGCTCAAACTCTTCTACACAGTTATGAAAGGATTTATTATGAAAGATTGTTTAGACACAAATGACAAACAAAGCCCAGGAAAACTTCCCAGTCTTATTACCAGTTACTTATATTAAAATGGTCCATTATATAGAGATGTATTAGATAGGACAAGGTGAATGAATGTTTTATAAAGGTTAATAAGGGACAATAAGAAAATTTTGAGATAGACAGATAGAGACAGAGATATAGATATATATATTCAAAATTGATTTGTACATGTCAGATGGTTTAAATGGGGTAGAGGGAGGAAAGAGAATATGACAACCAAATCTCAGTTATAAACTGCTACAACAAAGCAAATCGTAAGTACTGTTAAGGATATTTCTCCCTCAAGGTTCTCAGAAACCTATGGCCTATAAGCATTTGTTTATACGTTTTTCTCTCTGAGAACCTTCTTCATCTCATCAGATTACTTAGTGCATTTTAAAACTAGGAAATTAATGCAAATATTGATTTCTGAAACTGTGAAGCAGGCTGCAACATCATTGATGTTTCAACCCATTTGGTATACTGGGTTGTTCACATTTTTCTGTATTTAAAAGAGAAAAGATTGTTTTTAATTTTACCTGAGGTCATAAATTAATGTATTTGCTATATTCTTTGAGCTATAATGTACTGGGTATTTCGCATTTTATGATTGTATTTCATCCCAGTCTGGTGGGCTGACAAAATATGCTTTCATCTTGCTGGTGAAAAATAGCTCTTCAAATTTTAAAACTAAACCCTTTAACCTCTGTATCCTTTATTATTACTATTATTATTTTCAATACCACAACTACTATCTGCCAAAGATATTACATACAACAGTTTTTGTGGGAGCAAGGGGTTGATCCTCACCAGCAGATGGTTTGCATTCAAATGGATAATCTCCGCACGTTTTGTTGTTTACTAGTCACAAAACACAAACAGGTGGTCAAAGGAATGCAAAAGCCAGCCAATACAAAGATACATTTTATGTCCTAACTGTGAAGAAACAGAAGTTAATGAAGCCAAGTTTGTAACTAACTGTAGTTACAGTAAATAGGTACAGCAGTGATACGTAATGATAAGATCCAACGGTAATGTCAAATTTGAATGCTCATTTATTTAATTTCCTTGCTTTATAGCATTTGAAAAAGACTAGCAAAAAAAGAATGCTGAAGATTAAAAAAAAATACGTTGTTTCCTGTTGACAAAGATAACTCCGCAATTGCATAGCAAACGTGTATTATTTAATGTCCTTATTTCTCCAATGAGAAAGCCTGAAGGCTTTTGTCTCTAAGTTGAAAAGCAACTCCATCAAAGCAGTCTCAGTGAGGATAAGTCTTAAAAGACTGATCAGGTTCCAGAAAGTGAAAGTATCCATTTTTCCTTTCTCGCCTTAACTTGGTAACAAAGGTGAGATGACAGATGCAAATACAGAGACGATTTTTATATGAGGAACAGAATACAAGGTCTATAAAGAATAAAGCAGGAATGGGCCTGCACACTGAATCTTCCCATGCCATGAGTGATGGTTTGGGGATTTTTTCTGTCACAAAAAGGCATAATTCAGCAAATTGATCCTCTTTTGGAATTTCTTCCCTGGGGCAATTCAGACCACTCCAATATGCATTCCTTCTAGTGAATTTTAATTATACTGTACTACAATAATAGAAAAAAAAAATCCTACTCAAATATCTTCCTTTTCAGACATAGAATAATAGTCTGATCACCATATGCAAATAGTCATTAATATTTTATTAACATAAACCCTTTTGATACTTCCCAAATGTATGTTAATGTTTTAGACTGCATCCTAGCAATATGTAGACTAAATCTATTTTCTGCACACAGTGAGATGTGTTTCTATTTATTGTGAGTGGTAAAAAATCTGCTTAAATTGAGTGTTCTTAGTTATTAAAGGGACACATGGAATATTGGAAGAATGACCTTTTTATTTGGAAAAATCTCTTCTGAAAAAGTCACAAAATTAAGAAATTGGCTTATCAGTAATACAGTAGCAAAGACTACTTTTAACTTAGTCTTAATACTTTCCTATTATCTCTGAAGTGGAGCAGCCACAATATTAAACGTTTTCCTCATTTGAGTAGTGTTGAAACCAATATATTCTATTCATTTCTGTGTAAATCTCACAATTTCTGTGAACTAAAGATTAAATTTATGTCTTCTATTTAAATGTGGAACTTCATAATCTGCTTAAAATATATTGTTAAAATGCACTTAAATTTGACAAGTCTGTTGCATTATTTAGCTGATTGCATATCTTGAATCTTTTAGTTTTGCACAGTACATAAAGAGAATGCTTCATGTAGATGAAGCAAATTAAATTGTCTTAATACCTCACTGTAATTTCTCAGTCTTCTGACTTTAAAGCTACAGTAATGTAGAGAATATTTTGTCTTATTGCAGTAAGAAAAACAAATTTATTTTATTGATTTAACCGATTGATTTCTAAATTTACTGTGTTTGAAAAAATTAATTTGAGACGCGGTAAATTTTGATTCCCACTTCCATTCAAAAGAAATTTGAGGAGGGTTTTTTTATGTAATTTCCCAAACATCTTTGAAAGATTTCACCCTTGCAAATATTTTATCTTTCAGTGGAGTAGCTAAACAGTCCAAACCCAAAAGAATTCGCTGAGCAACTTGTGAAACACAGCCTGCAGTACTTTTGTAATGTGGGTCCAGAATGGAAATAAGTTCATTCATACATCAGAAGTTATATTTTTACTACCGTTCAAAATGCATTCATAAATCAGCTAGGAACAACATTCTTCTAAAAAACCAGAATTGTCATCATTATTTTTTTTAAAGTAGAATGATTGATGGACTCTTTTCCTGTCCATTCAGTATCAGAAGATCTAATCCAAATGGATTGTTGGTTATGAAAAATAAGCATAATTAATTTTTGGCCAAGATTGTAAATTTTTTGATTTAAAAATTATAGAGTGTGGGTGCTGTGATTAGCTCCAGTTTTTAGAGATTCTCAAAGTACAATCTTCCCAGAAAAATCAAAGTCAGATATCTGCACTCCCTCCTAGAAGTCTGGATTGGTCTTTCAGTATGGATGTAATTCTGAATTCAGCTGAGTTTTGAACCAGATTGACCAAGAATGTGATCTCACTATTCAGTTATTGCTGAATCATAGAAATAATACATTAGCATTATTGTCTCCCTGCTTGTTGAAGAACCTAATTTCTCTTCCTATCTCCTTCACAAAAACAATCTTTCCAACATCTACAACACCTTCACCTAGTTTTACACCACAAGAAACAAGCTTCTGAAAGAACCATCGTAAATCTAAATGCTATGTCTTGATTAAATCGTAAATCACTGCTTGGATGCTCAGACTACCTTCAGTCTGATTCTGTACCAAGGTAGATTTTAGTGTTTTTGTATCCTAAGCTCTAAATTATATTTTCAAACTTTAAGGGAATATTTATACTATATTGATAGATTACATTTCCTAAAATGTTCCAAAAATTCAAGGAGCAAACAGAAATGGTATCATCCATTATTGTTGTGGCCTCAAAGTACCAGAAAGAGCCTTTACCTTTTCTGTTCTTCTGTTTTACTTCTGTTTAGCTGTTACCACTTCATAAGGAATCTCTCATTGTTTTCTTCTTAGATGACTTCAATCTCCATTGCATTCAAAGAACCGTCAGCCATGAATAAATCTCTGCTCTTGGTAGGAGGAAATATTATTCCATTATACAGACATGACACCAAAAAAAACCCAGAGGTATACAGAATAAATTGCAAAAGTTATATGGCAGAATCAAAAATAAATTTACAGTCATGTTCCAAATGTATGAAAAATTATAGGAATATTTCAAAATAACTTGAAGAAATGCAATGGGCAACACAACGTAAGAGATTCTAACAAATGTCCAGCATAATCCTTTCCTTAAAATGTATGACCCCGAGAAGTCTGTAATCTTAACCTCAATTTTTTTTTCCTAGAGAAACCAAGCCCATGGGCAACCAGTAGCAACAACTATTATTGGTATTTCACTAGAAATGTGTGGTGTGGTTTATGCATGACTAGGATAAATTAAAATTGAATTTTCTTCCATAAAAGGTGATGGAGATGCAGTAAGAAACCTGTCCACTTGAAAAACAGGAAACTCTCCAAGAAGTAGAACTAAGGATTTAAGGACACACAAGTAAGAACAAGAACACTACATGTTTATCAGTGAGTTTAATAAAACAGCTTTGCATATTGGGAAGTTATGAGTTTGGAAAATATCAAATTGAGTATTTTAAGATTTTGGGTAGATAATTTTGAGAGAAGTTGAAGAATTTTCTTCTTTTAAATATGTTTCCCTATGCTAAGTTGTATTTTGATGCTGCCCATTCAGAAGTTAGTTAGTTAAGGCCCAGAAGCCTGACAAAATTTTTTACTGCTTTTGAACTTTCCATGCAGGAGTTGCCTATGGTACAATGATGCTCTAAGAGAGGTAGACCCAGGTCATATTTCAGCCAAAACTAATAGTTTTACTGTCTCCTACCAACTATGGTGGAGCTCTTTCCTATCTACAGTGGCTTCAGTAGTGCAGGTTATGCAAAGGCTGAATGGAGACTCCCATTTTCTCAGTAGCTTGTTCACATGTGCATAAAATTTGGGATTACAGTAATATTGACAACTAACATCTTATTAACATTGTTTTGCTGTGGTTGGAAGACGGAATTTTCAAGAATTACATGAAACAATTCTAATCAGTAATTATTCTACAGAGCCATAATCAGTTTCAGCAAAGTTGCTGGGTGAGTCTGCTTGACTCTAGCTGATTATATAGTATAACCTGCCTTTGGTTTATTCCTTTCTCTAAAGAAAATCTATGGCATTTGGGTCTTGTACATGAAACACTGTAACTGCTAGATTGTAATTATTTCTAGGATGTACTCAGTGGTAAGAAGAAGCTATGGTTTGAGGAACTGTGGGTTTAATCACATTGGTTTTCTGAGATACACTTTGAATAAAAGCATAATTTTTACCGCATTTCACTGCTAACTGATTTATCTTTTCAGCAAGTTAGTTAAATAAAATAATGTTAGTACAAAAATTCTGCATAAAAATCTAGCCAAGAATGATATGTCCAGTTGCATGATCAGAAAACAAAATAAGTCTTTTGGAAGTTGCCTGCTTTTAGAGGAAGACAGATATGTGTAGTAAATGCTCTAACAGTGCACTTTGGAAAAATCTGTTCTCTAAAATTCAAAAGAAGGTATCTGGATTAAACACATTTACTTCAACTGACAATAAGTGCTCCTTAGAGAGGAGGATACAAACATTGATTTTCTAAAGTCTTTTGACTACAGTTGGTGAAAAATAATGTAGCTTGTCATGTTCACTGATGTCTTGCTCCTTTTTAAAGTTGCTATACCAACATCTGTAAGGCAAGTAAAATGTAAAGAAAGAAAATTTTACTAAATGTACATTTGAATGAGTATTGAATCCATTTTAGAAACACAGAAAATATGAAAAGTCTCTCTTCAGCTTGTAAGTCACAATGACATCATGTATTAAAAGAAAGAAAATTCTGCTAAATTCATGGATTAATTGTTATATCACTGGTATTACAAAAAGTTAAGAGATATTGGCAAAATATAATGAAATCATGTATTTTCAAGTACAGGTCTGCATCTGCAAAGAAAATTGAGAATAAAGCTAGAGGGAGATGTGGGCATAATTTAGCCCCATAGTACAGGCATAATATATACATAAATGCTACAGATTTGTAATATATGACTCTAATACAACATTGTAGTCTACATTTATACTGAACCAGACTTAAATGCTGTTCCTCTTGCCTCATTCCCAAAGACACTGGGAGGCAAAAAAGGAAATGAATGATTAAAAATGTCAGGAGAAAAACTGAAAAATCTAAGCACATTTCATTTCACAGCACTGTCTGTATTTCTTATGGACAAATTGACTCGGAGTGTAAGGTCATATGCTCAGCTGCTGTAAGTTTGTGCAAGTCACTGAAGGCAGAGAAGGAGAATTAATTTAATTTACACCGCAGAGGATCTGGCTTTCAGTCATTACATTGCTCAAAGCCAAAGCTAAGCTATGAAGCTTCATGCCTCTTATGGATAGATTAGGTTAGTTTACACTCCAGGAATTTATATAATTTCAGTCTGTCTGTTGTTCAGAAACAAATAAGATATCAGGTAGCTGATTTACTGAAATCAGACCAGAGGTGATTTAAACCAAACACACAAATTTTGCCAAAACTGTGTTTGTTTTGGGAAGAAGAAAAAAAAACACAGAAAAGAACCATACATGTTCATGACAGATATATTTTTCATACTTCTTTGCATATTTATTTTGCATATAAATGTAATTGCACACAAGAGATTTCTAAGTGATATCACATATGGCATAATCTTGACAAATTCCCATTTACTTTTGGAAATACAAAAATTGGTCCCTCCCAAGGTTAAAGCATCTCTTTATCATGTTGCATTTTTTCCATTTTGAGGCAAGATTTAGTGTTTTGACCTCTTAAAGAAATTACATTTCTACTATTTTGCAGAATTTATCAATTTGTGCTTTGATTATGGAAATATTTATTCATTGATAACTCCAAGGATAACATTTGTCTAAGTGTCATTGCACTGAATATATTTCAAAGTACAAACCACACCTCTCCCCAAAAAAAAACTCGAAGAAAACCAACAAAAAAAAAGAACAAAAAAAACCAAAAAGAAAACAAACAAACAAAAACCCACAAACAAACGAACAAAAAAAACCACCCCCCCCAAAACAAAACAAAACAAAAACAAAAACAAAAAAAAAAAAAAAAAAAAAACCCCCCCCCCAAAAAAAAAAAAAAAAAAAAACCCCCCCCCCAAAAAAAAAAAAAAAAAAAAACCCCCCCCCCAAAAAAAAAAAAAAAAAAAAAACAAAAAACAAAAAAAAAAACACAAACCCACCACTGCTTAAAATAGTAGCAGGATGACTTTCTTCATCAGATAGACAAGTTTTGACTTTCCTGAGGGAACAGGTAATGTGTAGAGGTACATAATAAAACCAAACTTACAAAAATCCTGCATTTTCATAGTAGTTCTCAAATTTTCCTGCAGCAAAAATCTTTCCCTTCGTCCAGTCCAAAAGCTGGCCTGAAATATCTAGCTGTAAACATCCTAGTGTGGATATGACACAGATACCTCTCATCTCTATTATAAAGGCTCTAATTTCTCAAATGGCAAAAAGGGATTGCAAGCATGCTCACAGCTATGACCCCATAGTTCAAAGCTATGACTACCAGAGTCTGTTTACAAATGTACTTATTAGATATACAGGACAATTTTCTGTCTTCCCAGGCCATTTGCTTTGCATTACAGAAACTATAGGGAGGGGGGGAAATGGAAAATACAACAGCTCCTTTTCTTGTTCAAAGAAAATTTTGTAGCTGCAAGTGGAGATTCACTAGTTCAGCAAAGGGAGACTTAGCAGTGCTTACTTATGGGAAAGAATCCTCTTATGATGGGTGACACACTGAGGAAGTCACATGTTCTGCCTCATATCAGGGAGTCTCAGAAGAAACACAGACAGGAAAAGAACACAAGAATTTTTAAATCAAGAAAATCAAAAGTAGAAAAATTAAAAGAACAAGGCTGATCAGAAATGAGTTACCAGGTTTTAAATTTCTTACTGGCACAATTCATTGAACTGTTTTAACACTCTAAAGATCAGTGTCTTACCCGAACAAGGACACTGTCTCTGAAAAATCTTTGTTGATAAGCTGTGAGCATGTGAGCACCACTTACGGTTAGAATAATTTTTAAATGTGTTTGTATTTCAAAAAAGAAAGGAAAATGAGAAATAGGAAGAAACCTGTTCATTTGAACTGTTTGAACCTAAGTTTTATTCTGAATTTTCCGTAATTCGAGAAAACACTTGTTTGTATAACTAATATTTTTGCCGTGATTTTAATAGTAATTGAGGTCTTTATATACTCCCTCTGGACAAAAGAATTTGTACAGTCGTTTTCGTCTTTCAGAGCTCATATTTTCTCTTGTGATCAGATTTATCAGGATTGTTTTTCTTTTAACAAATCACTGGCATTCAAGTTTGTGATGGGAGATGTTTCACTTGTCTGTAGAAAGTTCAAGTGTCTTCACCAGAACAAAAAGAAAAGAATTCAATTATAAGAGTAAAGGTATTATTTCTCTGATCATACCCACTACAAAAACCCAAAACTCTGCTGTAATTGTAAAATAATATTTGAAGTTAAAGACATATGTTGAAATTAGAATGCAATATTTGGTATCCTAATTTTTCAGTTTGCATTATATGTTCCAATTGCATTACCTCCTGTCAAAACTGACAAAAAATATAGAAAGGGTTGTATTGATTGGGCCTATTTTGCAAAAAAAATGGTTTTGAAAAGGATTCTTTTTGACTTGCAATTTTTTGTGTACTAAAATTGCTATCCTTAATGGAAAATTCTGCTAGGAGCACAACAGAATTATAAGGGGTGGGGGGGAAAGTCCTCTCTTTCTGTGCTTGTCCTAGGAACTTCTGGAGCTGGCTCTTTTGGGAACCTGAACTACTTGGTTGGGATCATATTATACAGGCAGGGAAATCTTCTGGCTGAGTAAATTAGAAAAAAATAGGCCACGTGATAGTGCCACAGATGTGATAGAGAAAGGAAATGCCTCCTATAAAAGACTTCATGGAATAACCATATGTTCCTACCCTCCAGACATATCTCATTTAAAGTCTCGCATTGAAAAAGAAGCCTTGGCAAATGCACTTTGTTCAGTCTACATTCTGCTCTGTCACAGAAATGGCAGTAGCTTCTTTCTAAACCTAGTTGGCTAAAAGTCAGAACTGTCAGAATCTAATACTGAAGATGCTCAGATACTCATAAACTCTCCCAGCTCCAGTATAAAACATAAGAAATGCCAACAACTGAATTAAAGTGAGAATTTACTAACCCCAGGGGGTAATTTTAAAATCATTAAACAATTTAATTATAATACAGAAAAATAAAACTGTTGGAGAAAATATTTTTTATATCTGTTGCTATAACATTGGACACATGTAAGCATAAAATGCATAAAGATAAGCTGACATACAAAAACCATCATTAAATTTCTAGACTACTTAAAAGTCCTCAAAAATCTATCACATTGCATTATTCATTAAACTTCCAATACTTTGACTGTGAGTATTCATTCAATTCATACAAAGACAGCTTCTGAGAGTCCTAATATATGAATCACTTGAGGCTGATTGGAGCAAAAATTATCAACAACTAGGCAGCAGTAACCATTTTGTCATCTTGTGAACATTTCCCATTCCACCTAAAGTTAAAACCAAAACCTTTAAATATGCTGAAAGGAGCACACATCTATCAACTGCTGATAGATTGAAAAATGAGTCCAAAAGATTTCTTTGCATTCAAGCAAATGCCTCAAACACTTTAAGTTTCTGGTAGACCCATCATCTTGTTTAGCTCACATTTTTACTGCCATAACCCACTTGCAATGGGACTTGATGTTAGCTACAAATTCTCATCAGGATGACAAGGGTCAGGGAACCCTTATTTTCATTTAATTTTTCATTGCATAGTCACCTTAACTCTGGCCATTATCCCGTTATTTAGTCTCAAAAACGTTGGCTAACAAGCCCTTAATTTCATGGCACAGTTTAAGAAGCCCCGAATCCTCACATCAAACCTCAGCTGTACAGAGTAAGGGTTAGAATATGATAAGCACACTTTGCCAAGACAAAGACAGGGAGAGGAGAAATAAAGGCAGAAAAGAGAGAAAAAGAAGAAAGATCACCAGTCCTTAGATCCTGTGTTGGTCCTGCTACATGGACAGTTCAGAACTTAGGTCAACAAAGAGAGAGAGACAAAGAGAGCAAGAGGAAAAAGAGAGGAAATCTTCCCATTATACCTGAATTGGTGCATGCCCCTCATATAAACAATATTTTTCACACCATTCTGTTCATGCATGCATAGTCAGTCCTTTTGAGTCCTCCAAGGAGTGAGTTCAGATTGGGGGCTTGGGAAGTTGTCCCAGGAGCACTGAGCAGGAGTCTGAAGGTGGAAAAGGAAGACGTCTCAGAACAGCACTGCCCCAGCTCCATAGGACCCTATCAATCACCTTCCTGTCACAACAGTCAGAATAGCTGACACAGAACATGCTTATGCCTCATCCTCCTCACCTGACCAGTTCAGTCACCTGCTTTTCAGCAGCAAGGCAATTGGATTTGATTCCAATGTTATCACAGGGGCTGCATTTGATTGAATTAGAAGCACAAAGTTCTCCCTCTGAGGAGACAACCATTTCTCACCATCAACAGAGCAGTGTCCCTAATGCTCCCAATCATCAGTGAAAAACAACTAAAGGTGACACAATACATGCTATGATTACAGGCTTTCTCAGTGGCAAGAGGATAGTTTCCACAAAGAACAAATTTACTGCCTTCGAATAGTTTTTCTATTCAGTATTGTTCAAAAAACAAACCAAATCTCTATGACTGCTTTGCAATACAATGAAACCTTTATGTGGTCACTCCTTGCGAGGGACAGCGCTTAGTGCTGTAGGAGCATCTGCTTAAAGGAAACAGATAAAGAAACCAGGAAAACAGGAAAAAGGGATAGGAATCTTGTGCACATACTTTTGAGAATAGAAAGCAGGAGGGTAAAACTTAACAAATTTTAAATCTCTTTTTTTTTAAAAAATTCTTTTTCTGAGGTTGATCTTAGACATGCTAGAATTAGTTTTTAGATTGATAATTATACCTTTTTTCTTTCAATAAAATTTGTTTGTGGAAATTAGTGTGATATATTCATACATATGTGTGTGTATATATGTGTCCTGGTTTGGGGCAAATTTGGGAGGAAACCTCCAAACGGGGTTCCTCTGGAAAAGCAAACTCAAACGGCCCCTCTCCCAGCCAGTCTGGGAAAAACCTCCTAGAAGAAAAATGGAAAAAACTATTTATTTAACAAAAATAAATAAATGCCCACAAGCACAAAGAATGAATAATACGAAACAATAAAACCTCTCACTGCTNTGATAATATTAATTTTTGTACGATAATTTAAATTTTAGTTAAAAGAAACAAGAGTGTAAAATTTTGGTCCCAAAAAAATCCCAAACCACTCCAGTTACTATCCCCATTTCCCTCACTCAGATAATTTTAACTGTTGTATAGAAAAAAACCATACTGAAATAGTTTTACAGAAAAGTTCAGCTATATAGATGATCAGACATGTTCCAAAGAATCAGCTTTTTCGAGAATTTTTTTACAAGATGTTCCTTTAAAAGCTCTCTATACATCCTATCAAAAAAAACCCCACAAAACCCAAAGATACAAAATAAATTCTTTTTACACCACTCAATCACTTGTGTGGCCTATATCTACATAGTCAGGTGCACACTAAGGAAAATAAGGCTTCCCCAATGGTAAGAGCTTTATACAAAAATACATAAAAATACAGTTATGTCCTCTGAGAGTCATGTGTCATGTAGGTATTACGGTGACTTTTTGACATGATATTACAGGTAAGATCATTAAGTTCTTTTGTGAGATCAGATAGTGGAAAGTATGTCTAATAAATAGATGTATTTTAGATTAAGTGCTAGAAAAAATTCTTTACTCTGAGTGTGGTGAAGCAGGTTGCCCAGAGAGACTGTGGATGTTCTATCCTTGGGAGTGTTCAAGGCCAGGTTAGATGAGGTCCCTGAGATTAACTGAGCTAGCAAATGGCCTCCCAGCCCATGGCAGGAGGGTTAGAAGTGGGTGATCTTTAAAATCCCTTCCAACCTAAACCATTCAACAATTCTATATTTCCGTATTCTACCATCAAATGGTAATGCAGGCACAGCGATATCTGTAATATCAGTAAAAAATTAAAAAATAATTAAGACAGAACAGTGATTTTAAACTACTTTTTAAAAGTGAATGGATTGAATCGGATATGTGTATTTTGCTGATGAAAGTTGTGAGATGTACTTTTTAAAATTATTATTATTGTTGTTGTTGTTATTATTATCTTTGCTTGATGTCATACTTTTTTCAAAACAATAGTTACGCATTATTTTACTTAAGAGAAGGTCAAGTAAAAGTCCCAAGATATACATCAAGTCTCTTAACCATGAAGGTTAAACAACATCCTTTGTTTTGGTGAAATTCAAACCTTCTCCACAGATTATATAAGAGATTACTAAAATGGCAACAACCTACTATTGTATGTTATATCCTGTGGCAGTTGCGTCTTGAAGTGAAACTGTAACATGAAAATAGTTCTCAGGATGGTGTAGGAACTATAAAAGGTTTGAAGAACCATTTGGTATTGTTAAGTATTCCAGATTTTACAGAACCAGTAAATGTAACTTCCCATAAGGAAGATGTAACAACCAGTGCAGAGCAAGTTTGATGCAGATGTCTTTTACACTGATATAACAGGAATTCCCCAGGCTGTGTCAGTTCATATTTTTATAACAATATAACCAGTTAGCAATTCAAATGGAATCTCACTAAGTTCATAAAACTTCTTTCCTGGTCTTTTCCTCACTTTTCTTCAGTAAATCTTACCATTAATATACTTGTTCCAGGCTTTGTAGGTAACAGATGATGGAAGCAAATATTTGAACATATTTTAGGCCATAAACCAACATTTTAAGAGCTGTATCTGTGTCAAGTAAAATATGCTTTTGCTTTGGTCTGAAGGACAATTCTACATCTACTCACTTTCTTCTGGCTGCAGATTGTGAGATTTACTGGCTTCATACAGTAAATGTAAACAAGCTGATGATCCAAAAGCAATTAGGAGGAAAGATATTGAGACTGTTAAATCAATATTGTGTGAATTGACAAGTACATGCTGCTATCCTTATTCATCAGACAGGCTTTATTTATGAATCTCATCTTATTTTGGGGAGTAATGAAATTTCTTATTACTACTTTGATACTATGTTTTATATACAAGTTTGGTTTAATATTTAGCACCTCTATCTGAAGTCAAAATACTAGTAACCATGCATGCTTACATTGCTTTACAGCTGGGAAGCAGAAAGGATCACCTTCAACTGCAAAGTTTATTTATTTTCCAGCCTGACATTCAGGTCATAGAATACATAATCTCTACATCATATACAATCTCTATTACATTAAATGATCTGAACCTGTATCCTGTGAAATGACTGGAAGAGATCCTAGGAAGTGATCCTTCAATTAATTTGGATATGTCTGAATATTTTTAAGTGCTGACAGGAGACAAGTTAGAAAAGTGCAATGAATGACAATTGTTGGTCTTTACCTGTTACATTCAAAAGTATTACACAGATTGCCTGAGGATCATTCAGGTACTGTTAAATGAAAGCTATGCCCCAAGGCTGTGTTTGAGGTCAGTGCTTTGATCAGCAGGTGGAACTGAAAATAGAGCATTTCTCTGAAAGAGTATGTTTGCAAATAGTCCTTTAGGTATAAGATGTCTACACTGGATCTGTACATAAACCAGTGCCCTTCTTTTTACAGATGGGTCCACTGAGAAATGTTCTTTTTGTCCTTCAGCTGGTTTAATTTTTTCTGTGACCAAAGAAACAACTCAGACATTCCAGTGACATCTTATGCACCCTCTTAAACATCTCAGATTATTTTTATTTCTACTTCTAATAGTTTAAAAAGATAATTAGATTTAGAATAAGTTCTCAATAAGGATATGATGCATTTTAGTGTTTTTACCAACCAGTCCACTAGTTAACTCCTATGCCAACTGAATCATTTATTGGTACTATTGAGGCACTAAATTAATAAATGGGCAAATTGGTGTTTACAAAGACACATTCACTGAATGTTCTATTCCTGTACTATCATTCACCGAGAGTAAATTTGTCTTGAAAAGTCCAAAACAATGGCATCTACATAAAAAAAAAAGCAAAGCTAAGGTAAACTGTTCATTTATTTAAAACTTATTTTAATTGCTCTGTTGCTCAGATACCACTCAGAGAACACACAATTTTCAAGATCTCTGCCAGTATTATGGAATAACAACCCGCATTATGGAATAACATGCATATTTTTAAAGCAACTGGTTTTAATATTTTCAAAATGTATTTCAAATCACTTATTTAAACTCTTATTTTGTGTGCCTGACACTTAAAAACAGTTAGCAGTTCCTGGAAATGTTTGAAACATTCAGTTTTCCTTATAATACTAGGTGGGATCAGGAAGAAAGCATTCTAGATTTATACACCTCCACCTAATACTTTGCTCACGCAGTTATATATACATTTACACAACGTAGGGAATATTCACAAACTATATATGTTATCTTTACTTACACTACAAAAATGATGAGAGAAACTGGGCACAGTGAGGATGATTAATGAAAGAATGTTATTTAATAACCTGTATGTTATACTTGGAGTGCACTTAGGAACCAGCTGGGAAGTCACAGTCTTGACATGCATAGGCTTCAATACTCTGGGGATGCAAACTAAAATATTAACAGAGAAGAGAATTTGGGTTTTTTCCTTCTCTGATTTGTCTCTAACATGCAGTGATGGGAATGGTCATGATTCAGTTTTTCCTGATCAAAACTTTGTCTTTTCACAGTTTTGACATTCACAGGTGTAAGAATTTAATTCCACCAGTTTCTCACCACTAAAAGAGTCAGGCTTTTTGGTTTTCCCTTGAATGCCTCTACTTATCAAATCTCTGCCATATGGATTCTTATGATTTAATAATATTTTTATCATATTTTTTAAGCTTAAATGCACAGATGCTTTCCCAAAAGAAAGAGGAACAATTCTTATGCATAAGCTATATGTGTTCTATGCTTCTCTGTGGCAATGACATATGAAAATGCAAGAAACATGAGAGAGTTAATGAGAGTAACACACCAACCAAGAATTGTCATTTCTATGTCTTGCTATAACATATATATAGAATTTATATATGTTAAACTCTATGTTATATTGATAATAAGTATAATTGATTTAATGAGTTTTCTCCAATGCAGGGCTGTATTCAAGATTTTAACACTGGTTATTTTTGATTTTAATCTTAATGAAAAACAATCTCAAAAATTATTTTAGATGGAAAAATCAAAGTTTTAGTCTTTGATGTTTTTGACATCTTCAGTGTTTTCATTGTACATTAAATAAAATTCCATTGGTATCTGAAAAGAGGTTAGGATAGGAACAACTCCTCCCATGTGTTCTTAACTACAGTGGAATAATATAGGAGGAAATGTCATGAGCATCAAGCTAATTTCTGTACAAAATTAAAGCTTCTAGCAGACTGAGAAATCATCGCCATTAATGTGGTATGAGCATCTGAATACAAATCCAAACCTAATCTAATGTCGGTAGGTATAAGTTCTTACTCACAGAAAATTAATGGCATTGCCTTCTGAATTTTAATGGGAAGTAATTGAAATAGTTTATCACTTATAATGTTATATTCAGTAGCTTTTCTTATGTGGATAAATTTTATTCTGTAGTTATAAAAAAATAAATTCCATGAGAATATATGGTAAATTTAAAAAGGAAAGCTATCCTGACAACACAGACTCAAAACTAATTCAGAGTTCTCAGAAGAGAAGAGAAGAGAAGAGAAGAGAAGAGAAGAGAAGAGAAGAGAAAAAGGGAACATGAGGTCTCTGTGAAGGCCCAGAGGAATTGTCAAATACCAGTCTAACCTATTTTAGGCACTCAGATGCTAATATAATGACACAGTAATATAATCAGGATAGTTAACTTTCTCTACTACAGGACAGGGCATACAAAACAGTAATGGGTCTATAACTTACGAATTTGTACGAACTTAAAGAGTCAGGAAAAGAAATTTATTATGAAATAACCATAAACCCTGAACTACTTCCAAACCATTCACTCACCATATGACAGTCTACCCTAAATATCACTAGTGTCGCTGTGTAGAATTCTTTTGGTGTCCCTTGAAAACCTGATGATTCTTAAGTAAAAGAGATATTCAGAAAAGTCAGGCTGAAATTTTCTATAATGGTAACCTTGCAGGATGCTCAAACTTCTGCCCTCTCACTGTCTATCAGAAAAACCAACAAATCCAAACTGTACATGGTACTGATCTTAATGCTTCCCTGATTTGTCACCTCTAAGAAGAACCAAACTACGCTGCAAAAAAATGCCTTACAAAGCACATAATTTTTTTTTTCAAAAGTGCAGTAAAAATGAACAGGGGTAAAGAAAATAACATTAAGAAACAGCGCGATTGGTTCAACATAATAGTTAATAATGGATGAGCAGCAGGGGAAGGTAGAAAGAAGCTGCAAAAATTTCAACATCTGGAAACAGAAACTGACAACAATCAGCTTAGCAAAAAAAGAAAAAAAGAGTGTATGAGCCTGTCCTGGTTTAACCCAGCCAGCAATCAAGACCCAAACAGCCAATCTCTTGCTCCGCCACCAGGGGGATCAAGGAGAGAATTGGGAGAAACTAAAAACCCAACCCATGGGTTGAGATAAAAACAATTTATTAGGGAAAGTAAAAGACAGAAACACAAGGAAAGCAAAACAAGGAATTCATTTCTTCCCATGATGTTCAGCCATCCCCAGAAGAGCAGGACCCTACCACATGTAACAGTTACTTGGGAAGACAAACTCCAAACAGCCATCCCTTCCTCCTTCCTCCCACTTCATATACCAAGCATGATGCCATATGGTCTGGAATATCCCTTTAATCAGTTTGGATCACCTGTCCCAGCTGTGTCTCCACCGAGGCCCCCACATATCCCCAGCTTCCTCAGCAATATGGAAAGGAGAAAAGGCCTTGGCTCTATGTA
>VWYO01009130.1:1086-14645 GCA_013400275.1 Rhadina sibilatrix
CCCCAAAACCCCACCCAAGCCCCTCCCCAAACCCTGCCCCTAGTCCCTCCCCATACTCCGCTGGAAGAACTGGGCAGTGGCTGTGGATGCTCCAACTTCTAGATTTTCACCACTAGATGTATAGCACACATACACAACCTTACTAGCCACCACTAGCTAAACACTGCTTCAGTAATTAAGCTCAAAAGCAGAGTTCAAAACCCTCTGAACCCTAGGAAAATGACAGCTAATAAATGAAGAAGCATTATCTGATTTGCAGCCTACATTAAATTAGCTTAAATGTACTTGGCTAAATGATATTAACTTAGAATGTACAGCAACTGTGCCCATAGTGAGATTATAACAGGTACTCTGAACAGGTTTTGGTTCAATTTTAATGCTTTCATGTAACCCTGGTTAATTGGAAAAAAATGCTCAACTGTCCTGGGTAACCCAAAATGTTACTGTATTCCATATCTATCTGTGCAATGTCATATGCCAAAATTGTTACTCTCTCTTCAAGACCTGGTGGCCAGAAACAGAACCATTGAGGTTGGCAGTTGCTGGGTCCTTTTAAGGTCAGGGACACTCAAGCAGAAGCTCTCTTGCTCTTTCTCTTTCATTCTCACCATGAAAGCTGAGGCAGGCCTTTGGAACTTTTTTCCTTCTTTTTTGCTGCCACCACCCAGGACAACCAGTTGTGGTGCCATGCCAAGAAAAACAGAACAGCATCTGGTCCATATGGTTGCCCCAGCCTACCAGCAGCACCTGGTTGAATCAGGAGGATATGAAGTCTGAGTTGTCCTAGCTGGCTACCTGCTACTTTTGTTGAGGAGAAGGCATAGTCCCTCCATGGGTTCCAGCTGCTAACCCAGTTCCAGCTGCCAGTTTTTGGCCACCTTAGTCAACAGAGCTGCCACCGTCAAAAAGATAAGAGGGGCATTTGGCTGTTTTTTGGAGTCTAGGGTTTTTTAAAATTTTGTCCTTGTTCCCTGTTAGTCGTTGTTTGGGGAAAGAGGGAGTTTTTGCTATTGCGGAGGTTCAGTTGCTGTGCTGTTTTTCTCTATTTGTTCTCTCTTCATGTGTGGTTGGGGGGGGGGTGTTGTCTACCATTTCTACCTTTAACTCTCAGACCTCAGCGTTGTCTACGGAGGGCACCATCTTAGGAGAGGGGTTTCTCCATCATTTTGTTTTCTTTGTTCCTGGGAAGTCCATGAGATTCAGCACCTGGGTATCTAGTGATTATTATTGTTATTTTTACCTGCTGGTGTTTTGTTTTTTAGTAAACTGTCATTTTTTCACTTATATCTTCTCGCATTCGTCTCTCCTTATTGGTGAAAGGGGAGTGGTTAAAACTAAAAGGGGAGGTAACTCATTTTGGTGTCCACCCCTTAAATTGTCTTAAACCAAGACATCAACACATTGCAAGATGAAGAAAAGTTGGAACAATGTATTAGCTCCAACCACATGGTGCCAGGGTAGACATTTATCTTCCTTAATTATGTTGTGCATTTAGTACTTAAGAGTTGAATATTTTTATGGTTACATGAGAAAGATGTATGCTGTAGAAAAACACCAGCAGGAAACAAGAGCTCACATTTCATTTTAAATTTAATTTGTCAAACAGAAGTTATCTATATACAATCAGTGTGTATTGTAATAATTCTTGTAATAGAAAGTTATTCAAATCTAAAATATTAACTAGAGACATAGCACATTTGACATTATTGCCCATTTCATGAGGAAAACCAATAAATTTCCAGTAAATTTTGTCTGATTTGGATTCAAAAGTGTTCAGATAGTGAACATGCCCTCTTTAAAACCTATAGACTGAAAAACTTTCCAGACCACAGTTTAGCTGAATATTTCCCATTTCATTACAACAAATCACAATATTGTCAGTTTAATAGAAAAACAAAACCAAAACATGTATCTGAAGCATCCAATAAAAAAGGGGCACTAAATGGAATTAAAAGGTTCCCATCCCCACTTTTGCATTCTGAGCAGTGATTTCATAAAAATATTTTTATTAAAAAGTGTTAGTATATTGACTCTGTGTCAAGAAGGGCTGAGTAGGTAGGGAAAGGAACAAGCAAAAAAAAAATCACATTTAATTAGTTTGCAATAATTTTCAGCGATTTCTTTTATTTTGAAAAAAGGCATTATTACAACTGACCACAAACAGGAGAAATCCTGGCTATTTTACAGTTATGGGTACAGAACTTAAATATTTAAGCTTGTGATGCAAAGAGGCAAGGTGATTGCAGTATACAATGTAAATAAATAGCTTTGAAAAGTGAACAAATGTCCTTAGTAAAGAATTACTAAGAAAACAAAAAAACCCACACCCTCCTCATTTCTCCCTGAAACATGATAACAGGTCTGTGTTTAAAAACTCATTTGCAAACATAATTTCAACTGTGTTCACCCTAAAACCAGTTTTATGAGATTCAGTCTGAATGGGGCAGTGTTGAGGTCCCTGTAAAAGTAAACATTTTCCATTTCTTAAAGAGGAAAAAAAAAACACCCCAAAAAACACCTGCCACAACATTTGCAGCACAGTGCAGCAGAAATTTTAAATACAAAAATATTTTCTGTTGTTGGGATAATAGACCTTGCATCCTGGAAAGAAGTAACAATACCGCGACTAACAATATCCAGTCCATATCTTTCAAGTCACATAAGGCAATTACTGTGTTAGTTTACTGTATATGGCTAAAAGATGGTCCAGAAAATGTCAGTCTTTGTTATGTTTTCTGGCTACTCCATGTATGTTCAGGTGTACTTTTGTGATCTGATGAGTGTTCAAATGGAGATCTGTGTCCTATAGGAGATCTTGACCCATAAGGAGACCTCTGATCTAATGGTGACCTTGGGCCACTACCAGAAGCTCTGTGGTCTATTTGCCAGTCTGAGTGGTACCTATAATCTCTGGAAGATTTATGATGGATATACTCTGAAGTGAAACGGTGATCTGAATGTATCCTGTGGTCTGAATGGGAACGGTGATTTGAATGAGGCCGACTGTCTTTTAAACTTCCTTCCAGGTTTGACCTGTGAACTCTGCTCCTGTGGTCATCCAGCTTTCTACGTTTACCATCACTATAGTATCTGAAAAAATTTACTTATTACTGAACACATAGTAAGGACTACAATTATGTCAATTCAACAGAACTGCATAAGAGAAATATCTTTGCAATTCTGCATTACTTAGAAAAAAATCATTGATGTTTACTACAAGCATACTGAAAAACCAGGAAAGGAATTTTTAACTGAGCAATTTACCTGCTGTCTTGTTTATAGTGATCCCAGTCTCTGTGATCTTTTCCATTGCTGAAGGCTGAATAGGACCTTTTCCTTGAGTCATTTTTATTATAAGCATCCTCCTGATGCCTGTCCTTATGATGATCATAGTACTGAGACAAATGTCTATCAGAACTGTCCCTGCTACTGTCATCATTGTTTGTATTCTCCTTCAGTCTTTCAACATCTGTTTAATAAAGCAGAGGTTATAAGGAAGTCTCATACAGTATAAGTTCTTTTCTTCACCCATTCAAACAGCACTTCTATCGGTCAGATTTAAAGCAATGTGGAAGTGGCATTATAGTTTGACAGAAACAATATCTAAATAATTGAAAGATAAATGCAGTAATGTGAACAAATTGAGAGAGACCTCAGAAGTAAATAGAAGGCAAGCAAGCTAGAAATGTAGATATGTAGGATAGAGAAACTAAATTTTTCAACCTTACAGACTGAATGGAGAAGATCAATGTGGTCTAATTGAGCAGGGAGTAGAAACTAGGTGCCTTTAGTACAGCAATTTGAAACAGAATGGTAGGAAGTTCCTCTCCAAGGAGACAGCCCTAGTGAGAACACTAGTTTTCGAGGTACACCTTCTTAATGAAAGGTTTTTAGTGGTATTCCTAAAATACATTATACTAATTTTAAACCCATGATAACATACTCTAGGTTTTATATAACATGATATAAAAGAAAGTATTACAAGAAGGCAACTGTGGGAGCATAGAAAAACAGTATTATTGTCAATAGTAAAAGACATCCCATATAACTGATTGCTAACCAATATCTTTATTATGATATGGTGACATTACAACAGCTACAAACAGGTATAGAACCTCCAAGAAGTTTACAAGTGTTGAGTTGGCCTCTTTCCCTTCTCAAAAATAAATATAAAAAAGTGTGGGTTTTAAAAAATTAATTTGCTTACTTTAAGAGAATGGCCAAATAACTTGCTACTAAAATTTTTAAGTGCCAAATTCAGTCCATGCTCAGTTGAATTTCATCAGCAAACTAGTGAAGTTACGCTAAGTCAGCCTATCTGTATGATATCCATCAGTATGGGAGTTCTAGGAGACAGTTTTAAGTTTATTTCATTTTACATACCATCATTTAAGATATCCAGCACAATAATATGGTCCAGATTTCTTACCTGGATTTCTAATTACATGTGTATTCACGTTGTTGCTAATATTCTGGTCACTGTGGTGCTAAAAGAGACAAGTACAAAAACTGTCATTGATAAATCCCAAAGTTGCATCTGAATTCTTCAGAAAATATCCTAAGAAAATAAACTAGTTTACTATGAACAGTAAAATACATTTAAAGTGTATTGAGTGAAAACAATTGATACTTTATAATAACAATTATAAAACTTAGAATATATTTTTTGTATATTTAGTCTGAAAGCATTACCTGAGATTCTTGGCGTTTTTTGATTGCATGTTTATACAGCTTGTGCAGCTTTCTGGCATCAAATTCTGTAAACTTAGAGACAAAAATCCACAAGTTCCTGAGGAAAAAGAAAGAGAGGTTATAATTCTTCCATATATTAGTTTCTATTGTGTTGTACAACAGAACATGGTCTTAAATGAAATTATTTCAACAGCAAACTTAATTAATTGTAAAGTCTGTTACACAGAATATTACCTAGCTGCACAGCAAACATCACTTAGCTGCATTTTAAACTTTTCAGAAATTAATTACTTTAATAATTTGTCATTTTGTAATATTTATCATAATGACTGAAGAATGCAAAGTGCATGAAAAATAGTATTAATGGCAATTTTGTTAATAGAATGATTTGGCAATTGCATAAAAATGTAGTTTTCAATTTGTTGTGCAATTCTTCTGAACGATTTTTGAAATATGTCAGAAAACTGAAGTATTTACTACTCAGTAAAGATTCTTCTGAACTTTAAATCTCTTGCAGTAAAAGAAATTTGACCTACGTGCCAAATTTCCTACATATATCAGGGACGAGATTTTCCTACAAAATTCCAAAGCCTGGTCAAAGCTTTTGAAACCAAATGAGAAATCTGAAAAGGATGGAAGCAGCATGCCAAAATCTTTGATCCTAATCTATGCTATGAAAGAAGAAAGCAAAACAAAAAAACACTTTTGGTGTCAAGAAGCCAAAACCTTAAAGATGAGATTTGCTTCTATGATTGCAGACACCAGATCTAAAGTCTAGAATTCTTTTAGCAAAGTTTACAGGTGGAATGTTTAAAAGACTACAGAATATTACTGTTCTAACTAGTGTTTAGTTCAGAAACATCTCAAGTGTGTAAGCTCAAGAAGCATCTATTTGCTCTTTCACTGTGATGATTTAAATATTATAGTTTTAGCCTAGAGGTTTGCAAAACTAGACAAAACCAGCAAATGGTATGCCCAATGACATCTGTATAAGAAATATAGCATGAATACCTTTACTAAATTCTACGACTTAATAAAGATAGATAAACCACATATTTTAATAAACTATGTATGGTACTGTAGCATTGCTATGAATTAATATTATAGTAGTTCTACTATACTCATTCTTCACTGAAAGGGTAGTCAGACATTGAAACAGGCTGCTCAGAAAAGTGGTGGAATCACCATCCCTGGAAGTGTTCAAAAAATGTATGGATATGGCACTTGGAGACATGGTTTAGTGGTGAACATAGTGATAGTGCTGGGTTAACAGCTGGACTCACTTATCTTAGAGGTCTTTTCCAACCTTAACAGTTCTATGATTCCATGATCCTACTATGAATTTCCACTTAAAGAAACATAACATTTACCAAAGTGTCTTTAAGACATGGATATTGTTTTTGTATTTCAGTTCACTCCAATATTTTAAAATAAAGCAAGTACAAACAGCAGAAATATTCTGTTAAAAACAGTGCAAGAAAATGAAACACTTGACTGAGTTTAGTAAATGGAAATGCAACCATATTTGCAACCATAAAGGATTAAAGTGTACATTATGATAAAACTAACTGCATTAAGAACTTAAAAAATATAGCAAGTTTATAAACCATCATTTTTCTTATTTTTTCCAAAGTTGCCACCTCACAGATGCCTAAGAACACTTAAAACTCTTATTTCATTTTGAAATACATTTCTGAGTATGTTATGATAAATGTTTTTTATCGTCAGTTAATATATGATTTAGAGTATATTTTTAAAAAGAATAAAGGATTCTGCAATTCAAAATCATTCAAAGTTCAACACACACATTTATAATGGCCTGGTTTTAGCATGAATAAAAACCAAAACCAAACTTCAATGTTGAAAAAGGCAGATTCTTTAATGATAAGAACTCTCTTCCACTAAACATTAAATATACTCTAAATACAGTTATTTTCTCTTTGCGTTTGGTTTTAAAAAGTAAGAGAACTCCACCTACTGGACAAAATGCATTGCTATGCAAGTCTAAAATAGTGAAACCAATAAAAGCTGTAACCATTTATAATCATCTTTTTATAAGACCTTATTCAATACTGCAGAAAAATAAAATAAATGGAGAATAAGAAATGAGAAAGAATTAAAAACTATTCTGCTTAATATAAGCTATTATGGATTTCTCTCTTTCAAGAAAAATCATGCAGAATAACTTACTTTCTCCACTGTTTAATTTGTTCAGGATTTGTGTACTCCTTTAGACATTCAGTAATGTGGTCCCCAATTTTGATTAGGCACTGTCTAGTATGCTCCAGCTGTTCTCTTTCAGAAAGGCCTTTCTCTGGTCTATCCAATTGTTTCAATGCTGCTTTAACAGGCCTCATTCTTTCTTTGCACTGTAAAATTTTTAAAAAAGGAATATATTAATTAAAAATAAAAAAGATAAAAATTGTAAAACATGACTCACCCTTACACAGGCAAAGACAGTACTGTTGTAAGCCAAATGAAAAACAAGTCTTTGCTCACAGCTCTTTTAGTTTTACTATAAGATTTCATTTGGAAAAAGTAGCTTTTTAAATCCAGTTGAAAATTTACTCCCATATGAAAGCATTAAATTGTATGTAATGCATATTAAAGATTTAAGAAAGGACTAAGTTAATATAAAAGATTTTCTGAGGGAAAGGAATTACTAGGTTTTACAATCATGGGTTTAACTTCAGCACAAGTATGTAGGACGAGTTATTTTACTTTTTAGAGCCTTGAAAGCTATACAAACTCAGTGCCAAGATTAGGCATGAGAATGTTTAATATATTTTATGTAGATACTTTCTGCAACAATTAAACTTGGCATCCAAGAGAGGATCAGCATTCCTTCTCTGAGCAGCTTTTAAGCCTGAGTTCTATGCAGATACTAGGATAAAGCTAGTTTAGGTGTGCCTAAATTAGTAACAGTGATGACAACACATACTCATATTTCATATGTGTATGCTTGAATTTTCACACTAATTTAAACATGTTAATAGTAAATACAGATAAACCAGTTAGCATGTTTTAAATTATAGACCTTTGCTTGGAAATACCCTTCAATCACAATGGCAAAGTAGATGAAATGCATATTTTTACCTGTCACAAGATGGACAAGAAGTCAAATGAGTTAGCCTCAACAACCCACAGCAGTAATTTCCATTTGAAAAGATAAACGTTAATTAGATTGCATCTGATCATGGCACAATGATAAATATACCTTCCAGAACAGAGGGCCTGGCCAAGAAAATGTTCCATATGCAAACCCAACCTATAATTGCTCCCACTAAGGAAGGAAGACAAGTCTGTATATCCAGAAGCAAAAATATGAGGGATTTTGGAGAACATCACCATCACTGTGTCAACATCTAGAGACAACTCAAAAATCAGTGAAGCTGTTCCATTACCAGATCATGCCACTAAGTAATTAAGCAGCTACATTACCTATTGCACTAACCACAGCTTAAGCAACCTTTAAAAAGACAAAGTACACTGCTTAAGTGTAGAGGTCAACAGAGAAGTGCAATTGTACATGGGAATTGTGTGGTTTTCAGTCACCTAGCCACTCACAAGATAGCTTGGAAATTATAGATGAGTCACTTACAACACCATTTAGATAAAAAAACAAAATCCAAAACAACAATCCCCACATAGGTAAACTAGTCAGTACCATATTGATGAGAAAACAAGATCATTTGCTTCTTACAGCCAGCACCACAGTAGACCCAGTAAACCTGTCTAGCAGCAACAGACAACTGCTGAAAGTGGAATGATAGAACTTTTACAGCAGAAAAATAGCTGCTCAGGGTGAATTCTTAGCATCCTTCCAAAGTCAACCTATAAAATGTTACTTACCTCCCTTTTGTTCTTCCAATATTGTTTCTGTTGTGGTCAAAAGTAGTGATATAACTGAAATTCTTTTGGTATCAGAGATATTACTCCATCAAGATATTTCTAAGGATTTTAGGATTTGTTCCTTCCTCTGTCTAATGCAGGAAGTCTGTAATACTTCAAGAGCAACTTTCTCTTGTTAGCTTACAAAGAACAAAGGGGTATTTGATAAGGCCAAGTCAGAGACTACAGCAGCTGCATTAAAATTCATTCATTTCTGTCCTTTAAGAAGCAGTATCCATTAATTATTCTTGAGGATGGATCTTCACAGTCTGTGTTTTAAAACTATCCAGCACACAAACAAGTAGACAAATACTCTTCACTGTACTGCATAAATGCAATAAAACAAAACTGCTGACCTGAAAACAAAACTGAATTTAATAGTGTTGATAAGCCTTCACTGATGTAAGATTTTACTGGCAATAGATATTTGCATTATAATACCTAATAGCAGAATCAAAAACATCAGAAATTGTACTCATTTAGAATATCAAGTGTAAATACTAAGTTATCAACAAGGGACTTACCACACCGAATGTCCTCTGATCCAGTTCTTCAGATTCTTCTGATACTGGAACTGTTTCACTAGTTGCAGTAATATGAACTGGAATATCCAACAATGAAGCTTTTTTAGTTTTTTCTTTATTTTCAGATTTGAGTTCATTTGCCTAAGAACAAAACATGAAAATTTATCTGATAAGCAAACCTTATTTTTGGGCTGAAATGAAGCTGTAATTAGGCAATCACTACATTCTCTTCAATAATAACAAAAAGAAAAAAATCTGTCATGCAGTGATAGTACCTTTTATTTTCTCTCTGAGGGATGGAGAAGAATGGACAAGTTTCTTGCATCACTTGCACTCTCAGTCCCACTAAGCTACAGATCTTTAAAAAGGTAATTTCCCATTTCATTTGCCTGTCCTTATACTTACAAGTGGCAAAAATAAAACTTCACATGATGCAAAAAATTTCAATGAAATGACAATGATCCAAAATATCTTTTCAACTCAAAATCATCCACAAAAACCTGGTGGCCTTTTCTAGTGCTATATAAGAAAAGATAAACCTAGTTACCTTTTCTTCCTTTAGTTCTTTTTCTTTCTGTGTGGATTCTTTTAGTTTGTTTTCTCTCTTTTCTTTAATATTTTTTAATTCTTTCTTATCCTCTTTTTCTTTTTTCTCTCTTTTTAAATGCCTCTTATTTTCTTTTTCTCTTGTCTCTCTTTTTTCTAGCGCTTCCATCTTTATACCAATATCTGGCTCTGGCTTTTCTTCATTTTCTTCTGCTTTTATTTTTTTATGTGGACATTTCACTGAAACAATCTCATCCTGAAATACACAAGCATATATGTCACATCAAATGGAGTTTCTAACTATACAAGTTTTGCAACCATCAGATTAAAATGTACTTTTTTTCTGTGTGTAATTTCTTTAGACTTAGGTTTAACATCTATCAAATGGAGCTGGATGCAGTTGCAAAACAAGATGAGGACTACTTACTCATTTTCCTTGATGTGACACAAAACAAGTATTGATTGGGCAGGGGTAATGGGCATGTGTGAGAGATTCAATCCATTTAACTTTTGTATTACCAAAGAAATCTGCCCCTGTAAAAAGTAGTTAAACTGCAAAGAGCTAAAAGCAATAAGGAAGTAGACATCACAAGACTGAGCTGATTTTTTGGGGTATGGTGATGATAAAAGACTTCTGGTTAATTTTGTTCCAGTAACTTTTGTGTGACCCCAAATTAAACAGTCACAGTCACAGGAGAAGGGAACAGAGTTCCAACTTTTGCCTTTTCAGAGATGTTCTGAAGAATTTAGTGTTTTTTCAGCTAGCTTCGAAGTCACAAAATTAGGTGCAACATGGCCCCTAAATGTAATCTGTTTGGATTTTTTTTATTCTCTCTAGTGATTTTTGCTGTGTGATTAATTTAAATAAATGGACAGAGTCCTAAAGGAACACATCAGAAGTAATAAAAACATAACAAAGTTGAGTAGCCTATTAGAACAATATTTATTGAATAATAGTCAACACTGACAAGTCCAAGGGCCCTGATGGGATGCACCCACGTATGCTGAAGGAACTGGCAAACATCACTGCTAGGCCACTTGCAATCATCTTTGAAGGAGGACCCAGAGAACTACAGGCCACTCAGCTTCACCTCAGTCCCTGGAAAGGTGATGGAGCACTTCACTCTGGAGGCCATGCTAACCCCCCGTGGATGACAAGAAGGTGATCAGGAATAGTCAGCATGGATTCACCAAAGGGAAATCATGCTTGCCCAAACTTGATTGCCTTCTACAATGGGACAACTGGCTGGATAGATGAGAGGAGTGGATATTGCCCACCTGGACTTCAGCAAGGCTTTCAACACTGTCTCCTGTGACATCCTCATATCATAGTGGACAGTGAGGTGGATTGAGAACTGGCTGAAAGGCAGGTCTCAGTGTTGTGATCAGCTGCAGTCTAGTTGGAGGCCTGTCACTAGTGGTGTCCCCCAAGATTCAATGCTGGGCTCGGTATTGTTTAACTTGTTCATCAATGACTAAGATGAAGGGGTAGATGCCTCCTCAGCAAGTTCACTGATGATACAAAGCTGGAAGGAGTGCCTGATACCTCAGAGGGCTGTGCAGCCCTTCAGAAGGACCTCGACAGGTTGGAGAGATGGGCAGGGAGGAACCTTCTGAAATTCAACAAGGGCAAATGCAGGGTCCTGNCCCCTTATCTGAAGGGAGGGTGTCAGAGGATGGAGCCAGGCTCTTCTCAGTGGTGCCAAGCAATAGGACAAGAGGCAATGGGCAGAAACTGGAACACAGGAAGTTCCACCTGAACATAAGGAAGAACTTCACTGTGAGGGTGACTGAGCAGTGGAACAGAATATCCAGAGAGGGTGTGGAGTCTCCTCTAGAGATATTCAAGAACTATCTGGACACAGTCCCAAGTAACATACTCTAGGGGACCTGGCTTGAGCAGAGAAGTTGGACTAGATGACCTCCAGTGGTCCCTTCTAACTTGACCCATTCTGTGATAATGAAAGCCCTGACATACACAGAAGCATTCACTTGCATGTCTCAAAACACTGTTTATTTATGCTGTACTTTCTAAACAATCTTGATCTTTTTTCCTGAGCCTGAACAAAAGTTGCTACCTGAAGAATCATAATCAGTAGTAAAAATGGACTAGTCAGAAATATTAGTTTTATATTTAGATTTTATAATTGCATTTCAAGAAGATAAAATGATCAAGTCTTTATATGAATGATGTTTACCTCATTATACTCATCATCATCAGATTTTTCTGAGGGTGGTGATGAGTCACTTTTTATTTCTTCTTTAATTTTTGCAGCCTTTGTTGCTCTATTCTTCTTACTTCTTGCTTTCTTCCTCTTTGAATTGCCCTGAATGCAAATTAGCACCTTTATTATGTCAACTGACAAGTGTCTGCATCACAGATGCAGAAAAAGATTTTGGTTTTTATGTTAAAGAAAGCATTCAATTTATTTATTGCCACTAATGACCACCACTTTTCTCAGGATTGGAGACAGAGCCTAATGCAACTGTAGAGAATATTTACAAATAAGGGAGAAAAAAACAACATTAAACTTGCAATACATTCCTTGAGTTAGTCTCATATAATACAATTACCAATACAGAGAAAAATGACACAAAGAAGAGTGGAACTAAGAATAAAACAAGTATCTGCTGACATTCCCATAGGTATATTATGTTATCTTGCTACTGAATATTAAGCTTAACTTACTGCACCAGTAAGTCTTTGCACTTCTTTTCTTGCAAGGTCTTTATTCAGTAATTTAATGAGGTAATCTGCACGGGTCTGCAACTGCTTTGCCTGCGGTTTCTTATCTGGGTCATCAGGTAAAATCTGAGGAGAGCAATGGTAGCATCAACTACAAGTGCACATTATCAAATTAAGAAGCTGCTAGTGTGGAGCACTGGGAACAGAAAAAGCTGAATTTAAAAAATAGGTAAAAAACCAATTCACTCCAACTATACCTGACCAATATGCAGGCAGCTTCAAGGAATGGACAACTTAAACATTTTATTTTTCCTCAAACACACAACTAATGTAGTCTTGAAAATATTCTCACAAAATTTACAGTCAACTCAAGAAACCAGCCTCAGATTTCTGCTTCCACTCTCATAGTTTATCTAAAAAATTCAGAGCTCCTGTACCACTGTCATCCACAGATCTCCTAGTTCTGCCATGTGCTTCTAAATGCATTAACTGATTACCACAGGATATGCAGAAGAAAGAAAGAAAAAAAAAAAAAAAAAAAAAAAAAAAAAAAAAAAAAAAAAAAAAAAAAAAAAAAAAAAAAGAGTGGTTTCATAAAACAAGCAATTAATGGAAGGCAGAGGCAGGATATCATTAAACAGATTTATATACAACCCTGGCTCCTCAAATCCCAAAGCTACAGGTTGGCAGTACCATTGTGTTTTGCTTCTCTCTAGTATTTCCCTAAATGTTTCTCACTACTTCTAAGCAGCCATTGCACTACTAATCTGACAAATACAGCAATTGTCATGTTGCAAATGAAAGTCAGTTTCAAGCAAAGAAAACAGCGATAGGGAAACCAAACAAAAATCCCCAAACCAACTTCCCTCCAAAAGATCAAGAATAAAATTACAGAATTCATAGACTTATTTAGGTTGGAAAAGACCTCTGAGATCATCAAGTCCAACCTTTGACCAATCACCTTGTCAACTAGACCATGGCACTAAGTGCCACATCCAGTCGTTTCCTGCATACCTCCAGGTATGGTGACTCCAACACCTCCCTGGGCAGTCCATTCCAGTGTTTAACAACCCTTTCCATGAAGAAATTTCTCCTGATGTCCAACTATAATCTCCCCTGGCACAGCTTGAGGCCATGTCCTCTTGTCCTGTCATGAGTTGCCTGGGAAAAGAGGCCGACCCTCACCGTGCTACAACATCCTTTCAGATAGTTGTAGAGAG
>VWYO01009131.1:626-11595 GCA_013400275.1 Rhadina sibilatrix
GAAATGGTCACTGCTTTTCCAAGAGGGAAGTGTTTCACTGCAGTCCCCAGGAGTTTGTGAGGAGAAGTTGAACCTTTCCCTGGTTTCTGTGCAGTTTGTCTCTCAATAATTCTGTGTTTTCCAGATGGCTTTAAGGAATTGTATTGAGCAGTGTAGATTCCCTCCAGAGCCAGATGCTGTCTGTCGATATCAGCAGTGCCATGGCTTCTCCAAAATCCAAATATATTTTACAGACCCAGACTTTAAGGTAAATTTTCACTTGGGAAAGGTTTGGAGAAGTAAAACTTGCCTCTTTTTTTTTATATGATCTGCTAAGCTGAGCACTGCTTTTTTTATCTCCTGGTTTAATTCCAAGCTGTTCAATTTATTTTTTTTTGTTTTGCCATTTCTCCTTTGTAGGGTTTTATACGTGTTATTTGCTGTCAGCAGTGCAGGGTGGAGTTCCACATCAGCTGCTGGAAAAAGCTGAAAACCACAAGCTACAGTGATAAAAATGATAAGGTGAGGCCTTTGCCAGGCTGGGATTTTTTAAAAATTGTTTTGAGATCATAGCCTCTGAGATAGTTAAAGGAATCCCACAAAATTCAGCAGGCAGGATAAAGTGAAGGGAAGTCAGGATTCTGGAAGGTGACTCTTGGGTGTGAATTTGGAGGAGGGAGAAAAAAGAATCAAAAAGATGCCACGGATTTCCCATGATTTTTGATTTTCAGCCCTTCCCAAGCCAGCTGTCAGTCAGGAAGAGTTTAGGATTTTGCTTCCTTTAATTGCTTTGGTCACCTCAAATTAGGAAATAAATTTTTGTTGGGACACAAATGATGTGTGGATTTTAAATGCCTTTGTTTTCTGTGTGTGTCTTTTTCTCCTGCAGGATTTCCTTAAGGAAATATGTTTTACTCCTGATTGTAAAGGCCTTATTTCAAAAATAGTTATTTTCAGTTCTTCTGGGCTGGTAAAATGTGAAGTAAGTATGGTCATATTTGAGATGAAATTAATTAGAATATTAAGAGAGGTAAAGTGAAGATGAGAATGTAACTAAAAAAAAAAAAAACCAAAAAATAAAATTGGGCTGCCTTAACTCCAGAATGTGGGGATTATTTAAGAATATTAATTTCCTGTTCTAGAGGAGCAGGAATTGCCTTGTGGTGTTGGTCAGATTGTCAGGGATGGGGACTGGATGTTCAATAAATTCAATAATCCTTCAGGAATAACTCCCCAGAGCCACAAGGAAGATGGAGAATTCTCCCCAGGCCAATATTGACCTGAGAGAAGCAGAAATGGTTGTGGGGTTCGTTGTGTTGTAAGCTAAATTTAACTCCTGTCCTGTCCCTTATTTTGGTAGTTTGAACAAAAAATCCCAAAACCCAAGGAACCACCAAGGGCTTGTATAAAACAGAAAAGTTCAAGGTAAGATTTGTCCTGTTTGAATCAATTGGAGAGCAAAGCAGGAGGGATTTTCATGATATTTTACAAATGTTTTGGAAAGTTATCCTTGCCCTTTGCCTGATAAACAGCAACAACAAAAAAAATCTGGTAAAATCCATTCTAATCCAATGGTAAAAGCATTTAAATGGTTCCACAGAATTTATTTTGTGGGAATGTTCAGAAGGTGTAAATAAAAATGGATTTTTATGCTGCTGCTGTAGTCACTGATACCCAGACCTTTGACATAACCGAGTTGGCAATTTTTCGGTCAAGTAACCTTTAAATGATGAGGACTCAAGCTGAGAGGACAAACAAAATAAATTCTTAAAAAGGAAAGGAAGAGAATGTTAATACTTGGTTAAAAATGCTGAGTTAGAAACTAAGCATGAGATTATTGAAGCCAATCCTAGCTTAGACATCTTTCATGGGAACAAAAGCTGTTACCTCTTGAGGACATTGATATTTTAATGAAGTTCTGTGCTCTCTGCTTCTCAATGAAGACCACTTTTATCCTATTTGTGCTTCCCAGTGGGATATTTTCACAGTTAATGTTTGCTAATCACTGCTGAACTGCTTTCTTGCAGCCTCAGGAAGATAAAAATGAAGCAAGAAAAAAAACAGCGGCGAAAACGAGCGCGAGAAGAGGCCAGGAATTCTGCCAGGAAAAAAGCTGAGGAAAACCAGGAGGGAAATGAACAATCCCAGTACAGTCAGCACAGGGGTACGTGGAAATTTGGGGAGATTTTGAGGCTGATTTCTCCATAGGAAAGGTGGCATTGGGATGGGAGGTTTGGAATCCTCATCCTTGGGGTGTCCAAGGAAGGAGGTGGCGCTCAGAGCTCTGGGTTTGGGGCAAGGTGAGGCTCAAAGTTTGGGTTTGGGGATCCTGGAGGGCTTTTCCATCCTCAGTTGTCCTGGGATTCTGTGACTCTGAGTTAGCACAGAGCAATGGAATCAGCATCCTCAATATCCCAAGTTCAATTACAGCAGAATCCTCAAACTGAACATCACCCCTGGGTGAAAAAACTGCATTCTTATTTTAGATTTTATTTCACTTCTGGTTTTGTAGCCCAAACAGCTGGGGGATGTTACTCTGTGGTTTAATTCCTTGTAGAAAACCTTGATTTTTTTTTTTTTTTTTTCCTTGGCTGGTTCCTGCAGAACCAGCCTGGAGAGGGGAAAGGCTCCAACTCTGAGGGAAGCCATTGGAAAAGGATTTCAGGAAAAGCACCTTGGGACACTGTTAGAGAAAAAAACCACCTGAAATAAAGACAGACTGATCTCCTGCTTGCAGTGACTTTAAAAGTACATTTCAGATGATTGGGGAAAATAAAAATATTTCAGTCTGTGACTTTGTAGGTATTTAAAGCTTCAGCTTTTGCCCTGGTAGATGTTGGCTGCTCCACATTCCAGAGCTGGGAACTTTCCCTGCAGCTTCTCAGGGCAAAGGAAAAGGGAAGATGTTGGAAAATTTATTTTTTTGTCTGTATTATCAACTTGGGATATAATTAATTTATCATTTCCTAGGATTCCCCATTAAATGCTCTGGGTGTATTTTCTTATAATCCCATGCTTGGGGTTCTCTGGGTGCCCGTTCCCTGCCAAGTGATATATCCTGAAAATTTGGGAGATCTTGGCTTCCCTGTGGATTTGTAAAATCACTTTCATTTATTTCCTGTTCGTTTTGTTTTAAATCTCTGCCCTCTCCTTTTCTCTGGGTCATCTTTAGTTGTGATCCTTGGAGCCAGCGCAGGGCACTGTGACAGACTTCATCCTAAAATCTGGGCAAAGTGTTTGCTTCTTTCAACAAAAACTGAAATAAAATTAAATTTAAAAATTAAAAAAACAGAGAGGTTTTTTTGAAATGTAAAAAAAAAATTAAATCAATGTCGGATCAAATTCATAATGCTGAGGACATAGGGCAGAAATAATTACTGAAATCCTGTACTTGGCAGTGTAAAGCAAATAATTAAAAACACCACTGAATCCAAATCAGCTGTGCTTTTCAGGTGGTTTGAATTGTGGGGAAGGACATGAAATCTGCCTGGTTTTGTGCCTTTTTTTTTGTTTTTAATCCCACCCTTTTCCATTTTGCAGGTTATGGGCAGGATTTGTGTGCTGGGGACCAGGTCCTGCAGCACCTCCGGCGGAATTCCGAGCAGATCAAAGCTGCTGTCCCTGACACTGCCAAACTGTTACAGGAATTACTGGCCTGGGCTGTGATCAGAGAGGAGGATTTCACCTCCTATTCCCAAATCAGCTCTTCCCAGGAAGTGCTGGAGCAGCTCATCAGCTCCTTAATCCAGGCCAGATCCCGGGTGCAGACCCGAGGCTTCCTGCACGTGCTGAGCCAGCTGGGACAGGTGGATCCCAAAGTGCACAAGTGGCTGCAGCAGCTGGATAACCTGGGTGGGTTCTGTGCAGCAGCAGGAATTCTGCATTTCCCACTTGCTTTGATTTCAAACAGCAAAATAAAACTTCTCTTTGTCTTTTCCCCTGATTTCGAGAGGGAAACACAACCTGGAAAAAGAGAAAAGAGAACAGTTTCTAAACTCTCTTAAAATCCCAGAAAGGCCTGAGGTGCTGATAGTTGTAACAATAATCTGGTTTTGGAGCATAAATAATGGTCCATTCTCTTGACTGACATGTGTTACTATAGACTAAAACCCACAAATCTAAGTTTCCAAAATTCCAGTAAAGGGATTTTGCCATTAGACTTGGAAATAAGTTCATGTTGGTGCTCTGTGCACGAGTGGCTGCAACACCTGGATAACCTGGGTGGGTTCTGTGCAGCAGCAGGAATTCTGCATTTCCCACTTGCTTTGATTTCAAACAGCAAAATAAAACTTCTCCTCTTTGTCCTTTCCCCTGATTTCAAGAGGGAAGCACAACCAGGAGCTCTGCAAGGAAAAGAGAAAATGGAACAGTTTCTAAACTCTCTTAAAATCCCAGAAAGGCCTGAGGTGCTGATAGTTGTAACAATAATCTGGTTTTGGAGCATAAATAATGGTCCATTCTCTTGACTGACATGTGTTACTACAGACTAAAACCCACAAATCTTAAGTTTCCAAAACTCCAACAATGGGGTTTTCCCATTAGACTTGGAAATAAGGTCATGGTGGTGCTCTGCAGTCTGCTGTTGGATTTATAATTGGAAAAAAAGTTGAAATTTGGGGGTTTGGGGTTTTTCACTTTGTTCTGTCACATCCATATCTGTCCAAGAATTCGTAGATCCAAATCTTGTAGTTCTTATACAAATAATAATTGGTGAGAATAGGAGTTATATCAACCCCATTCCTCAGTTTTTGTTTGCATTTCCAAGACACAAAAGCCCTCACACCATCTGTACCTTTAATTTCCAGACCAAACTCTTCCCCTTTGAAGGACAAGTTTTTAAGCACTACAAATTTTAAAGCTGGAATGAAATATTTTGATTTTTCCATCTTTTTTTCAGGTCTGACAGCTACAAAAAACTTCCTCCATCAATATGGCCAAGCTCTGCAGGAGCTTGACCTCTCTATTTTAACCCCCCTGTGGAACCAGAAATATGGCAGTAAATTTGATTATGTGGCAGCTGATGGTGAAAAGCAAGAAATTTGTGATTATTTCCTCACCCCTCCCCTAGAGAAATCCCGTTGTTTTATATGGCTTTTAGAAGAAAACAGAGAACATTTCCCAGGCCTCCATCAAGCTTTAGATGAATTCTTTGATAAAATGGGTGAGTAGACAAAGGGGGGGATCAAACATCTCCAGTAAAAATTCATTTTTTTTTTATTGCCCAGCTTTTAGCATTAGAAGAGTCATTCCTGTGATTTCACAGTTAAATTGGAAATGAAACAAAATATTATTATTATTATTATTATTATTATTATTATTATTATTATTATTATTTCCATCAATCACCATGACTTTTATCCTTTCAACAGGTGACCCAACCATTATATTAAAGAAGCAGGGAAATGAAGATTTATCTGTAAGTGAACTTCATTTCTGTTTGGCCTCAGCTCACAAAGGACCTTTTGCTTTTTCAGGAAAGGAAATATTTTGCAGCCTCCTCCTTCAGACTTACTGGAGGTTTAGTCTCTTGTTTTAGCTCCCTTTTTTAAAATTCTTTGATATTTTAATTATTTCATAATAATTTTCCAATATTATTTAATATAATTATTTATTAATTGTAATAAATAATACTGAAATGCAATCTTTTACTTCAATTATATTTGAATTATTTAATAATCATTTTTCAAGTGGGCCTCATTCTGAATCACTTTTTGATTGGTGTCTCCATTAAAATCCATCCCAGTTAGCAGAAATGGATTTGGTATTTCAGTTAATTCTGTGTTTGTGGCACCCTCATTTGAAGTGCTTGTCTGCAGTTAAATTTACCTTCAGTAATCCAAGATTTTTGATTCAGAATAAAGCTTTGGAGTTAATTTGTGTACATACTAATAAAATGAAGAATTTTAAATGTACATACTAATAAATGCAGAATTTCTAATGTGCACATTAGTAAAATGCAGAGTTTTTAATGTGCACATTAGTAAAATGGAGAATTTTTAAAAGTGCACATTAATAAAATGCAGTTTTAATGCACACATTTGTAAAATGCAGTTTTTGACATGTGCACTAATAAAAAGCAGAATTTTTAAATGTACACCAATTAAATGAAGAAATTTAAATGCACACCTTAGTGAAATGCTGATTTTTTTAAATGTGCACATTAAGAAAATTCAAATTTTTAAATGTGCACATAAATAAAATGCAGATTTTTTTTTTTTTGCTTTTTTCATTTCATGAATTGAAATGGAAACCAATACAAGGAAACTGCTTTGATTTCAGTGTTAAAACCTAAAAAAACCCCTGTAATTATTCTGTTCATGTGTAATCCCAATCCTGTTAAAGAATTAATTCAACTTCCAGCTCCTTCATCTTTTTCTTTCTTGGAAAGAAAATGAAGCAACGTTTGCCAACCCCTGTGCCTTGGTTTTATTTTCTCTTTCAGAATAATGAAATTAAAGTTAAAAACAAAAACAGGAAGAAGAATTGGAAAGATCCAAAGGTCAGTAACTTTGGAAGCTGTTGAAGCAGATATTACCAAGCAGACACCACTTATTTCCTATTAAAAACCCACCCAAAAATGGGATTTTTTTTTAGAATTTCTGGCTTTCAGGAGCTGTTTTTCTAAATAGTGTGAGGAGATTCCATACTGAAGTAGCTTTTCCTGAAGTTTCATTTTACTTCAGGTGATAAGACTCAGGTGATAGAGTTTTGTTAAAATTTATCAGCACAAAAGCTGTTTTTAAATTGATTTATGACTAACTTTGGCTCTGACTGGAGGCACCTTCCGCTGGCTTAATTCTGAATTATTGTTGTGATTTTAATTTTCCATGTGGGAAGATGGGAATTCAGTGCAAAAAAATTCTATTTCATGCTCAGGAATGATATTTATTATTCATTGTTTTATACATTTTATTGGGATATGATTCTGCCTGAGTTTTCTGCTGCCTTTTGGGGGATTTTGCTTTATTGAAAACCTCAGCTCCAGCCTCATGCCCTCACCTTTTTTATCATTTCTCTAGAATTTCAAGAGTCAACTTCAGATTTTTCCTCAGGATTTTATTTTTCTGACTTGAATGCATTTATTTGTGTGTTTCTAAATTATTAGATAATCAAAATGAAGACAACTAAAATATCTTTGATGGTGTGGACAGTAACAACCAGAGTCACATTTGGGATTAGGGATAACTCCTGCTTGTGGTAAATTTGTTGCAGCCTCAAATTTAAAAGGAAGTTCTATTAAATATTGATGAAATTGGCAAAAAAAAAAAAAAGGATTTTGGGGCTGAATATCCCAATTTCTTTTTCCCAAATAAGTTCTGAAGAAGAAATTAGTAACTTTAAATTAAGAGTTTTCTTGCTGTGGCTGAGCACTGATAATTTTACAGCAGAAGTTTTGCTGCTCGTAATGAACGTGATGAATTTAAGGAACAAATTTCAATGCAAATAAATCACTCCTGGTCTTTGCAGTGGATTATTTTACAGGAGCTTTTTGTGAGGTAAAAACTAAAATCTGGTTTTAATTAGTCTATTTTAGTATTATCCAGTGGAGTTAGTACAGCAGCACGAGAAGAAGAGAAGATATTTATAGAAGAAAATAATTTGTGAGTATTTCGTTCTGCTTTTATTGCCCAAACTCCATATTGTTGGAGAAGAATCCCTTAAAAACACCAGGGCTGGGTTAACTTTATTTTTTTTTTTCCTGATTTTTTTAAGGTACAGAGATTTTCCCAATGAACCCTTTGTAATCCCAGAATATCTCCAGGAGCAGCTGGAGGAATTCGAAGCTCTCTATAATGTTTCAAATAGTAACAGTTATCAAATAAATAATAATAATAATCCAGATCCAATCTATGAGAATTTATATGAGTGAGTATCAATTGGGGTTTGATTTTGCTTCTTAATTTTAATAATTATTTTTCTTTGTGTGTTAATTGGAATCCTCATGGTCTGGTGTGTGTAGCGTGTCCATGAAGGAATGGATTCATGTTTTGTGAAAGAAGGACAAGAAAAATGATGGCTTTGTTTCTCAAACATTGTACTCAAACATTCCCAACTCTTAACTTCTAACTGACATGATTTACTCTCTAACATTCAGAAAATAAAAGCTTTCTCCTTTGCCATTATTCAGTTATCAATGTACATTTTAAAATACTCATTGAAAAGCCTTTATGAACAATGTAAAGGAAGTTTTGGAATGACATGAAAATACTTTAATTGCAATGATTTTTTTTTTCCTCCTTCTTCTTCTTCTTTTTCAGTTATTTCTCTCAAATCCTGGAAGAGCATGGCCCTCTGGAACTTAATAATAAATTACTAATTGGGGAATATGAGAATTTCCCTGAGGAAACTCGGAAGGTGGTGGAAGACGAAGGCGGCTTGGAGCCCTTCCTGCTGAAATCCCTTCGGTTCATCCTGGTGGATAACCTGATTGGGCTAAGGAAGCACTCAGTCCTTTTTGAAGGAAATCCAAGCAGAAACGAGACAGGGCATAAAGAAGAAAATGATCCAGGGCATAAAGAAGAAAATGATCCAGGGCATAAAGAAGAAAATGATCCAGCCGGGGAACTCCAAGGGAATCCCTCCCACAGGAAGCTGCGCTTGAATCCCTACGCTCAGGAATTCAAGCCTCTGTCGTACCCTTTGGAAGCCCCTTTATCAGCACCTTGTGATTTCACAGATTACCAAACCCCACCCTATTTACCCTGCTCCTTCCCTGCTCCCTGCACACCTGGGAACCCTCTGGAAAACCAGGCTGTTGATGCCTTGGGAAGGGAGGCTTATCCCACCCTTGTGCTGAATGCCTTCGAGCCCGTGGGGCCGGCCGTGTTCCTGCCTCAGAGCTCCTGGGGTTATCAGTATGGGATACTGCCCCTGCCCGCTGCCCTGGCACAGCCTGCAGTGCTTTATGGTGATCCTGCAGCTGGGCAGGAAAATCAGGAATCGGGGACTCCACGTGGGAAGCACGGCCCTGAGGGGTTGGTGCCAAGTGAAACCCAGGGGTCCAAAGGCCTTTGGGGCCGCTCGGATAAGGAGGATCCGGCTTTGCCCGACGGCTCAGGGGAAGCTGAGGGTGGTAAATTGGCTGAAAAGGAGAAAGGAAGGAGAGAGAAAGCTGAGATGAAGAGCAATCCTCACACAAGGATGGTGGCTGTTCAGGTAAGGGATGGGCAGAGGGATGGAGCAGCTCTGCTGGCAGGAAAGGCTGGCACAGCTGGGATTGTTCAGCCTGGAGAGGAGAAGCTTTGGGCTGAGCTCAGGGTGGCCTTGCAGGGCCTGAAGGAGCCCCAGGAAAGATGGAGAGAGACAATTGCCAAGGGCTGCAGGGACAGCACCCAGGGAATGGCTTCAGACTGAAAAATTGACAAGTTTAGCTGGGATATTGGGAAAAAAATCCTTCCCTGGGAGGGTGGGCAGGCCCTGGAATAGAATCCCCAGAGCAGCTGTGGCTGCCCCTGGATCCCTGGCAGTGCCCAAGGCCAGGCTGGACACTGGGGCTGGGAGCAGCCTGGGACAGTGGGAGGTGTCCCTGCCCATGGCAATGGATGATCCTTAAAATCCCTCGCAACCCAAACCATTCTGGGATTCNACCCAAGGTGTCCCTGGGTGGCACTAGTTGATGTTTAACATCCTTTCCAACCCAAATCATTCTATGGTTCCTGAGAACTTTCAGTTTCAGTTGCTGTGATTTTTTGTGATTTTTCATCTGTAATTCTTCAGAGTTGCCCATTGAATTTTGTTGTACCTGAAGATTTTGCAGCTTTTTTTTTTCCCTGGGTATTCACAGAGGGAACTGTTTTACATAAGTTTCAGCTTCACTTTAGAGATGAAGTCTCTAAAAGTGACACCAAGTCCTTCTGTGTTGTTACTTTTCCTTTTGTGACGAGTTCAGGGATTTATTTTCACTTTCACAACATTGGAGGATTTGGATTTGTGGAGGAGGCTCAGGGGGGACCTTCTCATTCTCTCATTCCCTGACAGGAGGGTGAGACACTTCCTGCAAATCTTAATTTTTCAGACATTTAGAGCATGGCTTTGTTTAAAGACTCACAGAACTCCCTGAAATTGCTCGTGGACAATGAAATCAGGGAAAGAGAAACAAAAAAAACCCCTTTCAGAAACACCTCCACAGTGTTTTCCTGCATCATTTGTAGGCCTGGATTAGAGTTGGATTTGTAAAACCCGTGGTGAGGTACACAAACTCCAAACCAGAGCAGCCCATCTATGAACTGAGAAGATTTTTAATCAGATCTTTATTTTTTTTTTTTTTATTTTGTGTTCTAGGTAAATCAGGAAGTTGCTAATAGAGAAACCAATACTTTGCCTTTCCATCCATTTGAAAATCAACAAGTAAGTTCCCTGCATCCTGCTTTGCATTTCTCATGAAGGGAAATTAAAGAAATGCCCAAAAACTGAATAGAGAAGAAATGAAAGCTCTCTGAAAGTTTTAACAGATATTTTGTATTTTGGGTTGTTTGGCTGTTTCTGTGTTCTGTGATGTTCTTGGAAACATCACCCAGCCCCACAAGGAGATGATTTTTTTGAGCTTTGCTCTGCTATTTGATTTTGGTTCTGAGAGCTTTGTTCTGAGCTGTTCAGAGGTTTCATGTTCATGAGGTGTTTCCTCTCTCAAAACCTGGATTTAAATGTTCTGTTTGGGCATAGGGACAGTTCAGAGTGCTATTAATGGCAGGTTTATGTCTGTACCAGGAGATAAAAGTGGGAAAACGTGGCCTTTGAACTGGTAACAGGTACAAACCCAACTGGTTTTTGTAACTGATTAATTTTCAGGGAGATATTCTGCGCATGGAAAAGGAGCACCAGGTATTGAAAGAACAACTCAGGGAAGCAGAGGAGAAATTTGAGCAGTTGCAAAGCAGGAGCTTGGAGGAAATAAGTACTTTGGAAGAGCTCCTGAAAAAAAGTATTGAAGAGACTGAGGTAAAGCTTTTCCCCCATGGATCAGAGGCTGTGGAATCCCCAGGGTCCCTGG
>VWYO01009146.1:1890-13385 GCA_013400275.1 Rhadina sibilatrix
CCTGGAGCTGCAGGGGGTTGTTGTGACCCAAGGGCAGGACCCAGCACTTCCCCTGGTTGTGCCTCACCCCACTGGCCTCATCCCAAGGATCCAGCCTGTGCAGACCCCTCTGCAGAGCCTTCCAGCAGATCCACACTCCCACCCAGCCCTCTGCAATCTTGGTGAGGGTGCACTCAATTCCCTTGACCAGGTAATCAATGAAGATGTTAAACAGTGTTAATGAGCTGTTCCACTGGCTCCCTCAGTACTCTTGGGCGATTTTTATCCAGCTCCAGGGACTTATGTGGGGCTGAGTTTCATGGCATTCCCTTATGGATTATGGGGACTTCATTCTGCTCCTTGCCTCTCTCTTCCAGCTCAGGGGGCTCGGTACCTTGGGGACAAGTGGTCTCATTATTAAAGACTGAGGCAAAGAAGGCAGCTCCTCATTCTTTGTCTCTCTGTTTCCCCCCACATTCAACAAAGGATTCTCATTGACCATCCTTTTGTTGCTCATATATTTACATAAACACTTTTTGTTGTCTTTTATAATGGTAACCACATTAAGTTCTAACTGGTCTTTGGCCCTTCTAATTCCCTCCCTGCATGACCTCACAGCATCCTTGTAATACTCCTCAGCTGCCTGCTCCTTTTTTTCCAGAGGCAGAAACTGAAAGTCACACATGGATGTTTAATCACTATCTGATACAAGCCTACATGCACAGAGACAAGTAAAATAATCCAAGGTAAATAAGGAATTTCTACTTTAGGTGTTTCAATATCGCTTTTTCTTCTCTGCACACCTGATCAACTGTTGTTGAATAATCCTTTTGAATGCACAAGAGTTAACAACTTGATTTTGGAAATAAGGATTTCTCTGTCTTTCTGAAAAAAAAAAAAAAGAAAAAGAAAGAAAGTTGCATGTTTATGGCTAATTTCTATGTTTATATATTGCTGTGTTTCTGAGTAAGGCATGTCTACAAATTTTTACAGAATGTACAAGTGCTATGTCTTCTTCCCATGAGGATATGGATGATGGGATTGCCTTATATAAAGCCCAACATTTCAAATATGCATACCTTTCCTTAAAATAGTAATGCAAAATAATATGGGGTGGGAGGGGTAAGATTTATTGTGGAGATGGTAAGGAGGTGGCTGCAGATTTTTCAAATATTTATTAATAGGCTCTTTTGTGCCATCCATTACCATAGTAACAGAATTGCTCATGCAATCATGGCCTCATTCTTCATTTTCTGAAGATAAATAGATGGGAACTGAGATGCACAGATGAGACTAAAAACCCAGTGTCAAAACTGGTTTTCTGCATCTGAAATCTAGATTTCTGGAGTCCTATCAATTGCTTTAACCCAAATTCATCTGTCTTTTTACTGAAGGACAAGGTAATTAAATAATTAGTCACCAAATAAATAAAAAGTTTTTCTTTTTTTTAGTGTTTTGCTAGTTATCTTGGCTGATTTGCCTGATGGTGCATGTGTGAAGCCTTTCTTGTGAGCAGCATGCGTGGGAGCACAAGCACAGCATGTTTCAGTTCTGCTCATTGACCCTCTGAGCCCAGTGTATTTCTTGCTTTGTTTCTGAAGCATTTCAATATCTAGGTAGCACTGGCACTGTGTGTTGGTCTCAAAATGTAAATTTTAATTGAATTTGTTTGAAAAGCACTGAGATACTTAACTTTAAGGTGACAAGAATGTGTACTTCTGTCAGACTCATCCGAAGGATTTTTGGAAGCATTAGTTCTCCTTCACCAATGTCTCACACTGTTTAATGCTAAGGTGTCACTGGGAGACCCAGACTAAGTCTTATCCACTCAAAATGGAAGATTTATTGGGATTTTTCTGAATATTTCAATGTTGCAACAAAATCCCTTTTTCTTCCAGATGAAGCATATTTCTGAGAAAACTGTGTTTTCTAGCAATTAATGAAGAACACTGATGAAAAACAGTCCATCTGTTCCAGCAGGTTTTGGATTTCTAAAGCGTGGATTCTGGTGCTGGAGGTTGGGGTGGCGTGTGCCTTTGCCCTTGAAGATGTTGTTTCCTATGAGGGCCAGCAGCAGAGAACCCCAGACAGGTCGATATCTCTGCAGAGCTGGGCTTTGCAATGTGTTCCTCTTTCAGCTCTGGTCCTGCCCCTTGCTTTTCCTTGGTGGACAGCAGGGGATACCTCCTGAGCTGTAGTCTGGCTCTTGTCCCTCATCTCACCTGGGTGAAGATGTTGGCCAGCTGAGTTCCCCACCCTCCTTCTGGGGCACAACTTTTGCCATCCAGCTTTTGCCAGCCCACTCTTGTGGGCTGAGCTGTGGCTGCTGACAGCTCAGGAGCATTTCTCAAGGTAACCACTGAGCCTCTTGTTTGGAGAAACATCAGAAACAAAAAGGTGATGTACTAAATGCTATTACTTTGTCTTCAACTGCCTTTACTAATGTTTCCTTCTCCCCAACAAAAGGAATGACACCTGCAATAACACTTGGAGGATCCATGTGTGATCAGTGTCCATGTGAGCCATGCTTCTGTATCACCTCCTCCTCCTCTTCCTGGTTTGATGCACATTTCACTTTCTTTCTGCCCTCCTCCTATATAATTCTTTTCTCTGTCTGCACAAATATTTCTTTCCCCTCCACTGATTAAAAAAGCTCTAATTGCCTGTACCTTCAGGTTGTACCTTTCCTCTGACTGTACATCAGCAAATTGTATCTTCTTCACTCATGGCTTAGGCAAAAATTGGCTTTATCAGAGTTTTCCTGTTCTCTGTGATGACGTTTGAGTCAACCTTCACTCCTGACTCCTCTGGAAGCATCACCTGGAGATTTTTCAGAGATGTTTCCATTTCCTGCAGCCCTGAGGCTCTTGGCTGAGGGTTTGGAGTGAAATCAGAGAAAGGCACAAGGACAAGTGGGAGAAAGACATGCCCAGAGACTGTGTCAGGGAAAGAGACATTTATTTTTTCTTCTGTGAAGACTTTCTCCCACCCTCTTTGTGCTGCCAGTGGGGCTTCTTCCTGGGCTGGGGGGCATCCAGGGACCTGTGAGCCTTCCTCTTTGGGTGGCACCATGATCCCCCAGAGTCCCTGTCCTGGCTGGGAGTGGAGGAGCTGAGGCTGGAACCCTGAGCAGAGGGACCTGCAGCCACTTCCTGCCCTGGCTTCTCCTGGGGATGGACTTGCTCTGTGGGAGTGGGGACGGAAGAGAGGTGACAGGGACCATTGTGGGGTCCAGCTGGGCCCCATCTCCAGCTAAAGCTGCTGGAGCTAGAGGTAGCTCCAGGGTTATCCTGCTTATCCCTGGCAGCACAGGAGTGCAGCAAGTCCCTGGCCCTCTCACTGCACCAGCTCTCAATGACACTGATGATGCTGTGGACCAATGGTCCTGTATGCTCCTTCAGTAAATGCTGCAACCTCTGGACCAGGACCTCTGCAACAGGGCCATGCACGCATAGGCTGTGCAGGATGCTGCTCTCTGCACTCTCTACCAGCCACCACTGATCCCAGTATATACCCACTAACTTCTGGTGCAGCCAGGGCTGCACCAGGTCCAAGAGATGCTGCTGTTGGCGTAAAAGCCCTGCCCAGACCTCGGGCAGGAGGCCACCCACAGCCATTGAGCAATGGGGGCTGTTTTCAGCCAGGCCACTGGCAGCTGTCCCTGCCTGGCTGCTGGACTCTGGTGGCCCTTCCACGTCCACGTCCATATCCCTCTCCATGTCTTCCATGTCACAGAAGCCTAGGAAAGAGCTGAAGGCCACAGGCTGCTCACTCTTGCAAACATCCTCGTCAGCTGTCCAGGATCAAACCAATCTGACCCAGGCTCTGCTGGCACCTTATATAGCAGTGAGGGACATGATGCTACAATCATCTCCCCTGGATGTCACAATCCATCACTTGGTAACATCATCCTCTGTCACCTTGATGACACAATTGAATGTCACAATTGAAATGTGTAAGATACAGACACTGTACTATGCAAGCCATAAGGTCACAATCCATCCCCTGGTGATGTCACAAAGGACACCAAGGCCTTGACTTTTCCTGGCTTCCTGCACCAGCCTATGCTGCAATTTCTGATGGTCATTAATGGATCTGTCTGCAACCTCATCAATTTTCTGCAGCCATAAATCTGTTAACACAGGTCTAATGGTTTGACTTTAAATGATGGTGCTGTCCTTCACACTGGTTACAAAACCCCTAAAAATGTTCTAAAATGGGCAGCAGAATAAAGTGAGAGTCAAAATGTAGATACAAATTTTTAATTCTGAGGGTTTGTGTGTGTTCCAATGTCACATGTTCATAAAGTGTTTTTACAGACATTAAAGCAGCAGAGGTTTTTAAGAGAGGATCATGTCCTTTTGATGCTTCCCTCACAGGGGTGTGAGATCCAGGTTGATGTACTTTCTTTTGGGTTGTTGAATACTGATTTTTATTAGTGGCTTAGAAAATAGGAGCATAGTAAATCTTGTATTGCTGTACATGAAACTCAGGCAGCAAGAAGAAAGGTTCTTTTATGAGCACATCCTTAAAAATTCCATTAAGACTTGAAATGATTAAAGAAAAGGAAATAGAAAGATTTAAGCTTCTTACATAATTCTTTGGAAGAAGTGTGCTTTCATGATTTGTGTTAGTAACATTCATAAAGGAAGGCACAGTGACTATATCAAGTAACGGACATACAGTTAAATCACTTATATTCTACTTTTTATGGCATGATTGAGTTGTGAATTATGTTCATTTTCCTTGCATTTACAGGCTGGAACAAATGGTGAAGGTTTAGTTATAGGGAGTGTTTCCACAACTGTAACTTTCTTCGTGCCAGCATGGCTTCCTTGGATGCAGGTTCACCATCTGAACTGTGCTGGCAGGGTGTGAAGCACTGCAGGTTGTGCTTGGAGCTCAGATGGACACCTCAGGGTGATCCAAGAAGGGTTGGCTTCTATCTGCCCCACATTTAAAGTAGGCAGCAAGGTCTGGTTAATAGGGCTACTGGCTTTCTAACCCATGAGCTTGGATTCTCATGCAAACTGGTTTTGTTTCCATTTCCCACCCTCAAGAGAGTATTTGTCTTGTTTGAAAAGCTCTTTCAGTCATTTAGGTAAGTAGAATGGATGAGACTGCTGTAGTTCTGGAGCTCAATCTCCATTCTTCTCCCTGCGTGTCTTGTAGACAAATATGCATAAAATATGAAGAATGAGGCTACAGGACATAAGCCAGATACTCATTTGTGCATCTGAAATAGGATTAATGACTGGCCAGCCTTGACTGGAAGCTCAAGTGCAAATCAATTTACAAAATGATAAAGCAAGAACTTCCTTAATGAACAGATCAAGTGTTCTGAAACATTATAGTTTGCATACAGTTTTTCCTTTAAATTTTTTTCTTGGGAAGGCCATGTTCAATGGCACAGAACAGGTACTGCCACATTATGACTGTCATTGGCAAACATCACAAATCAATCTTCAGCAATTAAACTCAGAGTTCCACCCTGCTGAACTCTTCTCCATAGATGTGAGGTGAGCTAATGGAGCTCTTCCTGCCAAGGAATTCACATGGAGTTGTGCACCGTTGGACCCTGTCCTACAGCTGGAGAACACAGTCCTATGAGGTGTCATGATGCTATTTGTGCTTGTCACTCACTCAGACAATGTAAATGTAAATGGAGATTAACTATTATTAGTTGTGCAAGAGCTACTTGTCAAGCCATGAATATAATTTATTGTACATTCTGTTGAACAGAGAGTGCTCACTGGGGTGGTCTGCTGGTACTTGGGTGATCCTGGAGAATTTAATATTCAGCTGGGACACATGAGCCCATGTCAGGAGACTGCTCAGCCCAGTATTGTGAGACTTGTAGTTATATCCACAATCAACAACTCCTCTTTCTCCCCACATTACAAAGGAGGCAGTCCTGTCTGTGATTGCCTCTGTGCTCTTTTCACCAGAGAAACTGAGGAGAAATGTACTGATAAGGCAATTCCAACTTACGTCTGTCGCTCCTACTGACTGTTTAATGAAAGATTTCTTTCAATTAATTAATTGAAATAATTAATCTCTTTCTTGAGGTAGCTTTCTCTTCTCGTTGCAGGAAAAATTGTGTGACACTTATTACAATGTGCAAACTTTGATTCTGTGCAGGGTTGAGATGGATAGTAGTAGTCTCACATGTATTTGTATTTGTTGAATATCTATTTGTTGAATTATATTTGTTGAATATCTATTGAATCAAGTTTTCCACAATTTATTTTTGGTCAAAGGATATTTCACCTCATCAACACATTGGAGCAAGAGAACTTCAACAAGACAGGCAGCTTCAGAAATCAAATCTTTTTTATTGCATTTATTTCAACATTGAATTAATTTTTGAAGGCAGTTACCAGAACAGGAACATTCTCTGTAGAAAGACCTGGTAAAGCTATGTTGCATTAGTAAACACATCAGTTTTCAGTAACTCACAGAGCCACTTCTGAAAAACTCTTGGAGCAACTGAATATTTGTAAATACATGGCTGAGTAGACACAGGATGCTGCTGTAAACAGAACAGTGCTCGTTTCATTAACATTTTTGATCTAGTCTTGAAATAAATAAGTGTATACAAGTTTAACTTGTGGCTAGAGCCATCTGAACAGATCCAAATGACACCACTAACATCTTTAGCAACAGCTTGAGGTTTGAGCAGGTCTGTCATTCAAGATTCTCAGCCTGGTTAATCTTTTTTCCACAGAGATGTAATAAATGCGTGATGCTTGGTGAGAAGAAATAAAAGGCAACTCACCATGGCAAAATATTCTCGTGTTTGCTGTGGCTTGGGATTCAACATTAGAGTACTTCAGGGTTTGTCAGGAATGATTTACAAGGTTTCAGAGGGCTCAAAATGCTACAGGAGTTATTGTAAAACAGGGTAGAAATTATGAATTATGCCCCACTGAGAGGGCAGTTATTCCACCACTGCATCTGGCACCACGGACAGTCCACATGGCAAGCTCACCATGGAGGAGTGCTGGAGGGCCAGACCTCTGCTTATTTGTATCAGTGAAGGAAGGCTGCTGGCTTCAATGGTGGCAGAGACTGAAAACTCACTCATTCCTACAGCCAGTCCCTGTAGGCTTGGATTGTGAGGCACACAGGTTGTTTAGGTCCTTTTAGAGATTATTTTGTACCAATAGACAGGAGCTAATGAGTCCCCAGGGCTTTTAGTTTGACATATTGTTCCCCCTTTGAATTCAATTTTACAGAAAATAGGAAAGAGTGTCATTTTTCTCATGCACTAATCTCTCCACAATCTGGAAAGTCAATTTTTGAGTTGTAATGTTAGAAATGTTTGGGGTTTTTTTCCCAAGCTTTATAGTTAATATAAAGATACAGATTTAATAATCATGAATATTGGCTATTTTCTTGGTGGCTTAGACATGTAACCACCAATTTATCCAAAGCTTGGTGGATATAGAAAAAATATGTTTAATATGTTATTCATTAATTTAATGTAATTAAATTTGGAAAGAAATTTTCCCAACAAAGATATGTATTTCCCACCAGCACTTAGAGAGCTATTTCTATTAAGCTATTTCTATTAGCTATCTACTCATCAATCTGACTCATTTGGTGCAATGAAGTCCCAAATACACAAGTGCCTTTACAGTTTCTACCTGTATTTCTGCTTTTATGTATAAGCCAAGACAGGCCAAAGGAAAGCCAAATCAATACTTAGTAAATAACATTTTCCCCCTATGAAATGGAGAGCTTTTTCTTAGCTTAGCATGACTGTGTAGTTTAAGTCCTGCTGTTTTATATCTCTTAATTGAGGGTTAATAAAAACAACAGGTAGCTGGTGTAGAATGAACTGTGTGTAACACTGTGGATGTAGGAGGAAATCAAAGGCCCATAGCTAGAGACAGCTCACCAGCCATTAAATCCTTGTAAGTGAAATAAAATTGTCTTTAAATGAGCTGCTTTTATGCATAACATAGAACACAACCATACCACACCACCACCACCATGTATCTCTCAAGTGTTATACAGATTTGGATATTGTGTGGAACTGAAGATTGAATAAGAGACTTTTGGCAGCATCCATGCAAAAGTGAATCCACATTAATTCATCTATATCAAGCTTCCCCTTGATATCATACTCCTACCAAAGCACTTGGGATGCCTATGGGTCATCTTAAGCTGGCAAGACAACCCCAAACTGTCAAATTTCAGATCTTAAGAGCAAGGAGGGCGAGCACAATGCCACAGGAAGTTTGTGTTATCAGTGTGTATCAGTTTTGATCTTATCATTCTGATGAATGAGCTTTAATAGCTGCATTATTTTTGCTGTGTGTTGATGGTGTTGCAGCTGGGCTAACATTTCATTGATGAGACTGCAATCCTTAATTAGTGGAACAATTAATTATTTTGCATATTAGCTGTGGGGTTTTGGCTCACATATGATACAGAAAATGGTAGATAAATGAGTTAGTGGAAAATGTCAACCACCTAAGCAGTGGGTTTCAAGTAGAGAGGTGTTTGTCTGAATACATATGTTGGATGCTTTTATAAAGTTCAACAGCTTCACTTATAGCAAATACTCCAGAGAAATTTTCACTTGAGGAATTATGTTACCACTTAACTCATGAAGCAGAGATCTTCTTAGGAAACAACACGGACTGCGGGAGAATTAAGAATGGGACATCACTCCATGATCAATATGATCAAAGTGAGCTGTTTATTGCAAAGCACCAGTACCTTTTATGCAGCTTGCTGCTTCTATCACACATTACATGCTGCTTTGCCATTGGATATACCCTAAAAGCACGCGTTAGCCTTTTAGCCCAGATTGGTTGATGGGTTTTGCACACACAGCAGGTTTATGCAGTCCTTCTTTTGGCTTCTATCTGATTCTCACACTCTGAAGCTGTTTGCATCCTTTGTTGTTCTTGGGACGTGACTTCTGTCATCCCTTGTTCCTTCTTGTACGTGGCTTCACTGCCCTTGAATGGTTACAGGCCTTATTTATCCAGATGGGTTGGATTGCTCGCATGTCCCCAATTCTGGAGGAACCCATCCTCCACAACAGACAACAACAAAACCATCAAAAAAACCCCCCGCCTCATAGTGCAAGAGCAATTGAATCCTAGGGTTAATGTGTTTGTAGGGAAACGGTTTGAAGCTGAGGGTTAAATTGCAGTGTATGAATGTAGAAGATACTGATTTGGGTGGGAATATTGGGTGGTTTGGGATCAAGCCCAAACCAAAGGTCACCCTAACCCTGGTTTGCCATCCAGCTCAGATTGTTAGGAATGGTTAGGGAGGGGCACTTGCTGAAGAAAAAGCCATGGAAGGGAATGGAATGTCTCCCTCTGCTTGCAGGCACCTCTGATTCTTGAAAAGGGTAGGACAAAGCCCAAGATTCCCTCCCTCACAATCCAGGCTCAAGCACACATGGAAGCAGGATGCCTCAGAGGCCTCTGCAGCCTGTGGAGGGAAGAAGGAAGCTCCAAATCTGGTTCCAAAGCACCACCAAGGTTGAATAAAGGTATCATGGACCACCTCTGAATCCTGCCAAGTTGAAACTGGTGCAATCAAACTTGACTCCTAAGTGAGTAGTTGCCAAAGCCTAAGCTCCCTCTTAGACTTGGCACAGCACTGTCCAATGCAAGGTGTATTTGCACCCTATGATGGCCATTCTGTCTGTTCAGGCTGCTCTATCAAAAATATGGACAAAAGTAAAATTTACTGATTTGCACTAATGTGGTGTTTGACCTTAGCTGGCTGTCACTGGCCCAGCAAGATTCTCTCACACTGCCCCTCTTCAGCAAGTTGGGGGAGAAAATAAGATTAAAAGCTTGTAGGTCAAGATAAAGACAGTTTAATGGGGAAAAAAATAGAGTAAATTCTGCACATAGGGAAAAAATAAAAAAGGAAAAAAATTTATAGAGCATAAAATATTCTTTTGGTCAGCTGCCATTCCCTCCCAGCCTCCTGTGCATCCCCATCTTACTAGCATTTGAGGAGGATTCCTTGGAGACTCCGCCTTGATGCTGTGTGAGCATCCTACCCAAACACAAAGAACCACTCCAGGGGCTTCTGTGGCAAAAAGTTCACCCCACCAAAACAGAGGCAAGCAGGAGGCATTCATCCACACTAGCTCCAGTATCTTTCTCTCTGGGAAAAATGATTTAGTTGCAGTTTGGAAGCTACTGAGAGAGAATGCAACACTAAGCACTGTTGAAGCAAGTTTCTCTGATAGATTGAGTTATTGTCCTGCTTAGTGCCCATTCATCCTTTAGCAAGCAAGCTTAAAAACAAGCAAACAAAGAAAGGAGCCCTGAAAGTGTCTTTCCCTTCCACTGGGGATGTGATGCTTTAGATACTCCATTTTCCTGCTGAAAAGTGATCCTCACAGCAGTAGGGTCTCTGCTTACAGGTGTACACACGTCTAAAATGATAAAATGAAGGGATGTACACATCAAATGTGGTGCAATTTAGTATATTTAAAATAATTTTCTGTTTGTTCTCTCTTTTCTTTTTCCACCTGAAATCTTTGCAGACTGGTAGGAGAATTCATAGATGTGAAACAAAATTCTAGTGGGAATTTTTTTGAGCAATGACCAACTAAGCTTTCAAAGTGGAATGAAAATTTTGTGTCCCCCAGAGAAAACTGCTACAACAAACTTGACATCACATTTCTCTTTTAGAAACAAACGGATCAAATACAATACAAACAATAGAATTGATTGTGTGCCCTGTGGGAAAACACCACAGAAAAGACATAAAAGGGCATTTTATTTCAAGAGGAAGAAGCAGAACAACTAGTTTAAGGAATAAAACCAAAAGGTAGAGTTATCTGTGAGATGAGACCAGAGGAGGTAGCTCTTCTCAGCACCCCTTTTGCAGAAAATACCCAAACAAAGTCTGATAAAACTTAGATAAAAAAAGGTGATACTGTGGTTTAATAGCCATTAGGGGAAATTCTCAATGCTGTGACTGTGTACCTTTGCCATCCTAGGACAATTCAGGATCACTAGGTTTATGCTGTGGCTTGAGGCAGTTAAAGGTTGCAATTAATATTGGTGATCACAGTGAAAGTAGGACTGATGTATGATTGCCTGTAGCTGGGAGATAGGGTGAGCTGCATGGCCCTGAGATCCCAGAAAGCTGAGATTTCAATAATTATCCTCAGAGGCAGTCTGCCTGCAGTACACTGGTTTGAAATGTTAAGTCAGACTGGAAAAAGAAACACCCACGTTTGATAAACAAGCTTACATAAGAAAACAACTTGTTTACTCCAGAACTTCAAGTTTCAGCTGTTGAGTACAAGATACAAGGATGCAGCTGCAGGAGGGGAAAACAAAACACAAATATCAAGAAATTTTCTAGGGCTCATTCAGTATTTTTGTGGAGGATGTGACTAGAAGGGCATAGAGGACAGAGAGGTGGCTAAACTGATCATCTGCTTTTACAAGACCCCTTTCTGCCTGTTTTTCTGGCAAGGCTTGAGTTATCAGATTGTGTCCTGGTTTAGGGCAAAA
>VWYO01009149.1:0-17277 GCA_013400275.1 Rhadina sibilatrix
CTCCAGCTTTCCCTGACAGATGCAAACCAAGACAGAAGGCTCATTTGTTCTCAATTCATTTTACCATCAGCTTCCTATAAAAACCAGGGATCCCTGTTCATGGAGGAGCAGTTGAGTTTTGTTATGGTGGCTGTTGTTTCATTTCAGATGAAGAGTTATCTGCTAACAGAAGACAATATATCAGTGAAAAATCACACAAAAAAAGCCAGATGTTCCTACAGATACATAATTCAAATGTCATATATGAAATTATTTCATCTAATCCCTCTTAAATCTTGAATTACAATAACACTGTTAATTGTTAATAAAGTGTTCTCTACAAATGGGAACCTCTCTTGAAAGTGTAATTTGTTGATGGGAATAAATGCAAAAGACTACAATTTAGCGTACTACATAAAAGTTGTGTTTCTACTTATATATATTGGGTTTTATCAAAAATATGATAATGTTTTTATGCAGAATTGATTTTTTTCTTATATATATTTACTCTATTATTTTCACATATATTAGTAGCTTTGTAGCCTATCACAGTATTTGTAGCTGGCATTTTACCTACCCTATTAGGAAAAAAATAAATCCCTAGTGGCTCCAGGCTCGGAGTTCAAGGTTAGATTCTTGGGGAAGCCAAGGTTGAAATTATCTCCCTGAGAGACATTTTCATAAACAAAGTTTAGTTCCTATCTAAAAGAGGGGGAATTCAAAGAGGGTTGAACTTGGGAGGAAATATCTCACCACTTACATCTCTATTTGGTAATTTTTGTCAGATATGCTAATTTGCTAAACATATGAAATTGTATACATGTTACGCTATGTGTGCATCTTCAATTTTTTTCCACGTGACAAATTGTGCACCTAAGGATTCTTATAGAGGATCACCTTTTTATCACCCTAACTGTGTCTGGCTCGTGATTTTAGGACCAGCAAAAAAGGCATCATGCTGATATGCTGTATCATTTTGAAATATCTCATTGTTAAAAAGTATTATCAGCTTTGGTGATCACCATATTAAGAACTTGGACTGATGTATTTGAACCTGTTTGAGAAATTGAATTTTATATACATTTCATATCTATTTTGATTTTTAAATATAGAAAAGCATGGCCCTTTAAAAAGTATTTTAGGCTGGGAAAATGTCCAATGCAGCAAGACTATCCGCTCTATCACATATAAGCCTGCATTGGGAGGAGCTACATAAATTGAAGATATCAGGGAGCTAAATTTGACTCCAACTGGTGCAAGTCTTCTTTTCACTATCATTACTTGAGAACAAAGCCTCATGTGAAAGACTGAATAAAATGTAACAGAAAGCCATAGGTTTTATTGTTAATGTGTAACACCGTAATTTTTGTTGTAATTACTTTTCACCTACTTGATATGTTTAAGGACCGTGTTTACACAGTTACAGAATACAGTTGACAAACATCATTGGGTCTATCTTGTAGGATGGTGATAATTGCAGATTTGTACATTGTATAAAAATAGGCTTAAAAATTATGAGCTTGTATAAAACTTTTGAAATCCATGATTCATTGTTATTACTTTTATTCTTTTACTGTACTCTTCATTCTCCTTCCTAGCTATAATTTCAAGATTTGTCACTGTTCTCTATTTTTCTTCTGTGCATAGTGTTTGTGGACTATGGCAACCAATCCTCTAGGGTTTCCTTTGCTTTAATTTTGCATAAACACAGAAATCATATGAATGTAAGTGGATTTGCCTTAAGTAAGTGCCCTTAATCAGCTTTTCAGTACAGTTTTATTGGTTGTGCACATGGTCAGTTATTTCTTCTAGAAATTATGAGAGCCTTACAAAGTTAACCATAAAAGATTTGCAATTCTTAGATGCATTTAATGAAAGAGAATTTAAATTAATTATATAGATTCTGGGGATGACTTAAAGCTTACTAGTTTGATCAAGGAGAAGCTACATTTATGTACTTTTATCATTATTGTTGTTATTTTTATTGTTGTTATTAACCCCAGATGGCCAGGTTCAAAACATGCTTCTCTAATTTGCATAAACACCAAATCTTAATGAATAATACGTTAGGATTATTTTAGACACTGGGCTCCTAGCATGGATGACTGTATGGCACTGTGGTTTGATTGGCTCTGCAACATTTTCATTGCTGGCAAATATTCCTATAAACATGAAAGCCACCAAAGAACCTGTACTGATGTGGAGTATTTGCTTTTGAAAATGTTGGCTATATTTCCAAAGAGAATTATACTAATTTCTCTCCCTTCCCCCCACCAGCTATTAGCAGTTCTCACTTTTCATGAGAAATACAAGCTTGACTGTGCCCTGTTTGTAGCCTTAACCAATGCCTGGGATTCATGGGGAAGGTGGTATCACCTGTGTGTATCTTTGAATTGCCTTAATAGGAGCAATACATAAATAAGGAATGCTTGTGTTGGTATGCACTGTGCACCCTTCCTTTCACATACTGGAGATCTCCACCCTCACCTCTGCTTATGCTGGGATGCAATCTGTGAAAGGAATAACTACACACTAAATGTGTTACTTGTAATGCTAGTGGGATTTTTGGGCTATCTAAAATGTCATTTAAAGGAGGAGGATTGGAGGGACAGCCATCTTCTCATAAATTAAGGAAAGTCGAGTAGGAAAGAGTTAATTGAGGACCCAGCACTTGGCATGGAGAGTCCAGCTAGTTTATGTATTTAAATTACTGAAGATAATTAGCGTCCTTCTCCTTATTCTTAGCTTAGTGTTCAGCTTTTGTGAGTGTCTTGAAATGACCCAACATGGAGGATAAAATAATCCCATTTAAAGCTTGCTTGTTACAAAGGGTTCTGATCCAGAAACTTGTACACGTGCTGGTCCTTGGAATAGTCAGTGTCCCAGGTGAATATAATATACATGTGTGTGCCAAAGATGGCCATGTGGAAAAGGAAAATTAATGAACACATCTGTAGAGAACCCATTGATTAATTTTTAAGTAGAACATCTAAACATGAACAGATGTATTTTAACAATACCACATTACAAGAAATATACGCTAGACTGACTGAAGATAACCTGGAGTAATGTGAGGTGTATAATGTCCAGTTGGTGTGTTTTCCATTGTGTTGTGATCTCTGATGAGAAGATGCTGAGCAAAGGAAGCAGTTTCACTTCTGGCGTCAACTATTCCCGTGCAAATAAAAACTAAAAAACCAAAAAAGGAATGGAGAAAGAACAAACAAACAAACAAACAAAACAAAAAACAAAAAAAAACAAAAAAAAAAAGAAGAAAAACCAAAAATGTTTGGTTTAGTCACTAATTTCCTCATTTGAGGTAATATTATTTCTTCAAATATTTCTGCCATTTCTTATATGACATCAAAGGAATATCTTTAGGATTCCTAGCAGGGGGCCTGTCAGGCTCATATTTTATTATTTGACCCATTTTCAATTTGTGTTTTAATTTTTCCTTTAAATCAGTGCCTGGTATTTTGAAGTAGAAATAAGAAAGTGGACTAGAACTTGAGATGTAAAAGTAGGAAAAAAAGGTTCTCATGATTAGGTTTTAAAAAGTGTTAACTTTATACAGAATTATTTAAGCTAATTTTAAATTTACATCACCTGTCAAGCTGAATTAATTAAATCTTTCAGGTATTAATAAGTTCACTGTGCATTTAATCTTCAGTCATTAAATGTTTACAGCTATCATAAACATTAAGTGATCCTTAACACATTATAGGGATTGTAGGGCTGAAAATTTTGAAGGAATATGCTTACTAGAATTAGGAGACTTATAAAAAACTGTTATGAGGAACATCTGTAATAGTAAATATATTATTATGGGGTAATTATAGGATGTAGTACCTTGCTCTCTTTTTTTCCCAATGAAAAAACAAATAATTTGTTAATATCCTAATGAAATTGATTAAAATCTGTAACTATTACCACTGCTGCTTAGATGAAATTTCCAGAGGCAGTGCAGGGATTTTACATGTAGGAAGGACTTTAAAATTTTGTTGAAATTTTGACAGTTGCTCATGAACAGCAGGTGGTGCCATTGTTGGCACAATAGAACAGAAAGGAGATTATGCCTGAGGCATTTTCTGGGGGAAAAGCCCTGGGGGTCAATGAGCACAATGCAATTGTCTATAATGAGATGGGATGAAGTATATGGTAGGAAATGCTTTAATGTCTCCAAGCAAAGATATGACAAAATCAGAAATCCAATCCTCCATGCTGGGTGCTTAGAGAGAACCATGACAAACATGTTCTTCCTACACGTGCTTTGGCTTGGCTGAGAAACCCACCTTGATACACTCCTAAGCACCTCCAAAATACCTATCACCAGTCCTTGCAAATACACAGCAGTTTCTGTTTCACCTTCAGAATGAAACCACAGTAGCGGATTAATCAATCTCACCTGTTTTACCAGGGGGAATCAGAAATAAAGCAGTGCCTGGCCCATAGGTCCTCCTGTTCCTCCTTTTTTTTTTTATCTTTTTCCCCTAGGAGAAATAAATAATTAGTGGAAGCCTGTCTTCAATAGCATGATTGGAGACTGAACTTTGAACTTAATTCATCCTTAACTGACCAGCTAGTGGGCCAACAATGCATGAATTTTTATTCAGCAGTTTTATTGATTTTTAATTGAGCAGGCATAAAATCAAGAAGGAAATCTGAATGTAGAAGACCTCACTTCCACCGTCTTTGCTCCTTCAGTCCTTGTGATGGCATACTCCAGTTTGACAACAGCATGGAACAAAACCTGTATTTCTGCTATTGGAAAAAGTTATGGGGAGAAAAAGGAAGCAAACTTGCAGGGTTTTGTATACTGTTTTAAAAAGAAAAAGAATAACTATTTTTCATTTTCCGTTGTGAGTTACCTTTATATGGGCACAGCATCACTGATTTTGGTTGCTCTGCTGGAGAACTGTAGTGTTGCAATATGACACAAAAGAAACTACATTCACACAGTGAGACGTCCAAGGCAAAAAAAAGGAGGAATTTTATTTACAGACCTCGACATTTATCAAATTCCAACAGTGACCGTGGATTGAAAGAAGAAAATCTTCCTCTCCAACCACACTGGTCAACGCAACAGTCCATCAACAATCTCCTCCTTCTTTGTGCCTCCTTATTTTCTTGGCTAAAATGCTTGCAGAGGAATTGCTTGCAGTTTCTTATGTAAACTCTCCTGGATTATGGCTCATTTTTCATCTCATCTAATGCGCTGCAGAAAAAATCTTGGGAGTCAATGAAGCTCTGATTCGCGTCTCATGAAATGTGATGTGGGTCGTCTGTTCTTTTCTGAAAGCTAAAGACGGAGAGAAGTCCATTTAAATGTATATATTTAGATTTAATACTTATCTTCCTTTTGTCAAAAGTTCAGGGACATTACTTGTACCCACAGTCAAATCCCACTGTGAAATACCTTAACTGTGTCATACCTGCAGGATTGAAGTTTCCTTTTTCAGCCAAATAATCCCATAATTCTGTTTCTCTGCGCACATAGAGAGTCAGATCTAATTTGAGATGTTTGTCCTGTTTAAAAAATACGCATCATATTGTTTCACTTCATCTCCACCTCTCAGAAGTTATTGTCACCTGATGGTACCCTACAGAGGACATGTAAGTTGTCTGAAAAATAATTTTTTTAATTGCTTCCTGTCTTTATTTTTAATTTCAATACCCTCTGGAGTCATATAACATATCAAACTTTTTTTTTTTTTGTAGTTGTAGTAGTAGTAGTAGTAGGGTGGAGCTACTTCTACATTTCAGCATTCTAAACTATTCTGCATCTCGTACTTTTTTCCTGAGGAATAGAAGTTTCTGCTGAATATTCATCAAGTTATTCTACCAAAACCAGTTCCTGAATAGAAATTAATCAAAGTATGCAAAACTTGTGATGCAAAACATGCTTTTTTAAAGCAAATGCAGGCATATCATGACAGAGTACATTGTGCAATCTTGCTCAAAAGTCACCATTTTCCTACAAAATTCTGTAGAATGTAAGGATGAGTCTGGTGCAATTCTATTAGTGCTGCCTTCACAGCAACTTATTTCCACCCTGTTGTGCCATCTGAAATGCCCCTCAAACAGGAGTCAAGCATTACTTGGAGACACCAGTTTGTCTCTTCTGAACCCCTAGGTCTCATCTTACTGAACCCTTACGTATTGTTGAGGTCTTAAATTATTTGTCAGTGGCATCTTCAAAAGGGACTAGCTCTGTTGCCTGCTGAAGTGGGGATCTGTTAAATCACTAAGAGAAATAGTTCCTCTACCAGCATTTGTGTTTTTTTTCCTGGTGTTGGAATTATGATTTGTGGCATTTCATAAAACTTTTTGAAAATGTGTGAGATATTGCACCCAACCGTGTTTCAGTAACAGAGTAATAGAATTACTTCAGAACTTCCCCCCGAAGTTATATTAAGTTTAAACAATGACGAGGCGGGGGGAGTGGAGGAGTGTGGGGGTAAACATCCTGAGAACTAGACCATTTAAGACTGTTCTGAAGATCTATCTTTAGTCTGCAAGTGAGGCTGATAATGACATTTTCCACTGCCAAAGATGTTGAGACTGCCACTTAGACTCTAAAGCAAATTAAAACCTTATTTCTGACTGTTAAATAATCTTATGTGTGATAGGTATTTAAGGTCTCAATCCAAACATTAGGAAAAACTGTTGCAATTTTTAAAAAAATTACATACAAAATTAAAAAAATACATTTTTGATAGTGTATCAAGTTGTTCTTCATTATTTAAATTATATAGATATTATCTATATGGCTAAATTGAGCTTTTAGAAGGTTAGGAAAAGAGTCCCATTTTCTCTCATATTGGGATAAATTTAACCTCATTGAAATTGTAACAGCATAAGGGAAATCAGAAATGGTTCCCCAAAGATCCCAACTAATTGCAAAATCTGGGTTTTAATGTGTGTCATTAAGTGACACCATGCAAGTCCTCAGAGCATGCGGATGCGCTTAATATATTTCTTTGGAAAAGCTGTTAGGATTTTTGATGTTTGGGTGAGTTAGATTCAATGTGCTGAAACAGGTTAACTGAATGGTATAGAATCAGAATCAGTCTTCAAATAAGGTACAGAAAGTAAATACAAGGTCAATAAAATAGGAAGAGGCAAGTAAATTGAACTCTGGATGTGTAGAATGCTGGCAAACAATGTAGGAAACAAGTACTTTAAAATAATTTTTTTAACTGTTTCACTGACTCCTAGTTTTCTTGTTTTTCATGCGAGTGGAACAATAATTTTCTAAACTCCAGAAGCCAATACAGGATCTGAAAATCAAAATAGATTCTGTTATTCTCCTGCTCTGTCTTCAGAAATGAAGATGTTGTAAGCTAGATTTACACTGCCACATAGCCCGGTCAGTGAGATTTCTGTCTCCAGCTCAGTACGAGTCAAGTTTATGCTGTGATACTGCATAAGTATGCATCAGTCTCAGCTGAATAGGAACATTTCATCTGCCTGCAAGACAAATAAACATCTTGAATTTGTGTAGAAAACTCAGCAGCCTGTGGCAGAGCATTGGTAATGTTGATCTATAAGTCTGGGTATATTTTTTGTTTAAGATTTGATATAGAGTAAGTGATGTGCACATAAAACCCATATTGCACTTATAAAGTCAAAATTATGCATTATCAGAATAATGCAATACTCTACAGGAATTACAAAGAGGTTTGAAATAGATCAGTGCAAACATTAAAAAAATAAACCTATTAATAAATGAGATAGGTAAATCAGTGATGAACTTTAAAACAGTTGAGTAGGTGAACTGTATTTTTAAATATGTTCTAACTTAGAAGAATGGACAAAAGATAACTTGAAGGTCATGAAGAGCTGGAAAACTTGCAGATTAAACTATTATAAATAACACATGGAAAAACAGCTGGAAAATATTTAGTTTTAAACCAATAAATCATAAGCTTTTAAGTTATTAATACTCTTAGTTTTAGAAGGAACATTGTAGGTGTAACAGAAAAAATAATTTTGATGAGGGTAAGGGTGAAGAGAATTTACTTGTTACTAAACATGGGAAAGAATAAAATAGAGGTTTGAACATGCTCAGAATTTCTTATTAGTGTATAAAAAAATAAAAGTATTTAGTATTTGGAACACAAAATGGAATAAAAGATGTCAGAGCTGCCTTAGATGCATCACCACAGTGTTGAAAAGAGCTGCCGTCTCAGCAACCATAAGAAAGAATCTGCTAATGATGGTCATTAAGAACTACTCTCAACTGCTGCTTTGTTTTTTTTTAAATAAAAAATGGACATTATTGCCTGTGCTGCAATAGTTTTGATGTTGTACGTAGGCATACATGTTCTTGATTAAAAATATGTGGCAAGCTGGTGAATATTTCTCCTGGATATGAGCTTAAACAATACCAGCAACCAAAGTATAAACATAATCTGTTTCCTGTGGTTTATGGGTTTTGCAGACTCTTCCATGCCTGTTTTATACCATCAGATTCACTCAAGCACCATGTTCATCCACTCTCCCATACTAAGAACTTTATGAATGAATCTAGAAAGTGGCAGTTTCTCAGGAGTGGGAATAATAGGAATGTTGACAGAGGGAATGGAAAGGCTTGTTTTTTAAACCACTACACAGTTGTAAATTTCAGTTGATTGCAATTCAGTCTGCCTTGAAGAGAAAGAATATCATTATTCACATCAAAAGACAAATTCATTTGAAGGATCTGAATGGCACAAGATGGAGCTGCTAATGACGGTTTAAATTCAATTAAGCAAACAATAAAGAAATTTGTAACAACTCTGAGGAAACTGACCCATAGCAATGGTGATTGGAAGACACTTGGAAACTGAACAAACCAACAATTACCATACACTGATTTAATTTTGTGGTTTATGTTGACTTTTGCCTCATGATAGGATGTGCCTAGTTCTTCCATCTCAAGCTGTCTGCTGCAATCCAGATCATACAACAAACTGAATGAAAAAATGCTTCTAGGCCAAAGGCTTCTAGATTATATATATATGATATTATATCTATTTAGATCAAATCTGAACAGAATTGTTTTGAGTGTTGATAAATTTCCACTTACATGGCTGGTGTCATTAGCCATGGTGACAATCTATTCTGCTTTATATAAAGCAGAACAATTTTGTTGCAATTGTAAACAACTGTACAATTTCAAATTTGAAACAGGAAATGTAAAGGTTGGCAAGGTATGATCTATACATTTGGCTTTTTACACCTATACTGGTTTGAACACAAATCAGTGGGAGATTCCAAGTCAGAACTACAACTTAATAGGAAAACTAAAATAAAGGCAGAGAAACTGGCTTAAGCTGACAGAGTCAGGATATACCCTGACGCCCCGTTGTTTGGGGTGGTGTTAGCAGTCTGATTAAATGGTGGCTGTAGTCCTGTTGGAGTGGTGGATGTGGTTCTTTCAAAGCAGTGATCCTGTTAGAAGGGTCTGATCTTCCTCTAAAGGTCCCATGGTGGTTATGTAGCTCTTGTCCTCTGGGAATTCACTAGGTAAAGCAGCTCATAGTGTTCCAAACCTCAGATTATATCCAGGAAGGAATGCTTAGTTCCTTCTCCTGGGTGGAGCATTTTACAGTGGGATGATGTAATTTTATGAGTCATTGTAGTGGTTTTACGTTTACCTTAGTTTCTGTTTGCGGGGGAAGACTCCAGCCAAGAGATTGAGTGGCTTGGTTGGTGGATGCCCCTCCACTTCTGCCCCTCGGTCTTACCCGGTGTGGCTTAACTTGGAGCTGCTCCCTGGGGCCCCTGAGCAGGGGCGGGAAGAACATTTCCTCCGGCCCAGGCCCAGTGGTAGACTTTAAAAGTTGGCTAGGTGTTAAGCTGCCCTGCCGGCAGCCGATGACGGGGCAGGGAGGGCCGGAGGCACCAGGGCCCTGGGCAGCCTGGGCAGGCCTTCCCCCAGCAGGGAGCAGCGGCCCGGCTGGGCCACCAGGTGCCACACAGGACCAGGACCAGCCCTGTTCCCTGCTCNCCATGGTGGTTATGTAGCTCTTGTCCTCTGGGAATTCACTAGGTAAAGCAGCTCATAGTGTTCCAAACCTCAGATTATATCCAGGAAGGAATGCTTAGTTCCTTCTCCTGGGTGGAGCATTTTACAGTGGGATGATGTAATTTTATGAGTCATTGTAGTGGTTTTACGTTTACCTTAGTTTCTGTTTGCGGGGGAAGACTCCAGCCAAGAGATTGAGTGGCTTGGTTGGTGGATGCCCCTCCACTTCTGCCCCTCGGTCTTACCCGGTGTGGCTTAACTTGGAGCTGCTCCCTGGGGCCCCTGAGCAGGGGCGGGAAGAACATTTCCTCCGGCCCAGGCCCAGTGGTAGACTTTAAAAGTTGGCTAGGTGTTAAGCTGCCCTGCCGGCAGCCGATGACGGGGCAGGGAGGGCCGGAGGCACCAGGGCCCTGGGCAGCCTGGGCAGGCCTTCCCCCAGCAGGGAGCAGCGGCCCGGCTGGGCCACCAGGTGCCACACAGGACCAGGACCAGCCCTGTTCCCTGCTCTAATGCAGGAAGGAAAAAAGGGCTGTTCCCTGGGAGCCTCCGATATTTAACCCCTGAAGGTTCACGTAGAGGTATCTCTTTCTAATTGGTCTGCCAAGTTCCTGAAACTTCCTGAAAAATCAGTTCCTGGCTAAACTGCCACAGTCATGCAGTGAGAATTGATGCCCCATTGGCCGAAGATAGTCCCTGGAGGGAGTTATCAGGGATGAATCATGAAGGAGATAACGAACACTGCCCCACCTGTTCTTAACAGCTTGTGGGGGTGATGATAGAATACATTCTTTTGGTTACATCTTACATTGTAACCTAAGACAGTCCCCAGCATGGGACCTATCATATTGGTGAGGTTTGTATCAGTTCATGAGCCGGAAGACATAAACTCTTTGATATTGACATAGCCAGCACAGGAACTTCATTCAAACTATGAAAGAAAATGCATTTGACTTCTTGTTCATGATGTCAGAGGTACCCCAGATGGTGCCCTGAGACTATAAAGACCTTTTAGCAAAAGTGCCTTGACTCTCTCTGCACCATTATCTGAATGTGAGCAGCTTTCAGTAAGAAGGCTTATTAAGAATGGACTCAAATCCACAGCGGGGAAGAAAGTCAGTCAAAAGTTGCTGCTGCTGCTGCTAATACAGTGTGGTGTGTCTATAGTAAGGGTATTAATGCATATGTAGTTTTATACAAAATAAGAAACTTGTCATTTTCCAACGTCTGGATTTGTAGCAGGTGTAGCTCTAAATGATGGCTTTCTTATGCACATGTTTTCTCATTCAAATAATAATCTGAATGGTGGTTTTGTGGATAGTCACAGTTGGAAAGCCTCTTTATGTTATCTTCTGATATTACTGATAATAAAGGTGAAAAAATAGTACAGAGGATTTTATTTTAGACATTAGGTTCTGGATCTTGTAATGAATAGTCATGTACAAAATTGCCTCCTGATTTTGCACTGTTTATATGATTATTTACCTTACTAAATATGGGAACATAATTATCTTCCACAGCAGGATGACATCATTGGTTTTCATAGGAACAGATAGCTAGTGACAAAGGACTGAGACCAAGATTTCTATTATTAGGAGTTACCATATCTTATTAATATACCCTCCTCACTCCTGACTGTCACAGCAATAAAAGTATAATGTAGCTTCTTTTAATTTTCATTTTATCTTTATAAATACTTTAAAAAAATCATTTCAGCAAAGAACACTGTCTACTAGTCATTAAGACATGAAATCTCCCATTTTCCAATGATTAAAGCTTGTGTCCACTTCTCTAGAGGATTAAAGTATGATGATTTAAGAGGGTATATATTTTGACCATTATATGATTTGTCCTGCATTTTCAAATATATACTCAGATACGATATAAGCAAAAATTCTTCCTTTCCATTCATCCATTCTCTTTTCATCACATTCCTGTCTTTCTCATTGTCTGGCTGAGGAACTTTTTTCAGAGCATCACAAGCAGAGTATGGGGTCCTACCACTTCTCTATTGAGAAGCAGATGGGCTGGGAACTTCTGAAGGAAGCAGACAAGCTCCAGTGAGGCCACCCTCTATTTTATATCTGAGGTTCCCTTAGGCCAAGGGGAAACCCTGATTTTTAATGTTTGCAATAAGCCTTTGTAGGTTCCACATTCTCCCTTCAGAACAGGCACTGGTAGTATTTTGGAAATTTATGTTAAAAATATTCTCCTTTAAAATGTGTTTGGAGAAACCAAGACACAGTGCTGTCAGTGGAATTATATTTTATGAGTTTTTGAATGCCAGGAGGTGGATAAGGCACCAGTGGTCAGTGTCACTGGTGCAATTTGTACTGGATTTGCAGGTGTAGCATGCCGTACATCATGTATGTACAGCACTGTGGTATGTATTACACTTTACTAGTTAAGGTATGACAAAGTCGTATCAGTTGACAGAACATTTATATTCATGTAAAAATACACATTTTACTTCATGAGAACACTCATTTTTGTAATATATTTTTTGTCTTTGATTAGTTGAAACTTTGTGAAAGATAAGTGCATTTATATGCTAATGTTTAAATTACAGCATTTGTGCCAAAAGGAATACCCTTTCTTTTGGACAATCATTGTTAAGTTACATTTTGAGGTTGTTTTTTTCAGCAAGAACAATTTTGCTTTTGTTGATTGCACTGCTGAGTCACAGACATGTGCAACCACTTCACCCTTCCCAGAGCCCACAGTGCACGATGTTTTAGGCACAAAATTATTCCTGCAAGTCACAGAAAAACACTACCAAAAGACACTTGCTTCAAAATAATATCCTTTTTAATACTGTATCTCTTATCCATAGGTTTTTATTTACCAGGTAACATTGACAAAGTCTAGACATCCTAATTTTTCTTTGTGTGAAAAGTAATAGTCAATGCCTTGCATTTCTCTAGAGTTCACTTCATGTTCTTGTGCCTGGGACTGGTAGTATCTCCTGCTTAGTAGTTCAGCACCAGAGGTATGGTGGGGGATAGCCAGGTGGTATTTTGTGACATTTTCCACTGTAAAAAGTTTCTTTGTCATACAAGTGTTGTTATTAATATTGTTGCTGTTAACTTTTTGTTATCTCATTGCTGTTTCTAGTGAATTGTTCTTATCTCAGCCCATAATCTATGCTTTTTCTCTGTCTCGCTGGACAGTGAAGGGGAGAGAAAAGGGGGAGTAGTGGGGAGGCAGAAGCTGTTTTGGGACAGTCTGCTTTAGGGGAGGGGACACTAAATTGGGGAGTGCTGTTCCTAAATCCCAACAGGTAGCAATCACCACTTGAAGGAGACCAAAGAAAAAGTATAGGTTTGTAGGTTAATATGTACATTAAAATACAGGGCAGAAGCCCAGAGCATTTAATGTTTTTTTCCCCCCCGCCAAGTAGGAAAAGGGCAATCCCTGGAACCTGATGTCTTTGTACAAAAAGTATTGACTAATATGTTGAGGATTTTTAAGGATAATTTCTTTTTTTCCACCAATTGTAAATAGAAAATCAAATGATAGCTTTCCAGTCCTGAAAATCAGTACACTTTACAGAATCAATTAAACATTATTCTGGTATCTCAGCTCCATATTACTCTTCTTTGAAAGCACACTCCACGTCTTGCTCACAAGTGAGGTAGTTGGTTTTATCCAGCTAATTTACGGACTATTATAGTTACAATGCAATTATGTGGCAAGCCAGATGGCAAGAGAGCATGACTTTGGATTGCCAAGGTGCAAAAAAAATTCAGTGTTTGATCAACCTAAGAGAAAAGGAACAATTCTGATTTGCATACATGTGTAGCCACAGAAATAAGATACACAGAGATATATAGAAAGAGACCTATTTTACAGCATGTATATAGAATATTTGACAGTTTAGATTGGAGTCGTCTTTGAATGTGGGTAAGAATGGTTAACTTCGTTGCCATGGATATAATTTTCCCCATTGGCAGTGCAAAGATTGGCAGGGATGTATGCTAAAAAGAGAACAAAAGGCACAGAGACATGCACAAGAACAGACATGCATATACACAGAAACACCCAAACCAACAATCTGGCAGTATCAGTCTCTTCTTTTGTTGAAAAGCTACATCTTTCTTTTTCTTTTCTTTTTTTTTTTTTCCTAATTACAGCTTATCTACTGTGCAGCATAATTTAGAAACACTGATGTTTTTATAATAAATCATTTATATACAAGGTGTAGTTATCACCTGCACACAAAGCCAGAGACACACAAACTGTGTTTTATATTCTTATATTCTATAAACTAAATAAAAATATATAGATATGCAATACTCAAGGAAAAATGTGCATGGGTCTGTATGTACTTAGGAACAAGATTCTTTAATCTCATTTTAGGTTATAATCCAGTGTTATAGATGAGTAATGCCATGACTGGCTCTCAAAATTAAGGGATGAATATTGTGTGTATTAAGAGAAGTTTTGTCGATGTGTAGTTATATTACTGTGGTATGTTCTCCCCAGAGCCCTCTTTCCCCTTCCCCTTGTATTGCTGTCACTGGATGGCCTTGGAAGCCAGGGCATTTGAGGGAGGGCAGGTTTGTTACTGGGAGGCGCGGCATGGCAACACCTGAGCTCCAGTCAGGTTGCAAGAACGCATGGACGGTGAAGAAGAATTGATTGGCAGTCTTTGGGAAGGGCCAGAGTTACCTGATGCTACACCAAAGCTATAAAAGGCAGAGCAGCCACTTTGTGGGTGAGCACATGGCGGTTTAGTTTCATGCTCACAGTGCTGCTCTCTTTCCTTATTCAGTCCTTTGTTGAATTTTTTAAGGTTTAATAAACCTTCTAAAATTTTAAAGTGAGCAGTCATTTCTTATGTCTGAGACACTAATTTTTATACATGCATTCAAACTTGAACTGCGAAATATATGTACCACAGTATAAATATAAATTTGTCCAAAAAGAAAAGCCATTTTCACTGATATTCTGCACTACCTTTTGATCAGCTGATGACTATGAATTGCTCAACATTCTAATCACCAGTTTAAAAAGCCATAACCAATACCAAACAAAACGCAAGTTCTGCTGTCATTCTGCTGCTTCTGCTGAGCCATAAAAGGTCTTTCAAGGTGCTTTGATCTTTATACTGAAACATGTACTTCACTTAGCTCTGTGAGAGGCCTTTCTGATGTTAGCAGGACAATGTGGACTCTTAAGCCTTGGTGCTTTGATTTGCCACTTGAGTGCTGAAGATCTTAGGTCCTGTCACAAGAACCAAGCACATACTATCCTATAGTTTAGCTCAGAATTAAAAAAATTATTTCATCTTCCCTCCAATGTACTTTAATGAATGAGGCCAGGTCCCACTCTCAGGTAAAGGAGAGCAAACCACAGCAAGGTATGTATTTTAAGTGTATGCTAATCATGTTCTTCCGAGTGTCAGTATAAAAACCAGTACAGTGCTTCTTTTGAAGCAGAAGACATTTAGAATTGTCAGGTGACTTTTCCATCCTTGATATTGTGGAACTTTTAAAATAAAATCATATTAAATATAGAGGCACTTCTTATTATATCTGGTGAACCACTTCTGTATGAAAGAAATATTCAGAGTTTACCATTGTCCCCATACAGTGTAATAACTTTACAGCAAATGGACAAAAATTGTCAATTATTTATTGTGGTCTTGGAGACAAATTTATGGGCAAAGAGATAGGTGCTAAAGTCTTAACTCCAAATTGATAGGTGCTAAGAAATTCCAGTTTCTTTCTGAGCAGGTTATACTTAAGAAATAATTTGATTTTTTCTTACTGTAAATAAGAATATTTATAAAGTACACAGTCATCTGTGGAGGAAAAAATATGTAGAAGTGGTCATGTGTGTTAACATTACCTTTTCCCTACTATACATAGTTGAAACAAGTATTTTTCATATCTGTTCCAGATGTGTATGTGAATAAGCTTCTGCACTTTTTTGCTTTGTGGAGGTGCTCTTCCTCCATATTTTCTCTTACACAGGCTTGCTGCATTGAAGCTGCAGGAACAGTAAGTTCTGCTTTGTAGCAAATCTAGGATATAAATGAGGGAGGAAGAAAAGAGGAGGGAGAAAAAACGTGGAGAGAAAGGAAACCTGGACTGAGCTCTCAAGCAGCCGTGGTGAAATCCTCTACTTACAGTTTGGATGAGGAGACAGTGATCAAGACTGAGCTAACACACTGAAGTGATTTGAAAGAAGGTCCAGGGATTTTATCTCCTATTAATCTTCCCACTGAAGTACTAGCAGCTCTTAAACCTTAATGATTCCAATCTCTTTGCCTCATGAACAAAGGTTTATTTAATTCTTATCAAGGAGAATATGCATGTTTCTCTTTTGTCATCTCCTGTTCAGTTCTTCATTTTACCCCCTCTAAATAACTTTTGGATTTGTTGACTAATTTCAACCAAACTTGCTAGCTAGGTGAATGCATCAAAGATAACAAGTCTCCAGAAATTTTCTGGCTGTTAAGTAAAGGTGAAGGATCCTATTAATGCTCTAAGAGACTATATGGGAAAGAGCATTAGAAATGATACTTTTCTTGGCTCCTAAAACTATGTGTTTTGATATCTAATCAAAAAGATGAAAGTATGGATCATAAATTTCCTGCTGAATGGATCTCCTTCCACATGCCTGGCAAATCAGGTGGAAAGCTGTAACAAGCATTATGGTCCCATGGCAACATCTAAATGACCATTTTTCTCCTTATACCCTTTCCCTTCTACCCTTCCTCAACCATCTCATGGGTGAGGGGCATACACTGAGCTCTTACTTGAGCACAGATTATCCCTCTGAAAAGGAATCCATTTGTTTTTTGGCTTTTACATTTTTTTTTCCTTGAAGCATGGGGGTTGAATTCTACAGCAAGATTGTACAAATAATTGCTATATTTTGATCTATGAATATAACTCTACTGTGATCTGTGGGGGAATTTTGAAAACACCTGTTTGTCTTTGGTGAGCAACCAGCTGTCTGAACTTCACTCTGAGACGTATCTACAGTATTTAAAGCTCATCTTCTGTCTATATAATCAGTATGAACCCTACTAAAGCTTTCCCAATATGTCAGATGAACACTAGGGAGTCACTTCCCTGACTCAGCTGTGTCAGTTGTTTACTTGGATACAGCTCAGATGAAAATCTGGTGTGAGAAATTGTCACTTTCAGTGTGTTAATTTCATTAACTGGATAGCTCTGCTTTCAGCAAATCAACAGCTACTTCAAGATGCTGTTTCCCAGTTGATTTATATGTCCTGATTTCTTTCATGCTCTCTCCTTCTTTCTCCTTTTTTTTTT
>VWYO01009167.1:0-10080 GCA_013400275.1 Rhadina sibilatrix
TAGGTTGAAAAAGGCAACACTAAGGTGGTTATGCCTATTGATTTTTTCATGATCACATTTAAATTTGGAATCCATGAGGTTATCCAGTCAAATGTATCTTCCCCTTTATCTTTTTTGATTTCATGTAAGATCCCAGTGTTCTTTCTAATCTCTTCTATATCAGTTTGTATTCTCAGAGTCTTATCTATGTATACACAGCAACTGGTTTTGATAACTGTGCATACACCACCTTTGGAAGCCAAAAGCAAATCCAAAGCCATTCAATTTTGCTTGCCTACCTTTGAGAGGGTGGTAATTTCTTGTTGCAAGGCACTGATTGTGTCATTTGTCCGATTTTTCATCTGTTCAGTAAGTCCGGATATATTCATTATTACTTTTTCTAATTCAGGCACTCCTAGCCATGGTAAGAATCCTCTCACAAATCTCTGGAATCCAGAGGATCTTTCAACCAGGGGATTTAAATTTCATCTGTATCTTGTTATAAAAGATCCTAGGTGTCCCCTGGGGAATTCTGATTTATCAATAATATCTACTTCCTGCACTACATTTCCAATGGTGCATATTCCTTGCCATTTAGGGGGTAGAGCTTTCCTAGCTTGATTTCCACAAAGCAAATAGTATCCCATATTGTCTGGAATAGGCCACCAATGTGTGTTTAAAATGCCTTTTCCAATTGCATCCAGATATGAATGACACTTGACATAGACTCCTACCGTTATCGCTTGGTTACATTCAGGTAACTCAATTTTTTGGTGTGAAGCCACTCCTGGTCCCTTTTGGCATCTGTAGACACAGGGGGTTTCAATGGCTGCTATCTCTACTGTCAGAATTTGTTGATCTATGGAGGTTTGGATCATTTTTCCTTCCAGAAGGATCATCACTCCAGCTGGAGGAAGACCACTGGAAAATATGTTTGATGTTGAGATTCCCATCATCTGAATACTTTCATCTGAATGAATGGGAAACAGAACACATGCAGCAATTGCTGCAGTTTGTTATCAGTGTCACAGCTTGCATTAGTTTTAGGTGGGAGTTTCTCTTCCAAGGGTCAGAGAGCATTTGTTCTGTGTTATGTTGGAGTGGCCCTTAGGAAAAGTGACATTGTTAGTTTTTGTTGAGATGGCTGATTAGCCATGCTGCATTATTGCAAACATTGACCTGTAAGCATAAAAATCTAAACAATACTGGAAATAACATTGTTGGTTACAGCAAATCGACTAGTTACTGTGCAGTTCAGTATGGTTTCTCTGTGTCAAGAGTAGGCTTTATTCACTTATAGGAGTCCAGGAGTAGTAGCATTCACAGCTGTGTAGGTAGCGAACAGTCCTTTCCACTGCTGTTTGAGTGGCTTCTTGTCTCACATCTGGATATACACATAGTCTTCGGTCTGGTGAGGATATTCTTAAATGTCCAAGGTTATTAGAGAAACCAAAACTACAGAATTTAATAATAGATATGTTTTTTCCCACAGAGTTATGGCAGCGGTTCCATCTTTGACCTCTAGTTGTAAACACAGCACTATACTTACTACTGCCAGATAGGGGCAGTGTAGGAGTGGTTTGTGAGGCTTCATTAGGAAACTTGTTTTATTCAGACCAATACCAAACTTGTACAGAGACAAGAGCGTCACTGTCGCAATAGGACACAAAAGAAGGACACGGACTCATGATCAGAAGGCTGAAGATTACTCCAATCAGTCTTTATTGCCCGAGATCTTCTTCCCTTTATACTATTTTACAAAGAACCCACCCAAGGGGTGGAAGAAAGACGAACTTCTTGGACCACATTGGTCAAGTCAGAGGGACATCAAGAGAAGTCCCTCCTAGGGAAAGGAATGCAAAAAACAGGATACTGTTAGAAAAACATATCCCTTATTTACAGAACAGTGCCTGGGAAAGGTTTCAGAGAAATCAAAACATCACAGGCACGAACCATGACTACAGTCACTGTATAGTTTGGGACAGGGAGACTGGAAAACCAGTCACTGAGTCCTGAAACAGTAGTTTTTGCATCAGCATGCCTGCTTTTAGTGGCAAATAACAGTTCAGATACCACTTCCCACCTGTTAATATGTACATGTAACTATAAGATGTTTTTAGAGGTTCAATATAATCTATTTGCCAAGTTGACCAGAGTGTTTTGTTATTTTTGATATATAAAGATGATGCCAGGTCTGGATGGTTTTGTGTAAGTCTCAGCTGGCACTGGGGTCACTGTGTGAGAATACCTTTACACATCTTCTTGGTCAGTAGTCAGCCTCTGCTTTGTGCTGCAAAAACAGAGTTTCCAGTATGCCCTAATTTACAATGTAACCACTTACCCAAATTATTACCTTTGTTGTGGATCAATTTTCTCTTTTCCTGATTTTTGTCAGCTGATCCACTTGATTGTTACAATAAGTTTGTAAAATCTAGTTATTAATGAGTTTTAACCTATCCTATATGGATTTGTAGGGACTGAATTTGTAGAAACAACCGCTCAAATCCTCCTCCTGTCAAACCTTTCTATTCACTTACCAGTTAACACTTCCACTGACACAATCACCATGTGGCAGCAGCCCAGATTGCATAAGAATTTACATGCACCATCCTTGCTTTTTTCTCTACTGCCAATAACACAGCCTTTTAACTTTCTTACCTGTGCACTTCCCACTCCTTTTATTATTACCCTTCCTGTTTTAAGAGCAACGGCTTTATACTTTTATACCATCAATGTGTTTGGCTGAGGCATCAGTGAATCAGACATCTCCAACATCAGTCTGAAGTGGATGCAGGAGCATCCAGTATAGGGTTAGGTTTTGTAATGTTAACATGTCTGGAGTGGGGAGAGGGATGAGTGCATCCACCACCCCCCGCCCCCCCCAAAGTTTTTTATAAAATTTTCTGCTTGCTTGACAGAGGACACACGAATGATGCCGAAAATGGTGGCAAGCATCAGCACTTTATTATTCCCCAGTACAACTTTTTATACCTTCTTTCTCACACTCATAATACCTGCTTGCCCTTTTGTGATTGGTCAATACACATCAGCATTCCGTGCTTCTTCAATGCTGGTCACCTGTCTTACACAGCTGCACCCCATTAGGGATGAGGCTGGGCTGCAGCCCCATTCCTAATGTCCCATAATCTAGTCTCTCACAATTCCCTCTTTTCTTTTAAATTGCAAATGCCGTGTTTACCATCCTCTGCAAGGCCCTTTGCAGAAAAGATAGCAAACCATGGTACAAACAGCTCTTGTGTAATTCCCATTAGCTCCAAAATGCATCTGTGAATTGACCCTGATTCATTCCCCAGATTCACACAACACATATCATCAGTCTTTACACCTATGCCTATGGAATATTAACAAACACAACACATCAAAGTCTTTATGTCTATGCCTATGAGATATTAACAAGAATTTAGTAGCTACACGATTTTCTAAAATAACATGCAAAGATAAGCTAGAGGCTATGAGTTCCCTTCACCCAAACATTTGTGCTATTCCAAGGAGTCACATGAGCCACAGCCAGGTTCATTGCTTTGAGGGGTGTTATCCAACACAGGTTGAACGCAATGAGCAGGCACCCACCAAACTCCGGCATCTGTAGAGATTCCTACATGTGGAAGGGGCTGACAGCTGGTCTGTAAGCCAGGAAGAGTTAATTGATGAGATTTCTGTGTACCCCTGAAAGGAATTTTTACCAAGGCCATTGACATGGAAACTGAGAAGGAAAAGATAAGCAGAAGAAACCTGCAGCTGGAAAACATATTTTTAGAAAAGTTTTGTGAATGCTAGCTGAAAACAGTGGTGGAGACTGCTCTGTACCAATGAACACTGTGTTGATTTATTGTAACCAATGAATAAGTATAAACTGTGTTAAGGAATGTATAAAAGGCAGCGTGCCACTATAATAAACAGAAGCCTTATGAAGTTTTACTGTGCCCCTCTGCGTGTTGTGGCCACCTCAACAGCGACATCTATGACCCCAGGTAACAAGATCCCATGGGCGCTCCTAGGCTCGTGTTTTCAAGTTGCAAACCCAGACTGTAGCAGGGCCACGGGTCCTGTCACTTGGTGACTGTAATGCCAAAAAATGTATTAGAATAGCAGGTATTCTACATGAGGGAAGAATAGTAAGAAGGTTCAAGTGTAAACACAACTTTCCAAACTTGCCTGTGGGGTTTCACCTTGCTTTCCCCCTTTTTATTTTTGAAGAAAGGCTTTGAGTGTAAAGTGAAAATGCTCTATGATGGCTTGACCAGTCGGAGAACGTGAAATACCAGTGACATGGTGAACACCCCAAAGTTGCAAGAATTGTTGGGTGCGCTGAGCTACATAACCAGGACCATTATCAGTCTTTACAACACATGGTAAGCCTAAGGCTGCCAAAGTGCCAGGCCAATGCGAAATTACATCTTTTGCCTTTTCTCCTGCATGTACAGAAGCCCAACAGGCCTTATTCTAAGTGTCCACAGAAACATGTACATATTTAAGGTGACCAAATTCTGAAACATGAGTAACATCAGATTGTCATAGCTGAAGAGCTTGTAGCCCTCTGGGGTTTGTTCCATCCTGAGTCATGGTGACATGTTGCTGACAATCAGAGCATGAGGCAATGATATCATGTGCTGCTGCAGATGTAAGATTGAATTGAAGTAAGGCACAAGCCCCTTGATGGAAAAATTGATGTGACTTAATCACCTGTTGTATCTGGTAACAGGGCAGCCCACACTGGTGCTGTCAGCTTATCTGCATGGGCATTTCCTTCTACAATGAACCCAGGCAAGTTAGTATGACTGTGAACATGAAGAATGTAAAATGGTGCAGTTCATTGGTGTAAAGTATGACAAAATGTTTGTAGCAAATAAAACAATTCCTTATTATTTACCTCTTTCAAAACAGCATTATCTAATCAACGAACTATGTTGTCTACATATTGAGAATCAGATACAGCATTTAAATTCTCATAAGGCCAGACTCTGAAAGCCATTACAACTGCTCGTAATTCTGCTAACTGAGGGGATCTGTCTTGGTGGCCTATAAGGTCATGCCTAAAAAACGTGTGCCCTTGTAAGGGGGTCATCAAATACAGTGACGATTCCACAATTTGCAATTCTAGATGCAGCTGCAAAAATTTATGTGCAGGGTGGTGGAATAATATTTTTCCTGGGAACTCTACCATTTGTAAAACAGAACTATTGGCCATACACCAGTCCCAATATTCAGACGTTAAGGATACACTCATAATGGCTGGCTCTCGCCCTGATAGTTGGACACACCATTGTCTGGCTTTACAAATTACATGAGCAACCAGCTCTAAGTGGGTAGTAACTGTTTTCCTGTGTTGATACGAAAGAAATACCCATTCTAAAAAATGTAAAGAATCCTGCCAACTGTCATGACATTGGGCTATGAGGCCCACAGGATGGTCCTGAGACAGTAAAATGTATACATTGAGAGGTATGGTAGTAACTACTCTCCAGGCTTTTCTCCCTTGTATTGCTAATTCTATTTGCTTTAATGCTTCAAGTGTCTCTGGTATCAAGCTCCTGGAAGATAACAAGGAGGGATCACCTTTTAATAAATCAAAAAGTGGTGCCAACAGCATATTTGTTAATCTCAACAATGGTCTGATCCAATTATTGTACCGAATAATTTTTACAAGTCATTCAATGTTTGTATAGAATGATGAACAGTCACTGTTGGAGGTTCAACAGTTTGGTCTAAAATTGTCATTCCTAAATACTTCCAAGGAGCTTGTCGCTATACTTTCTCAGGAGGAACACACAAACCATAACTTGTTAAAGCCTCTTGCATGACAGGCATTACCACATCAAGCTGTTCTACAGTTGGCGCAGTGACTAAGATATCATCCATATAGTGATAGCAATAAACTGGCGGAAATTGTTTCCTAACCTGTGATAACACTTGTGCCACATACCACTGACAAATGGTAGGGCTGTTTTTCATTCTTTGAGGCAACACAGTCCAATGGTATCTTTCCCCAGGTTCTCTATTGTTTACAGAGGGGACAGTAAAAGCAAACTTGGGAGCATCATCTGGGTTTAAGGGTACGGTAAAGAAACAATCTTTCAGATCAACAATACAAATATCCCAAGTAGCTGGAATCATGCTTGAGGAAGGCATCCCTGGTTGCAACACTCCCATACTTTCCATCACTTCATTAACCCCATGAAGATCATGTAGGAGTCTCCACTTACCAGACTTCTTTTTGAGTACAAATACTGGAGTGTTCCAAGAACTCTGTGATGGTTCAATATGATTTTGTACCAGCTGTTCGTTGACTAAATCTTTGAGAGTGGTCAATTTTTCATGAGTCAGGGGCCACTGGTCCACCCACATAAGTCGTGTGGTCAACCACTGTACTGGGATGGTAGGTCTGTGTTGACCGCTCTCCTCAGTGGCCCCTATAAAAAATTCTGCTTTTCTATTGTCAGGGTGACTCCCCATTGAGTCAAACAATCACGTCCCCACAAATTCAGGGGTACTAAGATTACATAAAGACAGATTGTAGCTACCTGCCTATCAGGATTAATAATACTCACTGGTAGTAGACTATGGTAACTGTCAGTTGTTCCCCCAACTTCTGCCACTGCTGTAGAATTTACTGTGGGCCAAGTAGAAGGCCACTGTTTCTTTGAAATAATAGTGACATTAGCTCCAGTTTCAACCATGTCACTAATAGCCACCTGAGGAGGGGAACCTTGTAAGAGTTTTAAACACTTCATATTAGGCCTAGAATTGGTAACCATTTGGGTCTAAAAGACATTGGGGGTACCTGTAGATCTGAACTCTCCGGTCCCTCTTTCAACAGATTCTGCCCTAGGTACTTGCACTGTAAAAGGTATCAATTAAACAATACAACTTTGCTTAGGTATGGTGACTGGGAGTGATGGCATCCACACTATGGCACAAATCTGCCCAAGATAGTCCGCATCAATAACTCCAGGTAACACAAACAACCCTTGCAAGGTAACACTTGAGTGCCTCACCAGCAATGCACTTAACCCATATCCCAAAGGCCCAAAAGCATCTAATTGTATTTTATGCACTTTGATATCACCCGTGGTGACTGAGGCAACTGTGATGACATCCACTCCAGCGCTCCCTTTGGTTCTGGCACTGAGTTTGCCACATAAGCCTGGATGGGATTGGTTGGACATATTTGTGTCTGAGCACATATCCCCATCATGCTCCTCTTTCCCATTTCCCAATGACCCTCTAGGTGGCAGCACTCGTCCCTCATTATCAACCTTAGAGCGGCATTGTTTGGCATAGTGCCCTGGCTTACTGCAGCATGCACACGGCCCGACAGTGCGCTGCCTGTCATTCCCCAGCACTGAATAGCCACAAGGTTGGTTAGGGCAATTTCTTTTGAAATGCCCCCCTTGGCCACATCGAAAACAACTCTTGGAAACTCCCACAACTGCAGCAAACTGCATTGCAAGCTGCTCCATCTGATGCTGTGTTGTTCCCACTCTTCTGCAAGTCTCAATCATATCTACCAGCGTAGGATTCTGCAGCAGTAATAAAACTTGCTTACATTCCATATTTGAATTATCTTTAGCCAACTGCAAAAGCAAAGTTTCTTGGGCCACTACATTGTCAATTTGTTTCTCAATTGCCTCCCTAAGACGATTTATAAACATTTTATACGGCTCACTGGGTTTCTGCTTAATTGTCATCCATGACTGATGAGGAGCCCCTACATCTGGTACATGCTGCATCATGAGAAATGCGAGTTCCTTTCCCTGCTGTAACATTAAGGAATGCAGTGGGGCTTGTAATTGCAGGGTGTTAATCGGAGGGTGCCCCATGAGCTGGGCTGGACCCGCTCCAAAATGAGGGTTATCCTGAGAACGTTTTAAATTTCCCGTTGTGACCTCATTCACTAACCATCTCCACTGTGACTCGAAGATCATCATCTGAGTTGGGGAGAAACAAATTTGTGCTATCTGCCAACAGCCAAAGTGTGTTAGTAAAGATACCTTGCAGCATAGACCGAGCGAAATGAGAAGCTAACCCATGCTGCATCACCCTGTTTCTTAAGTCTTTGATTACACTCCAATGAAAAGGATCCTACTCATCAGGGCTGTTGCCATTATTTCGGATCACAGGACATGCTAGAAACTGATTCGCCAAACCTCATTCCCCCTCCTTCCTAGCTTGTTCATACAATCTTTCCCAAAATGTTTTTGGATCTGCCCACCTCACCAAGACAGCCACTGGTTCTAGCGTAAATATATCTAGCAGTGGAGGGGCGGTTGGCTGACAACCTGCTCCCTTTGACTCTGCCAGCCCCGATAAATCAATCAAAACAGGCTCAGGTTGTGAACGAGACCTGCCAGCAGCTTTTGCCTGTGGGGAGCCCACTCGTCCGTCAGCAGCCTCTGCTCAGCCTCCACCACAGCTCTCTGTGGGCTGCAGAGCGCAACTCTCCCCGGGGCCCAGCAGCACCAGCTCCATCTGTGGTGGCAGTGCTCAGGAGCATCTCTTGGTCAGCCTCACACTGCCCCTGAGAGGCAAAGGCAGCTGCCACCAAGGGAAGCTGCAGCAGCCAACAGCGCTTCCTCAGCAACCTTCACAGGCTCCTGGTTGTCACCCTGAACATCTGCAGGCCACTGCGCTTGCGCAGGCTGGGCCAGTGCCACTTCTCGAGACACTGGAATGTTGTCATCGGCATCCAGGGGAAGAGCACAACTCTCAGGTGATACCGTCAGGATAAGACCCTTCACAGCAGGAGCAGTCAAGGAGGGAGGAGGAGACACAGGGGACATGGCCACAGCAGGGGGGTCAGCTGCTGGAATGGTGGCTGTGGCCAGGACTGGGGGGAGGGGGCGACAGTAGCAATGACGGAGGCTGTCGCTTCTCTACTGGCTTGTATTTGTAGCAATTAGTCCTGAACTAAACATCATGTGTGACAGATATAGCTGGTCTATAGCTGCACAGATGATTTGGTTTAACAGATACCAGCTCAAGCAGCCTAGCTCAATGTAAACAAGTCCCTGGACACAACCTCAGCCAACCCCTTTGAAGCACGGATGCACCCATATCATTGGCTAGTGAGCTAGGCGGAGTTGAGACCCTTGATCAATCATGTCTGTAAGCATGGGAAATTTGAAAGCCCTATAAAAGGAGCTGCCAGACAATAAACGTTGTTGCTGTATGAACTCAGTGTTAATGTCTTGTCCCTGTCTCTGATATCACAGCGACACCCAGGAACTTCACCTTTTTAGGGGGAACTTCTTATTTAGCTAAAGGCAGCTAGCATGCAAGCTGCTATTTATTTATGTGTAAATGCTCACAGTGTAGCAGTATTTGGGACAGCTACAATGAATATGTCCCATGTTAGTATTAAGCTTTTGAGAATCAGCTGTTAACCACCAGCTCCTGTTTACCCATTTTTTTTGGTAAAACAGAGGAGTTGTAAGCAGAATGCATTCTAAATATAATGCCTTTTGTTCTGAATTCTTAATTACATCAAACCAGATTTTAGCAGTGTAGTAAATAACACCTTTCATTAAAGCCAGTTAATTTCAATTTTGTTTTTAAAAACTTAAGTTTAGCTTTGGCTTCTGTAGGAGTAGTCAGACATGTTCAGTGTCAATTGTAAATTTCAAAGTTTGCCTCTCTGCTCCTACAGCTAAGTAAAAGTAAGGGTCACTTATCAGAAGTCCATTGACATGCAGGAAAGCATTGGGGGAGGCTCGAAGCTTGTCCAGTGCTTAAGGGTTTGTTTTCTCTTCCTGCTGTATTGCAAAAAAGAGTTGGGAATTTTTTTTTCTCTTTGTAAAGGTTCAGGTTTGAATTTGCCGCTTCNGCATTTCAGTACCTGACCTTCTTTTGTGGTATTCTCAGCCAATTTTTCTTGTAGGGTTTACAACATTATGCAGCAGTTTTCCCGTGTAGGGATTGGTTTTCTCGGGGTTTGTGGGCTATGCAAAACCTCACTACGTACCACATCTCCCCCAACTTTGTCCCATTTCCCCACTAAACAGTGTCTTAGCAAAGTTGGAGCCTCTCTCAGCAAAGGTTTTAATACATTAAGATTGAAAGGAATTTGTCTTTACAAACAAA
>VWYO01009168.1:0-14518 GCA_013400275.1 Rhadina sibilatrix
AATTTCATTAAGGAAAAAAATTCTGATTCAATTTTTTTTTTCTGTCATCCCTTTCATAATTAGCAAAAGCTTTCAAATGTCACCAGCCTCTAAAATGCTGAATTTTAACCATCTTCAACATCAATACTGCTGAGACACTTACTACTTGCAATTTATCTGAGAATAATGTTTCAAAGGAGAGTTTTTCAAAAATGAACATTTTTAGAAAAATTTATTTCTGTTGATATTTGAATGTTCCTTAAAGAAACATTAAAAATTAACACCAAAAAATTTCATTATTTGGTTTTCTGATATCTTTCTCAAGGAGAACCTTCAGGAGGAATCCAATTGTTTTATCATCTGTATTACACACATGAACTTATTCTATTTAAACAATTAAGTTTTAAACTAAATGTCTAGAAAGGTCTTTCTTTTTTCTGTTGTCACACAGCACTATAGCCATCTGTTTGAATTTTTCCACCCATAACTTGTACTGATAAGATCACAGTATCTTTTCCAGTCACTGTTTTACTGGATATCACCGAACAAATCACATTTAAAATGATACCATCTTCTCAGTATTTTAATTCAGCTTACTGCAAGCTGCTTCTATCTCTTATAAGAGATAAGCAGATGCTATCTATTGCTGCCCTTATTTAATGTTTTTTCTGACTTCAAAGAGCAGTAAAATGGGACATGCAAGCTGCGGGAAGATCCCACCGGAAGCATATTCATAGGTCACTCTTCAAGTCATTGTCTGCTGGGAACTTGAGAAATTATTGCCACCATCCTCTGGTAGTGGCTTACTGCAAACTAGTAGGCTGCAGCTAATTTTCCACTGACCCACCATAGAAGACACACAGCGCAGTTATTTATATAGCTGGATTGGATTGGATCATGCAAAACCTCAAATGTTATATTGCATATTCTCAAATAACTATATGCTTACCATTACTTCCCAGCTCGATCCCCTCTCAAGTCATATTTTCCTCTCTCAAAGCACATCAGAATCTTCAAAGGTAACCACAGCTTCCTGGCATTCACAATCTTTAAAAAAATAGTACCCATCCATGTTATGAGTTGTGTGTGTGCCCTTACGTCTTGTCCATCTTTGGAAAGGGTGATAACAATGCTTGTATGGTTAAATATGGTTTGTTGTGGTTAAATAGAAGGAAGTAAATTTCATATTCCATATGGGATCCCATGAGCCATACAACTGGAACGACAACAGAGATACATCTGGATGCAACTACTCATACTCAAATACTCTGAGCACAACAGTTTAGAGCTTCAACACTCTTCTTAAAAGTTACTGTAAGAAATAAACAGGAAGAGATTAAAAATGAAAACAAAAACCTTTACTTTCAAAAGTGTTACTTTTCATGATTGGATTCATATAATTTGCTGTTTAAGTACACAAAAACTTCCACTTGATATTATCAGGACTATTTTCTGTGGAAAACCCTCCTTCATATCATGTACATGCAACACTGTATGAGAAGATTTTGGTAATTTGCTGTGAACTGCATTATCTTCTTTACTACAAACAGGTGAAAAATAGGAGACTTTTAAAACCAGAACAGAGTAAAGCAACATAAACAGAAGTCTGCTTCTGCTTACCATGTACCATGCAAGAAAAAACCCTTGAGAGCAAGACAGCTATTAATAGTGTTAGCTAGGATTCTGGTTGAAAGCATTCTATTCCTGTCATCCCCTAGGGATGAAACATGATGTGGTATCTTTGCTAGCACTAAAGTAATCAAGTTAGTTATGGCCACTATTGTTATTGGTAATTTATCTAGCTGGGAGAAAAAAAAAAAAACAAAAACAAAACCAAAACCAAACCAACCAAACAAACAAAAACCAAAACCAAAACAACAACAACAAAAACCCAAAACCACAACAAAACAAAAAATCAAGACAGTTGTTCAAAGGGAAAGTTGGAGTCTTTACTAAAAGTCTTTACTAATGTTATTGTGTTTAACTGGCAATTGAGATAGTGTCAAAACATGAGAGAGCCTTGATCTGTAAGCAGGTGTAATATGAATAAGTTTAATAAACTCACTGCAATTTAGTTTCACTTTTCTAAACAAAACTGTCTATGAAATGCTTTCAGCATATTGAAAGGAGATATGAAGGGGAGATTTTTTAAATTATATACATTAATGACAATGTACAATTTTCCTCTTTACTTTTCATGTCATGAGTAGTTGTAGCAGTAATAATGGCCAAGTTTGTGTGTTACAACACAAAAAATACCTAGTTCAACCTTTACAAGGCTTGCTGAAATTACAGGGTTTACTTTATTACCATCAGAAAATAGTGTCTAAACTCTAGAGTGAAATTAAAACCACCTTGCACCACTGGTGATGCCTCTGACAAATCAGTTTCAGGCTTGACATAGTAAGTTACACTGCAGAGAGCAGAAAGCCCCATATCCTGTGGGACTGCTCAGATTGTACTTTGCAACTGAAAAGAGTCATCTCTTGTTCCTAATGGCATTATGTAAATACAAGGGAAATGTGCAGCATGCAGGGTGACATCACAGTATAGAGGAAGAAAGGTTGATCACAACATTAAATTAAATCATGGCAAGTATAAAAAACAAGCTGCTGAAACCTATAAAAATATCCTTACTACACTACATAAAACGGATGTTGCTTGTACTTTTAAAAAGCAATAAAATGATCCAAAGAGAACACTACAAGAAAATAAAAAAATAGTAAATATATTAGTCTCTGTGAGTTGATTAGGAGTATAATTTTTTTTTTCCTGATGATTTCTTCTTAAATAATAATTTTTTATACATGATGTGTAATGAGTGTGGATCTGACTATAACCCACAAATGCTGCTGATTGTGAAACTGGCCATCCATAAAGGAAATTTTAAAAATAATATTCATTAAATTATGTTGCATATAGCCACAATGCCTCTTGATGTAACAGCAGAACATGACCTTAAAATTTTAACATTTTTAACACCACTTTCAAACTCTCTCTCAGCTCAGTAATTTTAATAACGTATTTTCTTTTCTATAGCTTTTTATTACTATAACAAGATTATTCAGACTCTGTTGATGGGGCAAGGGGGAGACCTTACTGATATTTTTAAATGCCCTTTATATATGTTTAGTACTGTGATACAAAAGAGTCACCTTCTTGCCACTGACTACAGCCTTGGCCATTTTCAGTTTAGCTGCATTACTTTGTCACAACCACAGGATCATACCTGTTAAAGCCTAGGTCACAGAACTAAAACATCCATCTATGGCCTCTTCTTTTTCAGATAAAACAGATTATTTTTAAAGTATTCAAGTGTTTTACTGAAGTTACTGGTTTATGATATAGAATTTTAAAATCCTGCTACCTTAATAAAATCTTGTGAACTGTTGGTACGATTGTACTGGGGATAAAGTACTGCTCCCCTCTGTGCTCTTACCCATGACTTTTATGACTTTTATGGTTAGTAAAGCTACCGTGGGATACATTTCAATATCTTGAATGCAGAGAACAGCGTGTAGAGAGAGTTTGTAAACTAACACACCACGTGATTACAGGTTTTCCTGCAATCAGCATTCGATAATAAACCCACCACATCCTTCAGTTTATTTCATATTCTACCAGTAAGTGTAGGTTCTAACAAATAATTCAAAACCTGCAGATTATGCATGAAATTGCTACTGAGAATATTTGCATATCATGTTATTTTAATTACATGATACTATTGATTTAATTAAGAGGGACCATGTTAATTATCACTCACAAATCAACTAGACATGTCATAATTGATTGCAATGAATATAAACTCCAAACTCTCACTCTGGAGAGTATCATAAGCCTGTGAAGAAGTTCTTAGTAAGCATATTTAATGATACAGTTTAAAGTACCAAAACTTTCTATTGAAGTAAAGTTCATGTGCTTGAAAGGCCTTGAAAAAGAAATGCTGAGTTTGAAAAAGCAGAAATAATAAAATTTGCTATAGAATTAAAAAATAATCATACAGTTAAGAGGTGATTCTTATGATTATATTACAGATAGTTTTAGAACAAACAAAAAGGTAAATATATTTTAAATTTCCCCTTTTCTTTATTCAATCATATGATAATGTCAATAAAAGTATATATTTGGATTTTTACAAATATATTTCTGGATTTCTGGATTTCCAGATCACTGCTGGATCAAATACTGTAACTACTGATAAACAGTCTCGGTGGCAACATGAGGGGATTATACCACAATTTTTTTGCCTGAAAGCTCTGACTGCTGTTTGTAAAACTTAGTGTTTTCTTAACATAACAGGTCTCAGTGAGGAGCACCTAAGCTTGGATGTCAAAGGTGCAGGCTTGTGACACAGAACAAAATCTGTAAGCAGGCCAGATCCCAGAAAACACATACTCCACAAGATGTGGTCTAGGACAACCATGCAGTTCTCACACGTGGTGAGGGCAGAAATGACATAAAGTATCTCACAGAGAGAGGGGTTATCAAAGGGAAGGAGTGCTCTCCAGATTATCATATTGCCTTGCAAGAGAAACAGCTGACACTATCTCCTGCATTTTTGCTCTTTGAAACACCTCTTGCGTAACTTGTTCTCTCTAAATCATGGTATCTATGTACATTTGTTTAATGAAGGTAAACAACCCAAATAAATATGTCCCTGGAAAGGCAGTAAATCTGTAATGGCAAAACTTGACCATAACCATCTCTATCATGTTCCTTAATTAGTTAAGTTTGTTAGCTTCTCTAACCTGTGTTCTGGCTTATTTCGGGCTTATTTCTTAGCTACAGAAGTCCCCTTGTGGGTAGTTCAAAATATGAAGATGCATAATACAACAGTATGGCTTCCACTGGGTGATCAAGTAACCAACCAAATAACAATTTGCAAGACTGATCATTGTGTCACTTCACATCACATTTGAATCTAGCCACAAAATGAGCACTGTTGGATTTTCTATGATTTCTCTTTGTTGGTGAGTAGCTGTACTGCAAGGATTCTCTAATAATTTTGCAAAGCAAATCTTGCTCCTTATATGATAATCAGAAAATCTATGGTTTTTATGACACAACTAATCAGACAAGACAGAAAAATTAAACCATCACTTCTCTACCTATCAACAGTCCCTTATGAGTTGTCACAAATTACAGTTAAATCAGTGCATAAAAAAGCACATGCTTACACCTCCATTTCATTAGCAACCAAAGGAATTATGGAGTACTCACAGTTATATATGGTACAGGACCTAGTAGAGCAACAGTTTTCGAAAACATTGATAATGCCATAATCCTTAAAAAAATCATCTTTCATGGAACTGCAAATCAAAACCTAACCAGTTCAAAATTCTTTGATACTTGCTAATTTTATGTCTGCGGTGCCTTTCTTTTGTTACTGGACATGCTGGCTGTGAACCAATAATATAGGTATTAAGCACACATATATAAACATTAAGATTTTAAATATTGGAAAATTTTATGTATTTTTTCTGATCCTTATGCTCTTTTTCTATCTGACACTCATGCATGAGGATATTATCTTACTGCATACCATGGAAAGACAATTACCTTTGATAAAATTTACTTCTTTCATTTTACCTAAAGTCAGACATCATTCTTTGCTCTGAAGAAGAATTTACTCAAGCATAGTTGCAAGCCACATCTAATTGCCTGAAGTATAAATAAAATTAGAAGATAGAGGCCAACAACAACAAAAAAATGGTTTTATTTCACTGTAAAGTAAAGTGCTACAGGATTAGAGCAAGGCTATGCAAAGGGTTATTACCATAAGTACACTTCAGCAAAACCTCATCTCTCTTCTAAGGCTACTGAGTCACCGCTACAAACATCTCAGATTTCAGTCTATGTTCAATTAGATTAAAGACATTTCACAATCTGGCAAAGGTTTTGCATCTTTTTCTTTTCTCTGGGGATAGTCTTTCAGAGTCCAGAACCGCTTCTTGTGAGGAACCTGGTGAAAAGTCTTGCCTTGTAGAAAGCTTAGAGTCAGTAAATACACAAATGGGATTTTGCACTGTGGTGTCTTTCTTGGGGAAGGTATGTCTTCTGTAGCAGTCTTTATCTCAGTCTCAGTTAAAGTAGTCCACTGTCTGTTGTCTTGTCAGAAAAATGTATTTTAATATTTGTTCACACAGACTATTTCACTGATTCCTCTCAAGTGGAATTTTTCTACAATACATTTCTAGTATGAGACTTTACAATATTGGAGGAGGTGTAGGAATGCAATTAACTGAGACAGAGTAAATGTCATATTCCAATTTCGCTGCCAAAGTTGGATAAAAAAAGCTGGTGCTTTCTTAAGAAAGTGCTCTGTAGACTCTGATAAACATAATTCATGGAGTCTTAAAGTATCACCAGCTTCAGCTATCACTGTACTCTTCTGCTGGGTGCTGTCACAATTCTAGTCAAGTAGCCAAGGGAGACAACATCCCTTTCAGTGGTGGTTGCCCTGGAAGGGCTGTGCTTCAGACTCCTGCAGGAGCATCTTTTAGATGTTTTTCCATATATTTTTTTCTGATATTCTGCTGGACAGCCCAGGAAACCATATATATTTCTACTTACCCTCTGATTTTCAGGCTAGGAAACCACAACTGAACAATTTGACCACTGGCTCCATAGTCTGTGAAATAAAGAATCCAATAAAGAACACAAAACCCACTGTCAAACCAAATTTATATTTAAAATGGAAAAAAAAAATATTCTCACTAATGATCTTTGGATCTCAAATCACTTTAACATGTTATTGACCTTCACCAGACAACTCCAAAGAAGCAGAACCATGCTTTCAAAAATAGTGTATAATTATGAAACTCAGAAAACATACTTGATTTCTATCAAATACAGGAAAAAATTGCAGAATTGCTGTTTTATTAGAAGAATATAGGATATAAATAGGAAAAATAGGAAAAATGACTGTACGGGGAACAGTCCACTGGCTTGTATGGTGTGTCCCTTCCTGAGGTTTGGCAGATTCGTGAACCATCTCTATTATAAAAACAGCTCTTTCCTATGATATAAAAAAGGGTTTTCTTAGCTAAAAAATCCCCCTGTATTGCACTCAAACCTCTTCTATATCCGATAATACACTACACTAATATTTCAAAGCTAGGATGCACCATCCAGTGTTGTGCTTTGCTCTTTTGAATTGAGGAAGTTTATGCAAAGCTGGGATATTTGTTTATTGACTTCTCCTTTCGTTCTAACCCATGTTTCTCCTCTATGATGAAATTACTCTTTTGGGAGCTTCCCAATAACAATGAGATAGTTAATGTAGAACTCTTGCATTATAGATACAAAAAATTGAACCTTTTTGAGACAACAATTGATTGTTGTCATCTATAACTAATCTTAAGAAGCCTGATATTTTGAATGACAAGCTAGGATCTATTAAAGTTGAAAGATACCATTAAAAAATGGAATTATTCCATTAAATATTCCTGAGATATCCTTAAAATACTTTCTTCATCAGAAAGACTCATGTCAAACCATTCTCAGTGAAATCTTCCATTCTCCCTTAAAATATTTATTTTTGCTTTTAGAACCAATATTCATTTAGATTGTTTTTACAGTATTATTGAAAATTCTGGGAAGGTATGTACACACTGGTTGTATTATTTCTCTGATCTCTCTTTTCCCTGAGGAAAAGTGATATTTTGCCTATGGTCATAAAATTCATATACTGAAACATCATAAATAAAATATGACTATATGTCCTCTGCCCTCTACTGGATAACATCACAAGTATGCTTCTACATGGTACAACCAAATTCAGAAGTTGCCAAGCAGTCACCTTTCAACTGGCAAGTCATCTTCCCTTTCCAGCACATGTTGGAAATTATTTTCTTTTTACTCCACAGTCTTTGCTCTGAATAGATTTTTTTTTTAATTTTATACCTGTCCACAGGGAACCCACAAGTTTATTATTAATGTAGTTCAGTAGAAGACTATCACTGCATTTCAGAAGCGAAAGAAAAAAAAAAAAACAAAACCAGCCTGACACACCCACAAGGGCTCAAATGCCACCTAAAAGTTACAATTTGTCCCTCAAAGATCATGAGGCCAATATAGAAAAAAAACCCCCTGAGTTCACTGATAACTAAAAGGTGACAATTCAAACTGTGTAACAGGGATCATAGTCTCATGACAATGTCTATGGGGAGCATGTAGAATGAATCTGAAATACCACATATGACCACTGGTTTCCTGAAAAATCTTATTTATGTGCAATAAGAACTTGAGACAGGGAAAGAACAAGAATTCAGAGAATTTAAGGAGTAAATCAGAGGAGCAACAATATCCTGATGAAATAGAAAAGTAGTGATTTTGCTCCAAAAATACAGCTAAGAAAATGACAAGACTAATAAATTAAGGGGAAAAAATTTAAAGGTTGTCAAACTGATTTGAATGAAAACTAGTTCAGCTGACAAACTGCCTCACCATGACTGCCATCATTCAAAGCTCACATTTCATTATTTTAGTGTCATGAATAGTAGAAATAACAAGGGTATTTAGAACTCTCTTATCTAAAGAATTCAGAGATTCAGAGACATACTGCAAATCTTAAAATACAAACTAAAAAACAGTTGGGGTAATCAGTTCTAAGGGAAATTAGGCATATACATGAAGGTAGAAATGGTGCAGAACAGATTGAACGCATAGCTCAATATTGGGTACCATAAAAGCCATGTACTGGGCTGCTCCTTCAGCCCTTGAAGGATGATCAAAAGCAGAGAAAGGAAGATGGAGAGTGTACAGGATAGCTGTTGGTGGAGGAGCAGGCATTCATCTCTGAAACTACTGAGGTACAGCTGGGTTGGCACATGGATACCATTCTTTTGTGTGTTTGCTGATTGCTGTTTAGATAGATAGATAGATAGATAGATAGATAGATAGATAGATAGATAGATAGATGTACACATTAATAAACCTAACCACATGCTGAGGCTTAAAACCTACAGGAAGAGCACACCAGAGCAAGCTTGGTCACATGATCTACAGAAAAAGAAGGTAATTATGTTTCAGTCAAAACACTTTTTTTATCTTCTCTGCTTTCTTTCTTCTGCCTATACTTTCAAATTCAGGAAAAGTCGGGATGCATTTTGATTTAGTAAAAGGCTGTTTCAATTGTTCAGTACTGTCAAACTTACTGCTAGCATTGAGTATCACTTCCTCCCTCCCCGCTTCCCCTCTGAACACCATTCTTCATCCTATTTTGTTACTTTTACAGTAAGCCCACTGAAGTGTAAAACCACTTGGGTCCTCTCTAGGGGTGGTCTTCAGGCTCAAGCTACTGTACCAGTAAAAATCAAATTGCCCCTTGTATAATAAGTTTGCAATGCCCAAACACTCTGAAACTGAATTATTACAGCACTTAAATGTGCAAGAGGAATTCAATAAAAGTTTGTGATAGCATGGCACATTTTTCAGTTAATTAATTTCAGATTTCACATAAACTGGGAGAGAAAAAAACCCCCACCACTTTCGTGTATGATGTATGCCTTTGTTGAAATGCTGTAGGAAGCCTAGAAACCGCAGAAGCAACATTTTAAAAAGTAGGTATGTAGCAGAGCCAGACTTTTTAGCCATTGTTAAAAGATGTCACAAATGCAGGAAAATATTTCTGGACACAGGGGAGAAAACATTTAATTCAAGGTTTGAATGCAAATCTGAGTTCAGACAAATTCTTCCAAGTGAAGTCCATTGTCTAAAATAGATCTTAACCAATTTGTGAGTTCTTAATCTTTATACTTCACAACTTGTTGGTCAGTAATACCACAGTGCTGAATCATTGTTTATTCTGTAAGGTCTCTCTACAGCAGTCTTCAGGATTCAGTTTCAGGATAAATCAAATCAAAGACATGTGCAAACAGCAGAAATAATAAAAAATAAAAATCAATACATCAGAATCTTTTTATCTTCCCATGTGCAAGTCTTTGATTGGTCTCTTATCTATGTCATCTTAGTTCTTTCTTACTCTGCCTTCAGGGGAGATTACCAAGCACTTTTAAAGGTGTCAGAGAACTGTCATTACTATTGGCTAGAAATTACAAGAGGAAAGTACAAGTGCATTACACATTAAATATTAAAAAGATAGGTTTCGTTTTTTCTGGATGTTCAATAGATAGAAGTTAATTTTAATACATAAATATCACTGACATAATAATTCAATTAAGAGCTTAGTAAACTAATGGTAATGACACAGGGGAATGAATTTTTAAGGATGGCATCTCAAGGCATATGCATGAGCTTTTATAAAAAACATATTCTATTACACTTCAGGAGAATGGCAGTCATATTGTCTCTAGATTAATTCCATTATTTTTTCTATGTTTTTAAGTAAGTCATTCAAGATGTGAGCACCAATGACCATTTTACACCTCTCAATCCTATCTTTAACTGATAATGAGTGTAGAGTTCATTTCATATAGTTTTGATCTCTAAAAATTAGTTGGACTTGCAAGTCCCTTCCATGGATAGAGAAGGAAGACAGACATTTCCCAAGACAGTTGTGTCATTTGTAGGTAGATGTCTGTGACTGATGATTTCTAGTCATCCTCTAAATCTGACTACAGCCCATAGTCATTGATCTTCTGCACTTATATGATATTAAACAAGATCTAGGGGAAAAAAAGGAAGGTATTCAAGCCTAGAAAAGACAGAATCACAGCACTCAAAACTTTGATTTCTGTTCCACAGATATCTCCCCTTACTTATAGAATGAGCCTGCAGACCTGCCTGAGGCTACATGTGCAACATGAGGTGAATTGTCTTTTCTACTTCTTGGACTTGAAGCAAAAGGTCCAGACTAACACAGCTACTGCATGCATACGAAAAACCATTGGATGACAACTTTAGCATCTTCAGTATCCTATCAGTCTCAGAGTTGGCATCAATCTTATTTATGAAGTTTTGTATAGCAGCAATCCTATATCACGCCCAATTCCCAGCCACTTCAGACTGCTCAGACCTAGAGTTGAGAAATCTCTTAGGTTAGCCTCATTCACTACATGTACAGCAGGAAAACGAAACCAAGCCTCATATTTCCAAAAGCAGCAACCTTACAACCAAACTATTCTCAGCTGAGGCTGTCTTAATTTCTGTGTTGGTGCTCTTGCACTTCATGGACATAGATTAATGGACAGAGGGAACAGAATACTCAACTGGGTCATGATTTTCAAGTATGATCTACTGGAACCTCCATCCAAGTTCAGGTCTATCTTTTCTTTGAGGAGACACCTGAATTAAAGCCTAAGGCATATTAGCTATCATATAAAACAATAAAATGGATAAATTTGTATTAATGGACCAGAAAATAGATGTTTCTCCATTTCATGACTTTCAGTCACCTTTTACCTTTTCCTAATACATTCAGAAATGGATTATTTCCTTCCTGTTCTGGAGATACATATTGACATCACACCCTCAGTTTTCCTTTCCAAACAATGATTTTGTGTCTAAGACTAAAAAAGAAATATACGAAATATTACCCGAGAGTCCCAATCTTCAGATGCTTATCTAAAGTTATCTTAAGTGGTCTTAAGCAACAAATTTTGGAAGGGATTGGGTTAGAAGGGATCCTCAAGGTTCACTAATTCTAGCCCTACTGTCCATGGCCAAGGACACCTTCCACTAGACCAGGTTGCTTAAAACCCCATCCAGTCAGGCCTGGAAGTCTTCCAGGGATGTTGTATCAACAACTTCTCCAACCTGCTGCAGTGCCTTGTCACCTCAGAGTAAAGAATATATTCTTAATATTTAATCTAAACCTGCTGGATGCAGCACTGCATGAAGTGGGTTGTCATCAAAGCAGAGGGACAAAATCATCTGCCTTGACCTGCTGACAGCACTTCTTTTGGTGCAGAGGCAAGATTCTGGGTGAGTTTTCCAGCTCTAAATAATCTGACCCTAGAAAAACACCCACATGAGGAACACTCACAGTAACTAACTGCTACTGTTCTTCTGGAACGATGTAGCCTGACAAGACAATAAGAGACAAACCCCATACTGCAGCTAAAGAGCAGTTGAATGCCAGGACACATAATCACTTTGTCCATACATAACAACTCAACATTTTTATTTGTGCTCCTGCTCTAACACTTTAAGGATCTATGACCATAGCACACAGAATACATCCACAAAATGCCGTCATGACATGTGCACATGACTTCCTTGATAAGATAGGAAGCCTCCAGGTTGTTTTAATGACTCCTAAATTTTCTGTAAGTGAGTCTTAGTATTTCTGCCTTTATGTTTTTCTATGTGTCAGAACTATTCCTTTGAAAGAAATGTGTGCAATCCAAAAATAAAACCCACAGAATGTTCCTGAAAGCCTTGGATCTGTATCATTCTGTGTATGTTTGGGTGGATGATAACTGTGAACTGAATGAAGAAGGTGGATTTCACTTATTCTCAGCATTGTGAAAATACAACACCCCAGTTACATTTCTTTGTACAATAAGTGCGCATTCACATACATGACAATTAGAAGTATGACACTTCTAAGGAACCATTTTGCTAATGTAGTTTTATGCTATTAAAATGCCTATGAAAAAAGTTCACAGAATGTCTCTTTTATTTAAAAGCAAATGACAAAAACTCTGTTTACTAACATTTCAAAAATGGTGTCTAAATGTTATGCTAATTATATTGATTTAGTCATAACAAGTAATTGTAGCACTCATAGTTATGTAGGAAGAAGATGAGTCTGTCCTTCAATTGTTTACTGATTGTGTTCCGTGTGCCTCAGTTACCAGTGCTCTACAGCACAGGTAACTGTCGTTTTGTATTTCATTTGAGATGCTGAATGTCATGGAACAAAATCCCTGCATTTATTCATGACAGAGGGGTTTATAGAAATCTTTTCTGTGGCAAACTTCCAACTCAGAAAGGACTCCCAGCCGCTGCACTTGTTCAGTGGAAGCAAAATTCCTCTGGCACACAAAACACATCTTCTTTCATGCATTTCTGTGTTTGTTCTCTGGAGTGCTGCCAGAATAGACTTTAGTTATGATAGCTAGCACCATTGTAAACTAGGAATCGTGAAGGAGAGATTAAAACCTCCAGGGAAGAAAAACACTTTCAGTAATAACATGAGTGTAGCCATATTCATGTCATCCCATTGCAGAGGTGCCGCACAGCTATCTTGGGAAACACAGGAGTGAAATCACGTTGAAGGGGTACTCGCACACTCACCCATTCTCCCTGCAGACCCTGAACACTTGCCAGTTGAGCAGCATCTTTCAAGGCACTCAGACAGCAAGGCAACCCTTCCCCACTCAGCTTCTCTGGTGTCATTCTGGTGTTTGTGAAATGACCTTGACTACAAATCTACCACTTTTCTTAGTCTAAATGAAGTGAATTTTGATCATAATGCACCTTTTTGTGTTTAGGAAAAAAAATGTATCTTCCTATAAGCCTCATTGTAAACTGGAGGCTACATCCACGTACTTACTGCAGTGACATTTCCATCCCTAGAATCCATATGCTCACCCTCTCTCTTGAAAAATAGAGTTCAGCAGATGGCTTGAACATGTGTATCTGGTTTTAATTTTCAGCTTAGAGACCACAAAGTTATTGTCTCTTACTGAAATAATCTACAGAATATGAAAAGACTGCAGTGAGCAATATCCCATTGTATATCAAGGCAAACATTTTAAATTTTCAAGAATTACTAGCTTAAATCATTTCTCATAGACGGATTTTTTCTCAGTGACTGAATGTACTCTGTCTCAATTTGGTATTTTATTGTTATGATCCTAAGTTGTTTTCCAGATGTACCCTGTTAGGATGTCATTTTTTCCAAACATGCAGTGTTTTCCCAATGAAGAGACAGTTGACCATTCCAAAACATGGCATACAAGGCTAATGCTGCAATGAGATGTGTCTTTCTGTGTGTCCTCCTCAATCTCTCACAATAAACTTGGCACATACTATGTCTGACACAATTCTAATTTGTTTATATCAGTAAGTAGCAGGATTAAGGGCAGACCTCCAGACCTATGGCTTCCAGAATACTCATGAATCTATTTGAATCTATAGTCTGATCCTAACCTATTTGCTCCATGATGTAGTTTGTTGTTAAAAGAGATTTTATCTCCTTCATCACATTTTCTCTGCCTTAGATATTGTCATTCATCTTGGATGTAATAAAAAGAAGTCACAAGAGAGGATTATATTCACATTGTCAAGTGTGTTGATATTTGTAAAGCTCAGTCCCACAGTGTTTCACGTTCAAATGTCCGATGTAACCCTATATAACTTTACAGTCTTGGCACAGATTCTGTGATATATCTGAATTGCAAACATTACCCATAAGCACAAACTTGTTACCTGTGGTTGACAGCTACATGGATAAAGTGAGAACAAAAAGGTATCAGTGGTGTTATGTTTGTCTTAAAAGAGATGCATTGAACCTAAAAGTTGTATTTTTTTAAACGGAGCTGCCAAGAGTGTCTACAGACCTAAGATAGGGGGTGGGATTCATCTCCTCCAACTTCAGATGTAAGATTTTCTTCTTTTTTTTTTTTTT
>VWYO01009175.1:4579-16823 GCA_013400275.1 Rhadina sibilatrix
CCCCCCCCCTCCAATATTCCACAAAAAACGCTCTCCCCAGCACCTCCAGATAATTTATGAAAACTTACAGTCGATTTGATTCCGTGTGACACTGGTAAACAAATTAATGTGGGATTTAATTGCTTTGTCTCCTCAGCTCGGGCTTGCTTTTAGCGATATTTATCTGGAATTATTATCTACAAAGAAAATAGATTGTAATTGAGCTTATAAAAACTGATGGTGGTTTGAAGTTGACAACTGTCACCATTATTAATCTGAATTTCACTTCAGGGGAGAAGAATGCCTGATCAAGTATTTCTGCAAGGAAGGCTGGTTTTCTGCTGTCTCATGTTTCCTGCAGTATTGTACTCACATGCAGCTTTTTTTTTTTTTTTCCCCTCCAGAGTTATTTATTTATTTATTGCATTTGTACAAACCACTCTGTTTCTTTCTCCCTGAGCAGATCAGAAATTCCACCTCTAATCAACCTTTTTTCTTCCCCCAGTGAAACAAGAAAGAATCAAATCTCTGCAACACCTGATCATAACAAGCACTGAGAAACAAACAAAACAACTGAAGTAAAAAATAAAATTCCTTAATCATGATTATATAATTCATACTGCCTCAGCAGTATTAGCAGAGATCATTAAAAAACCCTAAATACAAATATTAGTGTATAAAATAGCAATAACCCATCTGGCTTGCATTAGCTAAAAGCAAAGTTTGGATGGTGGAGAGCTGAAAAATGATGACAACATGAGCTATGCATTCCTAAAAGACCTATACATTTCCCAAATTCCTATCTGATTACAACATATCTCACAGCTTCAGGAACTCCACACACAAAAACCCCTCTACAGGTATAAACCACTACTCTGACACTGCCTCTGTGAAGCAGCTTCAGCAGGATAAAAATAAATAAATTTGCATATTTAAAACTGAAGATACAAATAAGGAACAAATGTCCCAGACAGGACAGAATTAGCTTTTAAATTCTGATTTTCACCTGAGGGCCTCTTCCTTTCCTAATTTGAGATTTATAGCAATAAAAAGCATTGAAATCTAGAAGTGAAAGTTTATTTTCTTTAAGGAAAAGAACCCATGCAGGCTGGAGGATGGGAAAGGAAGTAGGCAAGAAGAAGGATGTTTGGACATTTGCCACTGTGAATATGAATGAATGACTTCAGTAAACCTTGGTTATTTTGGACTAGAAATGTTTTCTCTTTTTAGGACATAATGACCATAGCCTGGAATTACTGTGGATTAGACACGTGGGCATGAGAAATTGCTTGGGAATTGCACTGGGGAGAAGGCCAGGCAGGGATATGAGGATCCTGGCCATATAAAAGAGCCCAGCTCAGGCTTTTTAGACACTCACCTATGCTCAGGTAATGGCATAATCGACATGCTGTAATTAAATATTTTATGAACATACGCATCCACGCTCATTTGCCAGTTCCTAAACCCAGCAAAGTGCTGCTGCTCTGACTTGCAAAGCTCTCCTGTGTTACCAAAGCAGCGAAAAGAGCCTTTCCCTCTGATCAAACACTGCATCCCCCCTGAACTGGCCCTGCTTTGGGGAAGAAAAGGGGGAGAGGGGAGGAAATCCCCTTTTCAGGAGTGGCTGGCTGAGCCAAGGCTGGAATGGTGAGGGATGGACAGACAGACATGACCCAGATTCCCTCTCTCCAGCCCGGAAGAGGCGGCGCAGAGCGAGCGGCTCCAGCGTGTCCCAGCCCGTCCCTCTGAAGCTTTGGGGCTTTTTGGACCTCAGTCTGCTCCACTCACACTCCCCAGGCCCAGCTGAAGGAATCCCTGCTCCCACTGACTGCTGGAATCCAGCAGAGACACCGAGTCCCCAGAGGGGTGAATTTCTGGCCATTTCCAGGCCAGCCCTCCTTGCAGAGCCACTTTGAGCACTCAGCTGAAGAAATCTGTCTGCTAAATGCTCGTGGCAGAGCTCCTCTCTTCCCATTTCCTTTGGAGACCTGGCTCTGCTCTCCATGAAAAAGCAGGAAGTGACTGGCAGCTTCTTAATTTTCCTCTTCTGTCCCATCCCCAGCAATGCACACCTAAGTGCTGTTTCCCACTGAAGGACTGTGTCCTTAAGGAATGCCAAAATGCTGGAGCCCTTGCCTTGAAGTATTGAAGTGGCTGGGCCAGAAAAGGCAAGGAGAGGGAAAGATAAGGAAGGATGAAACATTCCTCTCCCTTTAAACTTTGGAAAGTTTATACAGGAAAAATTAAAATGCAACCTTCACTGTTCATCACTGGGACAAAGCTCTCCCAGTTCACTTGTTCTGTCATCTCAATGCTGATGTGGAAAACCCCAAGATGAGCCCCTGTGTCCATCAGAGACATCATTGTAGAGACAAGAGCATCCTGCTCAGGGATTCTGCATCTCCACCTCAGCTGTACTGACTAAACCCTGCATCCAGTGGCACTTTTCCAGCTTCCAGAGGGACTACAACACCATACCAACCACCTCCTTTTTAGCTCTTTAATGAATAGCATGGGGATGGTTACGAATCAGACACACCAGGAAATAAAAGGCAGCTGCCACACCTTGAGTTTCAGAAAAGGTTCTGGCACAAAACTTCTCTGGGTTTACAAACTCAGCTTCCAGATACACCTGCAGTGTCTGTTTTCTTTCCAAATTGTTGGGGATTTGTGACAAATTCATATTTCTGTGTTACAGAGCACTGAACAAACAACTGGTGACTGGAAAGTCTTGGTAGGATCCAAATGGATCTTTCAGGTAATTATTGATTTGTGACTGGAGGTGTTCACAGGGGAGATTCTGCACCATCCTCAAAAAATTGTGCCATTTTTGCACCTGGGCTTTGCAGGCAAAAGGAGGGAGGAGGTGGCTGCATCTCAGCCCTGTGACACCTGCACAGGTAAAGGCAAGGAAACACACAGGATTCTGGGCAGCACCTGGGATGTCAAAAGAATCATGGAATTGGGTTGGAAGTTGGGCTCTGGGTTGGAAGGGTCATTAAAGCCCATCCCATTCCACCCCTGCCACAGGCAGGGACACCTTCCACTATCCCAAGGTGCTCCAACCTGGCATTGGGCAATTCCAGGGATCCAGAGGCAGCCACAGCTTCTCTGGGCACCATTACCTCCTCAGCCAGGAATTCCCAATTCCCAATCTCCCAGCCAGCCCTGCCCTCTGGCAGTGGGAGCCATTCCCTGTGTCCTGTCCCTCCAGCCCTTGTCCCCAGTCCCTCTCCAGCTCTCCTGGAGCCCCTTCAGGCCCTGCCAGGGGCTCTGAGCTCTCCCTGGAGCCTTCTCCTCTCCAGGTGAGCACCCCCAGCTCTCCCAGTCTGGCTCCAGAGGGGCTCCAGCCCTGGAGCAGCTCCAGGGACTCCTCTGGACTCTCCAGCAGCTTCAAGTCCTTCCTGTGCTGGGCCCCAGGGCTGGAGGCAGCTCTGGAGATGGGGTCTCACCTGAGTGGGGCAGAGTGACAATCACCCCCCTGACCTGCAGCCCTGCTCCTCTCTCAGCTGGAGCACAGCCCAGCAGCAGCTGCCTGCAGTTCCCAACGTGCAGGTGGAGAGGATTTTCCAAACATCTCAGCCAGGCCTGACAGACACAGGAAGTGACAAGGAGAGCTCAGCCTGCTTTACCAATGAAATTACAAGAGAACCCACTTCATCCTCTGGCAGGAACATCAAAAACTTGTAACATGTACAGAACTTCAGACACAGACAGTCCTGCAGAGCTTCTTAGAGGGAGTAACATAAACCTGTATCCTGGGCAATAAATGCCACTGCAGGCTGGAGGATTTCCATCCTGCTTCTCAATGCTTTCTAATTCAAGTTCTAAACTAAAGTCAGATTTTTGTTCTCTTCTGTACTTTCTCAGAACAAGCAACAGCAACTTTCTACCACTTACAATCCCCACACAAGTATTTTCTGTATCTGAACAGAGCTACCCTTGGCAGGAATGTTTTAATCTGTGGGTGGACACCCAGCCATCATTCTGCACACACATCCTGGTTTCAGAGAACTTTTCCCTTAGGTTTCTTTTGCAGTGAAAAGCTTTGGGTTTTAGAAGGAAAAAAAAAAAAATCCAAATTGAGACAAGCTACTTAAATGCCAGCAAAACTTCCCAAACTGGGGAGAAAAAGGCAGAGATGATCAAGCTGTCTGTAAATATCCACACATAAAATAGAAAACGTGATACTACCACTAAGTCCTTGACTGGGACAAATGGGAGACTCTCTCTAGCTCCATCCCAGAAGTCCAGGAGATGTTTTGGGTGGCCTAAGGTCTGTTTTCCTGGATGCACATTTCCACAGCACCTCCTTCCAGGTTCTCTTAATTAGCTGCTCATCAACTGCTAGACCCACGTGCATCACGTGAGGTTTCATTCTGCACTTGCTGCTTAACAGAGCAGGCTCTAAAGGAGGGCAGAAAATGCACAAATTATTTATGAGTATGGATCCTGTGACTTTTGCAGAACACAATTGTACGGTGAAATACTCCTAAATGATCCTCTGAAAAGCTCCAGAGAGAATTCAGACACATCCACTGCCCCTTCTCCCCAGTGTCCAAAACAGCTCTAAGAAAATCACCGGTTTTTAGCAGCAGATTTCTGTGTTTTTTTTCTGGGGAAAGGGGAAAGATCAGTGTTATTTCTCCAAAATCCCCTTCACAGATGAACCCAAACTTACACAGCAAAGTGGCACATTGCTGCCTGCCAAGGTTTAATGCAACATTTTACATCCAGTTTTGAACAACTTCCGAGAAAACCCCCCAAAACAGAGACATTTATCCCAAACTGATGGATTCATCCCTGTCTCTTTGCACTCTGTATTTCATAGGTTATGAAGAGACAGCAGACAGCATGCCAGGAGCAGGGAGCCTGCACTCCAAACGCTGTCACAGTTTGCTGCAGGAACAACTTCCAAGGATTGGGAGCTTCCTTGCGAGCCAGTGCTCCCCATCCCAGCCAGAGCCAGCTCAAATTGCTGCAGCAGCCACTGCACTCGAGTTCCTACACCCAGGTCAGCCCCAGAAAACCCAAACTTCCAGCCAAAAGTGGAGCTTGCAGCAGATTGATTGGCAGCTGATGGATTTTGTTAATTCATGCAAATGATGCTAACCTGATCCTTGACTCACAGTTGGATTCCCATTTGGAATATGCCAGGAGTTTCACTCTCAGAGATGCCTCACCCCAGACCTGGTACCATCAATAGGTGAAATAAAACCATGCACAACCAACACGTGGTTTGGATTAATGATTTTTGCACAAATGGGGGTGTGTGTGTGTAATTTGATATGTCAGAGTACTACAATGGCCAGGATGTTCCAGCTTTTCTCTCTGCTCAGGATTCCCTGAACCTTTTAATGCTAAAACCTGGCAGTGCTCAAAGGAGCATTTTCACCACTTTGCACCATCTATGACAACCATCATAATGTGCCCAAGAACTTATAAGGGTAAAGACGAGTCTATGGCTTTGGGAGAAACATCAAAAATATGCATTTTTAACTGAAAACACACCTAGAGGCTGATCAAACCACTCAACACCACCAGAAATGTTTCTAGAAACTGAGGAGCCTCTTTTGCAGGGAAATGACAAGTCTGGCTACTCCTCCTCTTCCCATCTCTACTACGAGGAGTTTGAAAGGTTCCTCCTCGACTTCTAAATATAGACCTGGTGATCAGATGCTGCACGATAGGTTTGTGAACAGGACAGGATGATTTCAGACTGCAACAGCACAACACAGGGCAAGTCCCAGCACTCCTCAGAGCCCTCCCTAAGGTCACCACCCATGGGGACACAGCCCAAGAATCCGAGTCACTGAGCGTGAAACACAACCAGAGGAGAAGCAGCCAGAGCTGCTGTAAACTTGATTATGGTGTGGGGAAAAAAGAAGAAGGGACTTCCAGTTTATAAGCCATAACATCACCCTTCTGAGGGAACAAGCTGAATGTCCAAAGTATTCATAAAACCAGTAGTAAAGCTGTGATCCTGATCTTTAACAACTCAAACGGATCCTCAGCAGTGCAAATAACAAATCCCTAACTATCAGCGGGTTTTAGGAAGTTTGCATTTATTAAAACCCCCTAGAAAACAAACCCCCAAAATGCCCAACCCCCAAACTCGACGTACAGGTCGAGCAAGTATGACAGCATATTTCTGTGAACTCCCAGCTCCTGTAACCCTACCACGCCAGTAACTCAATAGTGCCACGGACCTCTTGGTGTCCCAGGAGCCTCAGGGACACGTCCGGTGGCTCCATTAAAAGCAGGATGACCCCGCAGCCACTTGTGTTTGTGGCTCCTCACCAGCTCTGGGGAAGCTTCTGCTGGCAAAACCCAGTCCCAGTCCAGCATCCTGCGAAACTTTTGTTGGTGTCTCTGGGGTTCAGTGGAATTCCTGAGCGGAGTCGTTTCCTACCCCTTTGTAATCCCCCATAAACAGCTCAATCATTAACAGCATTAACAACCTGGGCACCGCACAACAAACCCTTTATGGCCTACTCTGCGTCTGCCCTCGCTGCTCGGGGCTTTTCACCTTCTCTGCTTCTCTCAGTGCACTCCAATTCTTCTTTCATTTGGGGGTGGGGAAGGACTGGACTATTTCTCAGTTAGGAGATAAAAAGAAGAAAGAAAAAAAAAAAAAAACCACCTCAAAGAAAAGAAGCCCCAATCCTTTTGTTGTGCTTAGACTGATATTTTGTAAATTTGGTCCGCTCTCCCATACTTATTCTGGCCTTAGAATCCAAAATGGTCACAGAGAAATGTTTCTTCAGAAGATGCTCCCAACCCCCTACCAAATATTAGATATCACTTACTTAAAAATAGAAACTAAGGTCTAAATTAGTAAATAATATCATTGATCCAGGCCCTTTCATCTGTGCTAGGGAAGCTGTAGAATATATGAATTTAGTGGAAGTCTCAGTGCATAAAAAGTGACTATTCTGGACCCTTAGTAGAATGTGTCCAAGGGCACAATTTCACATCAGTTTTTCTTTTCACTGTTTTAACTATGAACTTATCAGTGGACAAGAAACCAGAATGTCATCCCATGTCCTTTTGGTTCATTTAATGCTTTGTTATTTTTTCTTACTGCAATGTTATTTTAAGTTTCAAAAGAAGAATCAGGGAACTGCACCCACCTCACCTCATTACTGAAGAGTCTCAGCATATAATAAAATAAACTTACTCAGAGGTTACATCCTTGCCACCACACTGGCTTTGCTCCTTCTGGATCTTCACACAAAGCAAAAGCATGACCCTAAACCTCCTGGACCAACCCCATCCTGTCAGAAAAGTGTCCATGTCCAGCTGCATCTCCAGATTAATTTAAAAAAATTAAACAATTACATGTACATGATTAACCCAGGGAAGACCATCCTCTCCAAAGGCAGATTTCCCTCAAGATCCAATTGTTCTGCTCATCATTTCTCAGCCAACTGCTCAATAAGCTGCATATTGAATGTGAGATGTCTAATGAGTGTCTCCATGACTGCAGAAATGACAACTTCCCAAAACAGAAGGTCTGATTCCCAAACTGCTGCAGTCTGGATAACATTCACCTGCTGTCAGGCTGCTGGAATATTTCTCACTGCCCTGCCTAGACACAGGACGAGTGGAATTCTCCCAGTGAAGTCCCATGTAGCACTCACTAACTTTATAAAAATTTCTCCAGGATTTTCTCTCTCTGATTTCCCCTCTTTACCACAGCTGGTCTCAAGCACCAGCCAGGCCAAGCAGCAATTTTCTGTGAGAATGACACTGGAGTGAAGAATTGTGCTCCTGAGCCTCCCACAAGTCCCAACTGGCAGGGACATGAGCGAGAGCCTCCATGGCTCACCTGGCTCCACCTGCTCTGCTCCCCGCCCACACCCAACGTTCCAGAGGCACTGCCAGCCACAGGGATGGGAGCACAGCCCCTGGATCCTGCTGGGAATGCTGCAGGGCTCTGGACACAGGCCCAGCTGAGGGGGCTCGGGGGTTGCTGAGCTCCCCCCAAACACTCAACTCACCTGGCACAAAGAGAGCAGCTGACAGAGCATGGCACGGATCCTGGGGACAAATCACCCCGAAATAATTCCATTAATCCTGCCCAGGTCTTTAGGAGAGAGGCAGCTCCCAAGAAAACTTTCATGGATGCTCATGGAGAGCAGGATGGGGTGGAAACCCTCCCCTGTGGATGCCCATGGAGAGCAGGATGGGGTGGAAACCCTCCCCTGTGATATCCATGGAGAGCAGGATGGGGTGGAAACCCTCCCCTGTGGATGTCCATGGAGAGCAGGATGGGGTGGAAACCCTTCCCTGTGATGTCCATGGAGAGCAGGATGGGGTGGAAACCCTTCCCTGTGATGTCCATGGAGAGCAGGATGGGGTGGAAACCCTCCCCTGTGGATGTCCATGGAGAGCAGGATGGGGTGGAAACCCTCCCCTGTGGATGTCCATGGAGAGCAGGATGGGGTGGAAACCCTCCCTTCCCCCAAAACCCAACCCGTGTGCTAAATGTTAAATCACTCCAATTCATCTGTTGTGTTGCCATCATTTTTTCCTTAACGATACATTCAATCTAAAACAATTAACAATTCTATTAAGATGTCCATTTCAATGCACTGAAATTCACTTGTTAACCTGTGTGCTCCAAAAACTCTCACACTGCAACTCGAGGACTGAAGAGTAAAACAAGATCTAAAGCAAACCCAGCTCTGAACCAGGTTAAACACCTCAATTTCCTCCGTGCTGGAAGTTCAGCCTCCCCTTCCCACCCTGTCCCTCCTTAACCTGCTGCTGGCTGGAGATAATCTCTTGCCAGGCTTCCCAATTGCTGACACAGGAACCTCTGTGAGCACGCTGAACTACTTCCTTTTCTCCTTGAAAAGATTTAATAACCTGCAACTTTCTTCTCTGCCCTACTTGGAGTCTATCGTTCGCCTCCCTCTCGCATCGAATCTGCTAAAATAAAATTTTATAGAGTGTCAATTCAACAAAGGCAAAACTATAAAGTCCATTCTGACAGCTTCCTTTCTCCAAAAAATTTAATCAAAAAAGAAAGAAGAAGAAGAAGAAGAAAAAAAAAAAAATCCTTTGCTCATGAGAAGATGAATTGAATAGCCTTAGGTATTCTATAGCTGTATTTATGAAAAGCTTTTGGACACTAAAACTCTCCACAGAAATGGGGGAAAGTGTTTTGCTCAGGTCATAAAACTTCTTTTTTTTCATTGCACAGAGAAAAATATGCTGCACTCCAGTTAGGAAACATCAGCTGACCTCTGGGAGAGGCACCAGCCCCATCCAGCCCAGGAGAAAGTGGGATAATAACCCCCCAAACCCTAAAAAATACACAGAAACAGTAACTGCTCCCCTAAACATGAAGAGAGTTCTCTCCAGAAACACAGAGCGCTCTGCCCAGACATTAATTAAAACTTTTTGTACCCAAACCATGTTTTAAATACTGAATATTATTTACGGCGGCACCGAATCACAAGAAATAACATTAAAAAAAATATTAAAAAATGAAAGAATGTATCACTTTCCTACATAAAAAAAGTAAAATAAAGTAAAAGTCACGTAAAAGTAATGCAAAGCTCCCTGGCTATGAATGAAAACAAAACCAGCACTCTGAAACACTGAATAACTCCATGTAGTTCCCATTTCATACCTTATAGTGCAATGTTGCAGGGATTTTTTATGTTCCTCATTTTTATCCCAACCAATTCAGTCTGATTTTAAAAGTCTGTGTTTTAGAGTAGTGAGAAAAACTTGTAACAAGCAAGATTCTGAGAGATTCATGCAGAACAGGTAATTTCACTTCGTTCAAGACCCTGCCAGTCTGTCTGATGTCAAAGACTCAATTGACTTGTGTATTACTATATAAAAACCTAAATAAAACCCCAAATCCTCTCAAATCTGGTTTATAAATTATAACAAATATTAACATATTTTTCATCAGAGAGCGAATCATGGGGAAAATGCATAAATAACTCATTGCTGGTATGCAGGTAATTTCATTTCAGCTGATTGAACAAATCCCTTTTTCTTGCTTGTGACAGAAGTACAGGAGAATATTTATTTGAAACGTTGTACAGCTGTGGTAATTTAGAGAAAAAGACAGTACTTTGGGACAGATTTGGGGTTTGGGTTTTGTTTTTCAGGTAGAACAGAAAAAGAAATTAAGTTAATTTTTAGTAAGCTCCAGCTAACCAGAAACTGATACAGAATAGTATCAGTACTTTGAGTTATCCAACAGAAATTAAATTCAGAAATCAAGTTTCTGTACTGATAAGAGGTCTGCTCATCCTAAATTACCTTTTTTTTTTTTTTAATTCTTTATGGAACTATGTAAAATTATCCCCCTTATTAGATCCAAAATAATCTTAAAGGATTATTAAGGAATTTTTAAGAAGACAGAGACAAAAAATTAAAATCCCACATTATTCCAGATATTTTCTAGAATCCAGTAATATCAAGGTTCTGGTTATGATTGGCAAATGCACAGAAAAACACTGTCCAATAGAGAGGCACAAAATAATTTAGTCAGTCACTGAATTCAAAGGGATCAGAGAATAATTCTTAGAATGCAGATTGTTTAATGTTTACAAAACCAACACATTTGCCTCCTTCTTTTGCTGATGTTCCCCCAAAAATTTGGTTCCTGTTTTTATTGAAATAGTTAAGCACTCGAAAGAAATTGAATTTATTCAAGAGAAGCCCCCTTTCCTCACTAAGCTACACTGAATTTATTTCATTAAAGCCCTGCTTTAACCCATTATCTCAAAGTAGAAAATGCTAAATCATATTAGAGCTCCTGTTTAATAGAAGAAGAAACTTTCCTGGCTTTATTTAAAGGAAAAATGTCTGTCCCTGTATATATAAGTTCAGAAATATTTATTCCAAAAAAGAAGAAGAAGATACAAGAAATTTAAAGATTAATTTTCATGTTTGTTCTAATTGTAAAACATTTTTTTTTTTTGCATGGAATAAGTTCCTTAGCCTTAAAACTCCACAGATAAGAGTTAAAATAAAGAAGTTCAATTCTCTACCAGAATGCATTTGCTCAAGTGTAAAGCTAACAAATGCTAAAATTTTTGGCAACCCGTCTGCATTTCTGAATCATTAGGTAGTCAAACTATTTTTTGATTTTGCTTGCATGACGTTGGATTCGAATAATCCATATAAATCAGTGGCTTTCCCTGCCTAGGAATACTGCGTTTGATGGCAAAAGGAGGCACAAAAACACTGGGAGCTTCAGCAAGATCCACCCAAGCTGCCTTGGATGTGCAGCACTGGATTAGGATTGTTTACTCAGGGGACGAGCAAGGAGAAGAAAGTCAAAGTAAACACAACACAGGCAAGGCATGCCCAGCATTCCAGGCACCCTTTCCAGAGCGGGATGCTCTCCCAGGGAAATCTCAGCCCGGCCAGGAGAGCCGGGAGGCGCGCGGAGCGGAACCGGAGCGGGACAAAGGAGAACCCAGCTCCAGTCAGGGACTGAACTGCCTGGAGAGCTCCCTGCTGGAAACCCAAACAGCCAGGCCAAACTCCTCCGAGCTGGTAAAGCATTTCTGGTGCACTGATACAGGTCCTGATCTGAGAGCAGCAGGGCTGGCTGCCCAGCCAGGCCCGCTCAGCAGGGCTGCAGCAACTCCCAGCTCTTCCAAGTTGAGGCAGCAAGAGTGGCAATATTATGGAATTATTTATACACTCACAGGCCTGTTTACTTCCCTTTTCAAATCATTCTGAGGCTGCTGGATGTAAAGGCTGTGATTAAGCAGCACTTTCTGGTTGATACTGTGTGAAAATAATCTTGATACTTGTGGCTTCAGTGTGGCTGCCAGGTGGGTTTTCCCATCAAGAGTCACCAGCTCCCCTTCCCATCACATTGGGGATCCCAGGGCTGGAGCCCCTCTGCTCTGGAGCCAGGCTGGGAGAGCTGGGAATGTTCACCTGGAGAAGAAAAGGCTCCAGGGAGAGCTCAAAGCCCCTGGCAGGGCCTAAAGGGGCTCCAGGAGAGCTGGAGAGGGACTGGGGACAAGGGCTGGAGGGCCAGGACACAGGGAATGGCTCCCACTGCCAGAGGGCAGGGCTGGGTGGGAGATTGGGAAGGAATTGTTCCCTGTGAGGGTGGGGAGGCCCCAGCACAGGGTGCCCAGAGCAGCTGTGGCTGCCCCTGGAAGCATCCAAGGCCAGGCTGGATAGGACTTCAAGCAACCTGGGATAGTGGAAGGTGTCCCTGCCCATGGAATGGGGTGGGATGGAACGAGCTTTAAGCTCCCTTCCAACC
>VWYO01009176.1:0-119563 GCA_013400275.1 Rhadina sibilatrix
GCCCGATGTTACCTGGTGGCCCAGTCAGAAGGAAAAAAGAGAGCCCCTCCCCACACTCTCAGCTTTATATGAGTATTACCCAAAAGTCATATTCTACTTTTCAGCGGTCAAACCACCTGCCAGTTAAAAAACTGATTCCTGATTGGACTGTCCTTTCTAACAAAATCTAAACTATGTTAACCCATGACAGTCACACATATCCAGATGAAGTAATTCTTATTTGAACAATTCAGTTAAGTTTCTGGAAGTGAACTAAGTTTACTTACTTAGATTTACAACTAAATCCCTCTACTGTGAGCCATGATTTCTGTATATTTAGGGTTTCTGTGTGACTTAGTTGCTCTCTTCTTTCCAAGGACAGAAACAAGCTCCACTTAATCTTGGAAAGTCTACAGAAACTTTGCAGTTGCAAGCCATAGAAGTTTTCAGCTAGTGTCTTGTCCTTCTGCTGGAAGATGTCAGACAGAAACATGCACGTTAAAAACAACTGAAAAACAGCAAGAGATCTGCTACAATTTCTCCTGTATTTGTTACAAAGATTTTCCTCAACTACTTCTCTATAATGTCTTTCCAGACGCAGTGAAGAGCTGAGAATATATTGAATGCCAAAACATAAAGCTGAACAGTTCTTGTCACAGTACATTATGATATGATGATAGCGCTTTTTCTGAATTGTTCCATTAGAAAAGCTATTCTAAGGGGAAAAAATCCGTGGTTAGCAGTCAAAATATTAGGAAGAATTCTTAGTAAATGACGCCTTTAAAAGTCTACTAGAATAGCTATGGAGATTGCACACATATGGAAAGAAAAAAAAAACCAAAACCAAACAGTACCTGGGTTTGACTGGAAGATTCAGTCTACATTAGTACTGCACGGGTGAACAGGAAAAAAACCCCACATTTTTAGAAATATTTATGGATTTGGGTTAAAGGGAACTAATAAAATGAATGTGTAACTGAGGATATATGCTTATACTGAGAAATATAAGCAGGCTCCAGCCTGATAATGAGAAGCTGTGGAAACATCAGTCCAACTTCAGTCATAGCCATTGCGTGGTCTGGAAACATAACCTGAGACAAATGTTTTACTCTAGGTTACAAATGAGCATGATGAATTTTAAAACTTCACAATACCTCATGCCCATGAGGGGTGATTTGGGTTATGGTGACTGGTTTTACAGATGCACAAGATGTCTCTGTTCCCCATTATCATAGAACCTGGCATTGAAATCAGAATCACAAATACTGAAGTTCAGTGGCAAAGAAAAATCAGATCCCAACAGACTTCTCTCCTACCTGCAGATAATCTCTCCTTTCTGGAGAAAGAAAAGTAAAGCTGTACTGTCAGAGCCAGCACAAGATGGTCTTTACTTGGAGAGGTACTGCAGGGTCAGATGCCAGGGAATCTACAGACACCATCCCCCTGTGTCATTAACCCCTTGCAAGCTCTCATGGGGGCACTGCCAGGCTCAAGGTTAAGGTCTGGTCAGGAGCTTCAAGGGTGTGAAGCACTGGGGCTTGGAAAGTGAACATGGTGCTGTCATGGCAGAGCACTGTCCCACTGCTGTGGGGTGTTGCTGGTCAGCCATGTGGCTGGTGCCCAACCATCAACCTCCTCATTCAGAGTGCTTCAAGTGAGGGGGAGGAATCAGAATTCTGGTTATGACTTAAGGTCTGGGTATTTTCCCCATTTAACAAACCAACACCCCGTGCATGTGTGAACTGATTATGGTATAAATGTTGCTATCTATAAATGTTAACAGTGAAGCCATTGTTACATTTGTGGTGAACCGTATTGAATCGCTTTGTAAATGTTAAAGTACTCAATGATTAAGTGCTGCTAACCCCTTTTGCAACCTTATCTTTGCATCCATCTCCTTGGCACACTTTCCGCTTTTGCATTCCTAGCTTCCAGGCAAATCACTCCAAATTGCCTCTATCTAACTTTATCATCCTATGGATGCTTTAACTTGTCTGGTAAGTAATAGAGTGAACCTTGCCATCAAACTCTGTAAGTCATATTTTCACAAATTCATACTAAACTCTGCTTTTGCCAATACCTTTGACAGTGTTTCTTTAAGTAGCCAAATCACTCATTCATGACAAAAATTCACCACAGTAAATTCAATCAGGCCCAGAGGAGGATTCCAAGCAAGGTTTTCCACAGCTTTGCAATGAGTTTGTTGCTCATTTCTGAGCTGCTCAGAGGTGGTAACCAGCACCAGCTGCTGCAATGGGGATCTGCCTCCCTTCCCTGCACTGACACTGTCAGGAAACCTGGCCAGGACCATACCCAGGGAGTTCTGCTGGCCAGCTCCAGGGCCCTGGGGCTTGGTGGGGGCTCCCACAAGGGTCCGCTGGAGGAAAGCCAAACTACATATAGCTGCATGGGACATTTGGAAAGGATTTTCATCTACCTTGGGACATTCCTGCTAGTTTTTGAGTCTTTAAAAGCTGGGTTTCAACTTTGGCTTGAATATGCACGATGTATTTCATCAGTGCATGTACAACACATATATATGTGTTTTTTATTTGCTTATATATATATATATATATATGCACCTATATGTAACTATAGAATTGTCATTATCAATGACTGATTCATACAGAGAAGCAAACTCGGCATCACATGGATGTCTCCTATAATTGTAACAAAGTTTTTCCAGATTTGGGGAGGGGGAAGAAGGGGAGAGGAGAGGGAAGGAAGAGAGAAACTGCATGTGAACATTTTTGTTTGGGGGGATTGAAGGCATTTAAGGGACCTTTACAAAAATCACATTTAAGAGACCTCTCGTTCATCTTGCAAATAGTACAAGAGCTTGCAGGAAATGATAATTATCTCGTACTACCACTTGCTGGTACACTATAAAATATTCTTTTAAAATATCTAATGCGTTGAGGTGTGTCAAGTAGCTTTTTCACCACATGATGTGTGATAAACAGGATATCTCTCGTAATCAGAAATCTAAAGCACGTGGGATGTAAAGTTTAAAAGAGCAGTGTTTTGCCTTAAATGAATGTAATCAATGTGCTTATTAGTTTGCTGCGGCAGAAGGAGGGAGTGGGTGGGTGTTTCAGAGTTGGCACATGTCTATTTGGCAACAGTGAATAGCCTGAGTGTTTATAGAGAGAGCTCTGTGGAATCCCTAGATTCTGCAGATTTTCTTACCAATTTTGTCTCAGATAATTAAGGATTTTAAATAATAAAAGAAAAAGTTAAAGAGGAAGTATGAGCTCCAGCTGGATCAAATAAAAAATAATAAAAAAGAAAGAAGGGTGTTTAAATTCTCAATATTGCCTTAAAACTAAAAATCAGCACTAAGGCACAATTTGGCTCTTAAAAGTAACTATGGAAAACTGGCACCTGCTTCCTTCAACAGATCTCCTCCCTGAGTGTATCCAGAGATATATCTTCTTAAACTAGTGATTTTAAAAAGTTTCTACAGCTGTTGGACCTGCAAGACACAACCCATAAATGGGACAGGCTTGAGCTAGAGATGTCCTGGTCCATACCTGGCTGAACTTCCTCACTTGCCTGACACTGCAAGCAACAACCCCAATGTCTTGAAACCCTACCATCTCCTGCAAGTAAAGGATGAGATGTTACAGCAACCCTAAAATGAAAAAACGTACGTAAGTTTGCACAAACACAGCCGAGCTGCTCGCTGCTCATGCCTGGGAATAACTGTGGCAGACCTCCAGCTGGACACGGCAGAACACAGCTGGACACAGCTTCCCTTTCCTGCCTGACCAGCAGGACAGCTGGGGCTTAGGCATGGCATCACCTGTGGGAGGAAACTCCTCATGCAACAAACTGGCCACGGTGTCAGTGCTTCTTTCATGCACACGAGAGCCAGCTTGAGCACCAGTGCTGACATCAAGGAGGAGGGGAAGACACAGAGAAAGGATATAATTCAGTTTTGAGGAATGATACATTGCCACCCCAAGTAGTGGTCATTCATGGCATCTCCAGCATTGCTAATGGCAGTAGAAACCAAAGGTCTGACCTGGCCTCCTGCCCCACCTTTCCTCCTTTCTGTAGCTCAGCCTCTCATTCTAGAAACACAGTTCTCTTTCATCTACAGTTCCAAAAACCATAGGCCAGTTTCAAGCACCAGCTAAAAGGTGTGGAGCCATACAAGGTTCAATAAGTCCCAAAAGCCAGTTGAACTGAGCCCTCGGAGGTCTTGTGGCAGAGTTGGAGCAGGCAAGGAGGTAGCACTGCTCTTCTCTGGGAGCAGCACCTCTGGTGCCATCAGACACAAAGGCTTAGCTCAGGACACAGCAGAAGCCACAGGCTGCCTGAGAGCAGCCATGAGACAGGGCCAGAGTGACTGACATTAGCATGCTCATATCTGGATTCTCTTCTGGAAGCTTGGACACTGTAATGAGCTAAATAGATCTCCTGTGCCACTGCCTCTGTTCAAGTATTACCAGATGCCTGTAGCTCATGGTCAGGCAGCAAGCAATTTCTCCACAGTCACATGCAAGCTCTGGAAAGGTGCAGGAACTCAACAATGTGTTTGCCCAGCATCATAACAGCTTCTTAACTGCAGCTTTAATCTGAATTGTTCCAGTCCTTATAGCTAAATCATAACCATAGCACAGTCATCAAATTAGCCCAAGGAAGAATTTATTTATTAAATCAGATAGAATTACGTATCTTCCCTAGTTCTAATAGATGTCAGTGTGTAATACCTGGATGCAAATGTGTTTTCATGTATACATACTTATAGTACTGATCAAACATTACTTTGTTATTAGGTGTTAGCATTTGGTTGACCACAATCTATTTTCTGCTCTACTCTGACTCAAAGAGAATGATAGTCTTGGGCAATCTATTCTTTTGCCAATTATAGGGAATTACTGGGACACATCAGCAGCAACTCAAAATGGGGAAAAATCTGTATATTGTTAAGATGTTATATCTTATTTTATCCAGTCAGTGACTAAATTAATTAGATTATTTTCAATAAAACAAAATATATTTCTTAAAATGTATACTTACTAGGTGCAATTTGCCCTTTATTCTTTTTAAAATTGAATATTCAAAAGTTACACTGAGCCACTAAACCATATAACAGCAAGGCTATGTGTAACCTTAATTCACACATCACAGGACTCTGCCAGACCCCCACTAGGGAGCCTCCTTCTCTCGTGATGGCAGCTCATTCTCAAACACTGGCATCCTCCTTTTTCTCCCTAAAAGAAAGATAATGTGTTGTTACACCCTCTCCAAGAGCCATGTTCATGCACTGGTATCAGACCCAATGTCCAGTGCCAGTTTAAAGTAATCTTTGCTTTAAAGCCATTGCACTGAGGCCTCCCTGCCTTAGAGGCATCTTCCACCTGGGGAAACACTCCCAGGGACCCAGCAAGGGACCACAAAAGGCACGGCAAGGCTTGCAGCTCTCTCGAGGAGTTCAGTGCTCGATGCTGCATTGAAATGGGCGGTCACAGCCTCAGAGGCTTTTCCAGCTTTCGGAGCCTCACCAGACTTTTCTGATCAACAGATGCAGAGCATAAAAGGAGCCTCTTGGGTCAAGATATTTCTGTCTGGTGGGATGCAGAGGGAGAAGGGACAAACCTCCACCTCATTCACTCTTCAGAGAACTGGATAATCTGAAGGAGTGCAGCCCATAAACCACACTGTGCCATAGGCATTGATAGGAGTTGATCAGAACGATCTCAAATCCTTAAAAATGCAAGGACCTAATGTAAAGGTTTCCACTGACTTCAGATCAGGTCCTGAGTGCAGAACACAGTGGGCTACTATTTTTAGGCAAGTCCACAACAACACCCATCTGGAAGAGTCAGGCTGAGGAAAGAGGTGTTGCTCATCCTGAGCTGTGGGGTACATCCAAAGCCCCATTCCGCATCCTTTCTCCGCACACGTAGCATCTGGATTGAACATTTTAAACTGTATCCTTCAAAGCACTTTCCCGACTATTCATCTTTGGCAGTGACCATTTTCTCATGAGATTTTGATTACCCCTACCATTTCCATGACCATTTATTATAAATAATGGCCATGCACAGAACTGTGTAGGTGAAGCACATTAATTTTGATACTGCTTTTGTGATGGGGGCATGTGAAGCTGCTTCTTTGGAAAGGTCCCTCCTCCCCTCCTATTTTGATTTTTCTGCTTCTATACTTGATGACTAGCAATAAAAATGGGTAAATAGAGATCCAAGGGAAATGAAACTACATCTGCAGAACATTCAGAGCCAAAATACACAAGGTGGATAATTTGCATGCTGTATGTAAAAAGTAGTTATGCAGCTTTCTTCCTACTCTTTATATCTCCATAAAACATAATAATAGATTTCTAATTATACATCCAAATAATAGGCAAGCTGCAAGATGCTGGGAGAAAATTAGAAAGGGGGAAAGAAACTAACCATAGGTACAGATGTAACGAGGGTAGTGACATTTCTATAAAGACGCTTTAATGGTTGTTAAGTAGTCATTTTGAAACAGAAATTTTTTAAGTGTCCTAATAGGAGTTTTCATTTTCAAACAATTTGCTGTGCAGCTAAGTGATGTCAGACTACAAGCTGCAATCTACTACAATGACCAAAGAAGAGCTGTTTTCACACCCATCACAATATATAATTGATTCCTAAATTGGCTTTCTACAAAAGAAACCAATCAGATTTATGCCAAATTCAGGCAGTGGATGAAGTCTTGACTTTTGATGTTAAACATCTGATAAACTTTATGCTAACATAACACGCTATATTAAATGATAAGTTCCTCAACATAAAAATAAGCTCACAGTGGATCATGAAACACAGCCAGTGTCCTCTTTTTACTGGCAAATAAAATCAGCTGCATTGCTGTATGGAAGGGGTGCATCTGCCCAGGCACAATGTGAGAGTTCCAGGCAGCACTTCCTCCTTCCCACAGTGGAACCCTTCCCAGTCTTTGTCCTGCCAACCTGAGAGCAGCCCAGCTGCCAGGTGGGGGAGATCTGGAACCCCATGCTTCATTATTGAAGAGTGCCACCCCAAACTGTTGAAGCACTAGACACCATCACTCAGTCAGTGCCACAACTTCCACACTGAACATCAATTCACCACCTGAGGTGGCTCCTCTCCTGAGGTGGATCCTTTCCTAGGGCTTCCCCAGACTTCAGCAGCTGGCACAGTTGGCCTGGTGCTCTTGGAAGTTCAGTTGCCCCTGACTCTCTGTAGCTGCTCTCAGCTGTTCTGCTTCCTGCACAGTTTTGGTTTCATACTTTGGAGTATCTTCATGGGGCAGATGTTTTGCACGTTCCTGGCCTGAGGCACAAGTCTTCCAGAGGGTGATGTGTATGCTTTGCACACTCAGCCCATCAATACCAGCTCCATCAGCACACCTGGTGCGCACCAGCTATCCCTAATGAATTAAGGCAGAGATCACACAGAAATCTGTCTGTTAGAGAAACAAAGAATCAAATGTTTTTCTAATGAAATTTTCTAAATATCATTTTCCTTTCTCATTTTGCCTTAGTCAAATAAAATCATTAAGGAGTACAAATGAATCTTTTGGCTTTGGAAGCATGACTTAGAAAAGAAAATAATTTGTTTACTTAACCTCTGAAATGATAGAGTTCAGAGGTAATATAGGGGGAGGAATTAGAATAGGTCTCAAAGTGACTATCGCACAAGGAAGGAAACTCTGAGGAAAGCTGAATGTTAAACCTGTGTCAGCTCTCCTAGCAGAAGCAATAGCTACCAGAGATATCTCAAAGGAAAGATGCAGGAGGGACCCCGTAGCCTTGATCAAAAACATCCAAGAGATGCCAGCATGCATGCTAAGGTCTCACTAAAGAACATGCTTTCAATTCCTAAGAATTTAACTGCAGCTGAGCAAGGAGAAAAGCAAATCCCTCACTACCTTGCAGGCAATGTAATCCCTGGGCAAATTTTTACTAAACAACAGATCCTAGATGTCTATTACACGAGCAGGGGCAGCCCTTGCTTCAGCACTGCTGGAGTCCCTCCCCACCAGAACACTACAGCCTCAGTGAGATCTTTCTAAGCCCCACTTCCCTCTCACAGCAAACCCAGACAGTAAACACACCAACAGCATCCCTGAACTGCAACACACCCTGCAGCAGCTGCCTGGGGCTTTCCTCAGCTGCCCCCAAAGTTTGCTACTGAGATGGGGATGTCCAGCTCGGGTTGAGCATGACAGGTGACACACAGCAGAAAGGTGTAAGGTCCTGACAGCCCAGCTGCCCTATGATTTTATTTGTGAGCTGAGCAGGAAGTTGAAGGAAGCAGATGCTTTGTCTCACACAGGACTGTCAGTATTCATGTCACAGCCTTCTTGGGCACTGTTGTTCCTGCCTATGAGCACTCAGTGAGAACTTCGCTGGCTCACCTCACACTTGCAGAGATGGGCATGCCATGCTCAGACCAAGTGTGAAAAGAGTTTTATAAGACAGAGACACAAGGTCCTTTTCAAAGCAATGACCTCTTCTTTCTCTGTTACGCAGTCTGTAATGATATTCTTACCATTTTATTGTTGAGAATGGATAACCTATACTCTTTTTTGCTTTGTAAAATACTTTCCTCTAAAACCTCAGCTGATATAAATATTATAAATATTATTAAATATGAATATTATAAAACCTCAGTTATATGAATAAAGTTTAAACAAACAAAAAATATCCTGTTGTTATTTCCACCAGCACAAAAGCATTACAGCTGCCACTGCCCACATGCAACGTAGCTCTCAAGGAAGTAGGTATCTATGGCCAAAGTTTTAGTGGTGCCACCAATCTAAATCCTGCAGGGCTGCTCTGGAACTTGAAATAAGGACTGTACCAAGACATGTTGTAATTGACTGCACTGATAGTGCAATCAATTTCTTCCTAGCATTATGTCAGTTACAACAGTTACTAAGGTAAAGTGTTACCAGGCCAGCAGGAAAGTGTCATGACCAAGGTTCCGGAACCGAGGAGAGTTTGCTGTTGTTGACCTCAGAGGCAAATCAGCACTTTCAGAAAGATTTAACCATCTTGTATCTCCTGCTAATTGTCTCAGTCTGAAATTACTTCTGTGATGTACTAGTCTGCTCAGGACATGTGACAAGCACACACTGCTCTGCTTGCGTTGTTTATTATGTCAGTATCATCAGCATCTGTATGTGACATTTATTGAAATGATCAAGAAATAGTCAGGACACACCTTGAATGCCTCAAAGATTGTGTTGAAATACACTGTGCTGTGAGTGAAGCACGCAAGGTTTTCTTCCTTCCTTCAAACTGAGCGAGTCCCCAGCAGAGCAGCAGAATATCCATCACAGCTGATGTGGCTGCTAAATAGGAGAAAAATGGCAGGTGGACTGGAATTGCAAGAAAGACTTCAACATTTGGGTGTTTAATACTGAGAACTTACAGTGAAGGTGATTTCTGACACAGCGGCTGAGGGCAGATGCTAAGCACCATAAAATCTAAACATACTATTTCCCATTTGCTTGCTTGTTTATTCTGCTCCCACACTGTTTATGTGGGCAGGTACATGTTTACTTTTTTGTCTGGACATTTAGTAAGATACCACAACCTATATCCACTGTATGCTAGCACAGCATTAAAAAAAAAAAAAGCTTCAAATTGCAGCCCATGAGATTTTATCCATATTAAATATCAGAGGATACCAGAAAAATTACTTTCAATATTTACAAAAGTTTTATGAAACTGTACAGATAAAATGCAGTTTCAATAACAAATCTCCCTCCCCTTAGCCAAAACTCATTTCTGGCATCTTATTTAAATAATTATATTTATTATGTTAGGTATGTATACATTTGGTATGAGATTTCTAAGGGTAGGTTTAGGTTGGATATAAGGCAGAAATTCTTTACAATGAGGGTGATAAGATACTGGAACAGGTTGTTCCAAAAAGCTATGGCTATCCATCCCTGGAAGTGTTCAAGGCTAGGGGCTTGGATGGGGCTTTGAGCCATTTGGTCTAGTGGAAGGTGTCTCTGCCCATGGCAGGGAGAGTGGAACTAGATGATCTTTGAAGGTCCCTTCAACCCAAACCATTCTGTGATTTTTGATGACTGGCACAATGTTACAATATCATTTCCAAGCTTCAAAGAGCAGCTGGCATTTCTTAGCATACTGTACTATTAAGTTGAAGGTATTACTTACACAAAGAAATTAGATTGCTGAAAAGTAGTATTAACTGGCATTTATTATTTCTCACTAAAACCTTTTCTCTTGACATGAGGAAAGAAAAAAAAGAGCTCCTGGAAAGACAATTCGATTGTACCCTTTTGAAACCCAATACACTTATTCTCATATTAACCTGCGGTTCTCGAGGCAGTGTTTAAGAGGAAGATTCCTCCTCTCTCCCAAGTATCCGCCTCCCACTCCTGGCTCCGCATTCTGTTGCCAACTGCGCCACCTCGTGGCGGCGCGGCAGCATTGCCCGCGCCAGGGACACCCGCAGCTGTCCCCGGGAACGGGACAAGCACCGGGAAGCCGCGGCACAGACACCTTCCATCTGCCTCACAGCCGGTTCTGGTGCCTTAAAGCAAAAAGCAAAACCAGCAACTTGGTGGAGAGGAACGGAAAAAANAAAAAGTCTGGATGAATCACAACATACATTGCCCAAAAAGCATGAAAAGCATGCAGGACTTACTTTTTGCCCACGTTCAGAAAATATTTTAATGTTCAGCATCATAATGTATAAGCACCTGTCCCAAAACACTAAATTATGAAATCTTGCTGGCGAGATAAGTTGGTCCACATTGCAAGTGTTCAAAATGGAGACTTAAGAAGCCTGGCTTGAACACAGAAGCCAGGTGTTCAGGGCTGCTTCTCCCAATAACTTTGGTAATGCAATGGAGTAAGAGGAGTGGGAAGTTAAAACAGATTATTCAAATTGATGAATTGATTCTACTGCTGGGCTGCTGTCACAAACAACAATTAACAACCCTGATAAATTTTCTTATCTGGTTCTCCCACATGATAGCATGATAATTGTTCTGATGTTCAAAAATGAGTGAAAAAAATGGTAGTTTTGCCTTTTCATCAGCTTGAACACTACAGATACAGTAGTCTATCTTAATACAACTATTTAACTTCCTAACTCCTATATGCTGACATGTATTGCAGATGATTGAGAGGAACTTCATACAAATGAAAAATGAAAAAAAAAACCAAAACAAACAAAAAAAAAACAAACAAAAAACCAAAAACAAACAAACAAAAAAAACCACAACCAAACTCCAAACTGTACAATTCTGGGTTGGTCTTTCCCCCCTCTTTTAAAAATGTTTTTCTCTTTTGGCTCACTTTCAGATAGCTATTAAGCAAGTGACCTGGTTGCATAGCACTAACTAGTATTCCTAGTAGCTTTCCTAAAAAGTTATGGTAAATTCTGAAACTTTATCTCTTTTTCTTTGCTCAGTTAAAACATCAAAGTCCATGGCCATACTTTTTTGGAAGGTAAAACACCAATAATTCCTTTAAAACATGAGAAAAGAATTTGCATGTTTTAAGTGCTGATAGGCTACTGCACTTGTAGCTTCTTGCCTAGTAACGAGGCAAGTAATGTGGTCAAACTGATCCATTCTCATTTGATAAGATACTAAGAAAAATTCTACCATTTAATCTTCTCCAGAATCTTCAGCTAGCACCTTCAAGACCATGTATGTTCATTTTATGTGAGCACAGCAAAAGGACCCTTAGGTACCTGTCTCAACATGGCTGAATGCTTTTATTACAAACCACAACTTCTACTGATACATGACATAGAGTTATTTTGCTATACACAAGCAATTCACATTTAAATGAAAAGAAATGCTGGTTAAGCCTTTCTGTACTTGCCTTACTCTAGAATCTCTCACGTAAAACACCTATTTGTTTTTTAAAGGGACAGGTGAATTGCCTCAGCTACTGAACTCAATTTAGCCAGTCACACAATCCTCTGCCCTGGAGGAGACCTCTAAATTCAGAGTCTGACCATTTACCCAGCAGTGCCAAGTCCTCAGTAAACCATGTCCCCCACTAAACCATGTCCCCAAGTGCCACATCTACATGTTTTACAAGGAGCTTCAGAGATGGAGACTCCATCATTTCCCTGGACAGCCTGATCTAGTACTAGACAATCCTTTAGGTGATGAAAGGTTTCCTAATATCCAATCTAAACTTCCCCTGGCACAACTTTAAATGGTTTCTTCTCATTCTATCACTTGCTACTTTGGTAGAGGCCAACACTCAACTTACTACAGGTAATTTTAGCCTCGTGTATTCTGATTGAAATGAACTACCTTAGCAACAAGGAATCTTGTCCAAGTTTACTGAGTATTCTCATGGAACAAAAGTTAAAAAGAAGCACAGGTTTTGGGGAGAGGAATCACAAACATGTCAGTCAAGGATGCATACCCAGTTTCTGACCTTCTCCCTTTTGCTCAGCTCATGAGCTCCGTTTATTTGTTGCCCACCTGAAAGCTGCTTGGGAAAATAATGACCTGTACACATCACTTATAGTTGCTTATCATCTGCAGTGACCTGCGGGCACCTTTTGTGACCTCTGAGGCGTAGCTTTTGGTATGATTTACAGCAAGTAAGAAGCAAAGCAGGTACTCCAGTGCTTAAAAAAATGTGGGTGGGAGAAAGAAGTGTTGTAAATTAAAAGAAAGCTGGAAAGTCCCCTATTGTTAAAACTATTGAGTTGTATTTTTCTGCTTTTCCTGGTGAGATAAAATTCATCTTTTTTGCTGTGGCCCACTTCCTACAGGACAGATGAAGGACATGCTCTTCCTTGTAAGTATTTGACCTCTGTCCCAGGAAGGAAGTTGGCAATAAACCAAAACCTTAAGCTTTTGGGTGAGCGCTGTAACCAGTAATCTATTCTGGAAGGCTACAATTATAGACAGGAGGTGGGCAGCACTGTCATCACCTCCTGCTTCTGATTTTAAAACAGAAAAGTTATGACTGTATTTGGCAAAGAGTCCAATGCTATCTTTGTGCATTAGCCATATTTGGAACACGCCTCCTTGAACAGGCCCCTTGAGATTTAAGGGGTGGAGAAGAGTGTTCTAAAAGACAACTTCAGCTTAATCCCTCCAGCTCTCTCTGCACTTGGGGGAAGAACAGAAAAACTGACTCCTCCAGAGGATGATTCAGAGAACCTAAATTTAGGTACTTGTTCTGAATCACTCCCTACTTAACCTGGGGAAGCATCCTGGAGACAACTGATTCCACAGGCAAAGGTTATCCTCTGTGACAGTTCCTCTTTCAACATCCCCTCAATTGTCAGTACTATTCTCACTGGCTTCTCAACTTCACCACAGTTCAGGTAGGAAATTGTTGCTTGTCCTCATATACCTGCAAGGCAGAAAGGGAGGCACACTGAAGATATCCAAATACCTGGTTAGGAGCTGCCTAATTTCAGAATCTAAACCGCCAAATCATTAAACAAATAGACTGATTTTTAGAAGTTAAAACCCACCAATGGTTTCAAAAATTGTTATTGACTTAACTGGAGTTAAGATGCAAAGTTGGCACTTGGGCGACTATTTTAGATTTAGCATTCCAACAAATAACACCATAATTTTCCACAATTTTAAATAAATTTAGAGTTGTTTGTTGCTTTTTAAACAGAAGACATAATAATTATAAAAGGGGAAAAAAGGCTTTATTACTAAATATATTCATACAACAGTTTTAAATCATAAATCAGTATGTTTTGAAGTTTTGGTAGCACTTTGTCACTCCTTAAATACTCAAGACTTATCGCTTTTTCCAGGTAAATTTCCGTCTGGGCCCCTCTTGACCAGGCTTTTTTCGTTCCTTCACACGTGGGTCAACTGTTAGTAATCCAGCTACAAAACACAGAAAAGCACCCATTTACTTACTGCTACTAGTTAATACTACAGGTATACTACCTGTGAGCAAATATTTTTGACTTTCACAAACAGTATGATTTGTATCATCTAGAGGACAAAAGGCTCAGAAACACAAATGCTGAAAGGAGCATCATCAGATCCTCTGACATCTTAACTTCTCTTTAGTAACTGAACTTCATTCACATTTTTCTTTACACACCACTAAAATAACCACCCATTCTTTTTAATCTACTCATATTGCTTAAGCCTTTAAAGCAGTTGTCTCCAAACTTTTTTGATCATGCAGTCAGTATGCAAAAATACTAGCAGTATTTTTGAGCATGTACTCCCAAATATATGTTTATTCACTTACGAATTATATACAGCACATTCTTACTGAGTCCCAATGGATCAACTGCACATTCTCCATTATGAAGACCACTGTTTTGTGGTATATTTATATAAAAGTACAAATATATTCATATACATAAATATACTTAAAAGTGTATTTGGCAATGTCCCATACATGCTCAGAATTATGCTGATCTGGTAAAGGCACCAAACTCATTACAATGTCTATTTACAAGGGTTTTTGCAGCAAGTCATACTTGCCACTGCTGAAAAGGTACAGTCAAAGAAACTTGTTGCAAAGTATGAAGACAGCTTTCATGGCTGGCAATAGAGTGAAAAAAATCACAGCTGTTCTGCCACTAATACAGGCAGGTATTCTTGTTACTAGTCCAAAAAGAGCATAGTTAAAAGCTCACTCTTCATAACTCTGCATTTGCTGAAACAGCATGGACATCTCATCACTGAGAAGCATCAAATCCTGCAGTTTTCTAAATAAACTCCATCTCATCCCAGGTAACTTGTAAACACAAAATAGTGCAAGAGAGGAAAGAAGCTCCCTTGGTTTGGCTAGTTGCATGCTGTACATTTATGCTCATTAGTCACTCTTCAAAGCCAACCCTCCAGCGTTTATGTTGGAGAAGAAAACTTTTTAAAACATGATCAAGACGTGACCAGCCAAGTAAAACAAACCACAATCTTGGTACCTTACACCTCACTAATGTCTGACCCAGATTTATTTAGTAGTGAATATGCATTCATGTTTTGTGATTCTATGTTGAGGCAATAATAGCTGGTTAATAGACCTAAAAGAGGTCATGAACAGATGGAAAAATGCTCGAGAAGTCATCCAAAATGTACACAAAGGATGCTAGGAAACAAGTGAAAACAGTCTATAAATAAATGCAGATCTCTTTCATACAATACACAAGGTTTCAATGGGATTATTTACTCAAATCTGATCCTTAATGATCCTTGTATTAATTCTGTTAATTACCAGAAACACATTAAGAAACATTGAAATAATTTCAATTCCTACCTTGCCTCATGAATTCCACCTCCTTTTCTGTCACAAAGCTCCTTAAGGCTCTTGCAGAGGCTAAACGTATTGCTCCAGCCTGTGCAGATCTTCCTCCACCAGAGACTGTGCAAACCATATCATGCTTCCCAATTCTTCCAAGAAACTGGAAAGGGAACAACAACTGTTCCCTATGGGGAAAGAAAAAAAAAAAAAAAAAGAAAGAAAAAATTAAGAAGACTCATGTGCATGAAATTCTATGTTATGCACATTTCTTGTCATTGTATATACAAAAACATAGTTAACTTTTGGCAATCCCAAAAGGCATTCATATCTCATTCAAATCAATAGGAAATTAGCAGCTAGGAGCATATTCCAGCTGCCAATGGTAAGTATTTTAAGCTCAGTTTTACAATTACTTTTATTTATTCCACTACTTCTCTAAGGAAGCCAAGATCCATCAGCTCTGGATATTGAAACTGAGCAACCTCTCCCTCTATTCCTGAGCTTAAAAATCACAATATAAAATAAAAATCACATTAGGAATAGAAACTTTATGTCTGCTAATGAGAAGTCTTCTCTGTATCAGACTGCACACATCCTCAAATATCTGAAGCCTCACCTGGTTTGCTTCCACTTTGTTACTGTATACGAGTAATTACACATGCATGCAATTTGCAAATCTCTTGCAAAACGCTTAAAGATAATGTTTATTATTTATTTTTTAAATAAAATTCAAGCCCTTTCTAAGGGGATTAAAATTTGGACTATTAAAACAGTCCGTGCTCTTGGTTTTTGCATCCCTTCAGAAAAGGTGAGGCAAGAAGCACAGAGGAAGGCTTGCTTATCAGTAAACTCCTGGAAATTAGGAGGAAATGCAAGACACGTTTTTATAAAACAGATACTTATACAGAGACAAGAACACAGAAACAACACAGCACCAACATGTCACTGTATGGCGTTACTTTTGCTGGAATAATTTAAGTACAGTAAAAATACAGCATTTCATAGTGCTCTCACCTGTCCTGTAGCACTGGGAAGTAATGTAAAATGTCTATTCCATTTACTGTAATTTTTCCAGTCCCATTGTCATAAACTACTGCAGTAGCACTTGCAGTTTTTCTTTTACCTTAAAGGAATTAAACCAAATCTTTTATGAGATTTCAATATTCTACAGAACTTCAAATGTCCAAGTAATCAAACAAATCTCAATACATTCATACAGTGCCAGCTGTTAGGTTTTACAGACTGAGGTAACAAAAAAAATGCAAACAACACTATTCTTCAATATATTTTAATCAATGTCTATTAAGTGGGGGAGAAGTGTGTGTTGGGAAACCAATCTCCTTCAGCACAAAGGAAGCAATCATTCTGATAAAGGAATTATGAAACAAATAAGACATTCTTCTTCATTTTGGGGGTGATGGGGCACATACAAGACTGGTTTTGAACTTATTAAACCTGGTGGCTTTTCTTAAATCACACAGGTTGCATGCTCATCAAACTTCATTAACTACTGTTCTGAAGATACTACTGAAAACCAGTGCAAATTAAATCACGGTTTGGTGCTCTCACATCTCTTTGTTGTCATGTAATCTTGAAGACAACTCAGGTAAAGCAGAGCTCTCTAGCCATTCTACCCCTCAAATTCTCTGTGACCTTTGTTCTTATTATCATCTGCTGCCTGCTGCATAATACCCACCATCTCTAAGATTCCTCTTAAATGTGCAGCATAAAGTGTGTGTGCACACATGCTTTGTCCAGAAAGTCATCAGACTTTCCTGTACATGTTATTGCCACATTGTTTTTTCTATGCAATCACTCATATCCTGTATCATATAGTTTTCCAGCTGTGTGTCTCTCCAATGAAAATGTAACAGCCTGTATTTAGAAGATACAGGGACCTTCATGGGTTTTTTTTAACATTCCCTCCATCTCGATATGAATGATCAATATCCCATTATCCATCTCTGTCCTGTAATATTTAGAAATTTCCTCCTGATATTTTCCTAGGCTGTTTGTAAATATCCAAATGCCTTGCTATTTATTTTTTGCATCTTCAAAGTACCCCTTTGCTGGACTGCCTACAAAAGTCATGATAAAGGTTACTCAGTAGTCTAAGCATGCCGTTTTTATACTAAAGCAACAACACTATTATATCCATGGAATTATTCATATGTGTTTGAGGTCCTGCAGTTCTCCCCTCTTTATGTTCAGCAGTCAGCTCTGGCCAAAAATGAAAGTCCTTTTTTATCCTACAACCTGTAACACAATGGGGTCCTCTCTCCAGAGCTATCACTGCATAGGAATCCATGCATAAAAGCAGATGATAGGAGTCTGGGCCAAAAACTTGTACTTTCTGACCACTCCATGTCTTAACTTGACGTTCCTTAACACCACAAACAGCTGTACATGCAGTATACATATATATGAGCATATAAAACGAAGTAGTGACACTCCCAGCAGCGCTGTACATACTATAAAGAAAGCAGTTTGCAGAGGAACAAAGTCTGCATTGTTACCAACCAACTTGAAATGATTACCTTCCCCGGTGCTGAAGGCCACTCCTCGGTCATCATACTGCAAGGGCTCAATAACCACCTTCTGCAGCTGCACAGGAACTTCTTTGGAAAACTTCTGTATGTACTTCTCCTCGATGTCAGCACATGGCAATGCTACCAATTTTTGTAAGAGCTGAATAAATCTTGAATACTGTAAGACAACAAGACTTCATTGAAGTATGCAAGTGTAATTGCATTTGCGAAAACTTTCTATTTTTATTTAATGGATCTTTCCTACTTCACTTTTATTGATGATTTCTGACAAGATGACACTTTTGCACCTACATGCTGATTTAAGAACAGCATGCAGTTGCATCATTTTCTGTGTGACTAAAGACATCTAGTTCTTTCCTCAGAAAACAGTGAAACTTTATTCCAAAGCATAACCAACCTCTTTTTAATAAAGAATTATTTTATTAGAATGTTCATCTCACTTAAAAAAAAAAACCCAAAAAGTAACAAACATTGGGGATGTCTAATTATTTTATTATTGTTTTATTAAAATAGGAAAAGATTTCCACCTGCTTTTTAGTAAGTCAGCATATTCACTGATTTGGAAATAATTTTATTTCACTGAACTGACTCTCATAAATGATTATATTTCATAACATACACAAAAAATGCCTATCTTTGGCTGTTCAAGCTGAATTACTTTAATGTTTATGATTTCCTTTAAAACTGAACAATCAAGGTATTTAAAAATTCAAGAGATACTTGACTTAAAGGGCAACCTCTTGAAATAAATTATCCTTCGCTACTGTGTGGTTCTCCTTCCCCCTTATACTTCCCTCCAAAGTTCTTCAACATGTGATTAAAGAGTATCACCAGTGTGTTAACCCATTTGTGCCAAAAGCTGGGATGTCCTGTTACCAAGTGGTACTGGCAGGAGCTCCAGACAACTGTCACCAGATATAAAGGTATCATACCATCAAAAATGGATTTTTCATGTAGATATCAAAATATGATTTTTGAAGGTGTGGTTTTTTGTGTGTGTGTGTTTTTTTTTTTGGTTTTTGTTGTTGTTGTTTTTTTGGTTTTTTTGGCTTTTTTTTTACTTACAAGCTGTTACTGCAAGTATTTGTTCTTCTCTCTGTTACCAGAGTCTTCTCTAGCACAAAAGTACTACTTCTCTTGTAACTTAATAATAGTCCCTGGAACTTTGACATCACTTGAAAACTATTTCTACCTAACAATACGACACAGACTTGTGGTAAAACCTTTGAAGAACAGAAATATGGGAATACAAAAAAGCAGAAATTACAAAGACTATAGAAGTAGAATGCTTCCAACAGTTTTCACTTGGAAATTGCAAAGGGAAAAAAAAATCAATAGCTCTGATTTTGTTTAATAATGTAAACACCACTGAAATTTTTGTTGCAGTGGCAAAAGGTAAGAATTTGAGCAGGTAAGACTGGCAGCTTATACTGAGACATTTCCAATATATTTAAACAATGTTTTTTACTACAGTCTGAGGCTTTGTGGTCTTACATGGGAGAGACCGGTACGTATAAGGTTTTGGTGTAGGTTTTGATTGGTTGGGGTTTTTTGAAGTTTATTGCATGTACTTTTACAGATGCAGAATGTATTAAAACCAAGCAGTGAACACCAAACTGTTTGGCTGTGTAAGCAGACCTGGCACTCACAGAGGAAAAATAGCCATTCCAAATGCAGGAGCTACTGAAAATACTGAAGTCATAATGGCTTCTTCTGCAATCAAGACAGAGAAAGTCTCCTGGGTATTATCAGGATGGAGAATTTACAACTACTTCTAACTTAGGCTTATGGACCACAATTTGCTTGAGACCTTTTTATATCCCCCACAGACAAAGAAGTCATCACATGCCACTGTCTCAGATGACAACTGAGCAAAGGACATGTTTACTGCTGTTATGCTATTTTTGCAAAGCTGTTGTTCACAAGACAGACAAGATTGAGGAACACTGCTTCTAGGTGAGAAAACACTTGGAATGTTCAGACAAGTAGAGTTACATTCTCTGGTACTGTCATATTCAAGCTTCCAAAAGCTGGCCATACAGACTGAACCTGCTGTTACAAAATCTAATGTTCTTCAGGGGACTGTAGGGAAAAGCTCTGAGTGAGAAAGAAAAATGTATGACTATTAGGATGAATAGTCTTATCCCCAGAGATAGATGTAAGAGATGACTCCAAACCTGCAGAGTGATACAGTTTGCAGGAAACTGCAAAACTCTCCTCTCTCCCACCATACTCATACCAAGGAGAATGTAACAGGACATATCTGCATCAAACCACAGATTTATACATCTTTGCATCTTGTTTCTGTTAATTGATTTTGTAGTCAATTACTAAGAAAAAGGACTCATTTCTAGTAAGCTCTCTATGATTTTTCTATCATTACCACATCACCCTTAACATTAGATAACTTAACTCTGTGCAGGTTTACTATTGTACAAATCCATTGCATTTCCCCATGTTGAATATTTACCCCTTCTCTACAATTAGTAACAGAGCTTCTAGACATGTCTATTTTCCATTTCTAACTACAATAAATGACTATTTCTATAATAAATTCTTATACCCCATTCCTGACCACATAATTAAGATAACAAGGAGAAAGTGCTCTAGGTCTTACAGTGTTGCCAGGCGAAAAACTAAATTATGTTAGTAACAATGGAAAGTTCTTAAGTGTTCTCTATTGTGCTAGATAAATATCAACACAAGTCACTTCAAAACAAAATGAATGTGACAGTGCTGTGAATATATACAGACTTCATCAGAAGACAGAAAACTCTTTTGAAGAGCACCTGCTTCTGCACAATACCTTTCCAGTACCCAAAAATGCACCCAGAGTCCATATTTTTAAGACACAAGCTTCCTTAAGATTGGGAAGATTAATTACTTACATCATCATCTGACACTTTTTCTAACAACATTTCTTCCAATTCAATCTTAGTCAGCCATCTGCTGCCAGCCAGGTTTCTGTTTAAAATATCACATATATTCTTCCTTTAATTAACCATGCAATTAGAGTTACATCACAAAAGACCACATATCCAGTCACTCTTTGTTCAGAAATACATTTTCCACTACAAATGAATGCAGATCACATTCCTATAGTAAACATGAGAAGGCCTACGTTGATTTTAAAAGATTTGCCTTTTGAAAGGTATGGTAACTTCATGTATTGAATTAACCACATGACCATTATAAGTATCAGCTATGCATTATTCATATTATTGAAGTCTGAGATTGAATTAGAGTAGCACTGTAATAGGAAGTGATCTTCCCCTCAACTTATGACTTACTTTTAAAAGCTTGCTGCCAGGAAAAATTTGGTTTACTAGCAGCAAAGAGCAAAATCAAAGGCAGAATGTTAAAATCAAATTCTTTTGCCACTGGTCTTTACTCTTCTGATCAATATAAAGAATGGCACTAGCAGTAAGCATAGCCAAAGTACTAATGTAGCAGTGAGACCCTGTATTCTTATCTACTGTGTAATCTTAAGCTGCTCAGCACAGTGACTGCACTGATGATAGCAAAAAGCAGAAATTTCTAAGGAAACAGCCTCATACAGAGATCCAAACACAAAGAAAAACCAAGGCTTGAAGTGAATCTTTGAAATATATATGATATGAAATGACCAGGTAAGTAGCCATAAATATACATACCAACAGTATCAAGTAAATTTAAGGCAAAGATATAACTAGCTTCCTTAACTCCTCGGGTTTTTCAGAAACAGTGTATTCAGCAGCATTAAGGAAGCTGTGATCCAGTAAAACACTCCTTCTGAAGGTGTTTTTAAGGAGCACTACTTCTCAAGCATGCATTTTAATGCTTTTCTGAGTCAGGACACGAGAAAGGATTATTTAGAAACAATACAGATTTTAGCAATGATTTCAAAAAGCTTCCAATCCTGACAGACTCAAGTATATACTTACACTTATATATTGTTACTTGCTACTTCCACTGAAGCTGGAAAAAATTTCTTGCATGTAAAAAGCTATAAACTTGAAGTAGTTTAGATCATGTCCTAACCCTACAGTTAATATTACAGAACACATTCAAAATAGGTTATTTTCTGGGGAAAAAAATCCCAAACCAAACCCCAACAAACTCCATGCCTCTCAAACAAAAAAAAACCAGCCCTTCCCACCAACCCTCTACCTACACTTAGGAGATAAATTATCCTATCCAGACTAATCTCCGAGGAAGTACCATATCCAGCGTGAGAAGTAAGTCTCAAAAATCCTTTAAATTCTCTGAGCTTTACAAACCTAACAGGAAAAAACCTTTCATCTCTGACTAGCTTTAGGTCGTTTTTCACATCAGTAAATCCACTGGCTGAGCTCTGTAAGGAGTCAGGCTATTTTTCAGCAGCATGCAGCAAGAAACTAAATTCATTTGTTCTCTTGTCTGCTCAGAGCCTAACATGAATCTATAATAAAACATTCTGTGGGTCACAGAATGCTATTTATATCACCAAGAAACATGAACTTCTGTTATTTAAGAAATTGAAATAATCTCAGCAAATTAATCCTTTCTCTTCCTAACATAAATAACAAATGGCTAAAATGAAGAAGTGACAAACCAACACGATGTGCTCCTGAAGCAATGCATAAATCTGGCTAGAAAATACACAGCAAGAACAAAGATAAAAACAACTTGGGACTGGGAAAAAAGTAACTATACAGAAAAGCAGTAAATGCCTAAACCAAAACTTGCTAGCTGTATCCATTCCTTTAAAACCCTTGCTTAATTTAATTTTCTAATATAAAATCCTTGCAGGAAATCTCAAATTAAAAAAAAAAAATCAAGACTACAGTCTAAGAGGAGCAAACAGCACTTAAAAGCATATCTTGACTGGATACACTTAGAAACCAACAACTGTAGATTTCCCATAGCTTCTGGTTGACATAGATCGTTTCTATCCCATGGCTAACTAGATGAAGAGCTTGCTGTGCATATCAGAGAAGTTAAACAGAAAAAAAGAGACACTAAATTCAATTACTAACAGTAGTGATAATTAAAGAAATACAGCCAAATGAGCTTTTCTAAAATTACTAGGTTTTGATGATTTCTGTTTAAAGCCATTAGAAGAAAAATAGTGAATTTAAATATTTTGAGACTCTTAAATTTAAATATTGGTAAGTTAAAATATTCAAGAACTGTAATTAAAGACTATTAAACAGCTCAGCCTTAGGTCTTGAGATTTTTAAAGTAGGAACAATGTAGTTGGTACTTTAAAAGCCCTTGTTTTCTTATAAAAAATTTACTTCCCTTTTTCAAAATGCTTTAGTAAAAGATATAATTAGAAAACTTAATACAGATACTTAATAAAACATTCATATATATGAATATACAGATATTTTCATACAGAAACAGAATTCTGGATATTTCCTGTTTATTTTCAAATCCTACTTCAGAACTTTTATAAAGCAAAGAATATTGAAAAGAACAGAGGGAAATTAAAGAATAAGAGAAATAGATGTGGTTTCCCAACTCCAACAATGGGAAGTGAGTGCTCCACATATATCTGGTAAAAGTTTTCAACATGAAATTATCATACAAATATTACACAAGGAACAGAGCCAAAATCTGAAAATGTGTTTGTGTAATAGAAGGCAGGTAGGGCGGGGAACTACCAGAAGTGCCAAAACAGAATATGAAAGCACATTAATAAAACTACTACCAATACTCATTCTAATTGGAAGCTTACCTTTTTTCCTTCTGAAGAGGAAGGTCTTGAGCTACCAGTTGGTCTTGATGTTTCTGAACATTCAGCAATTTTTCATATGTTTCCTTAAATGTATATGAAGAAGTATTTAAATAGATTTTTTCATTGAATATTTAAATTTACTACTTAAAACACATGTTTATGTGTTTTTACTCTTCAAACACTTAAAATACAGAGGTCAGAAAACAAGCAGAGCTCTGACAAAAAAAAAAAAAAAGTGCAGTTCTAAATAATTGATTTTGAATTCTGCAACAGTGTTTTTTGCCTTCTTACCTATGCTTGTAAAAAAAATTCTCAACTGTATACAGAAAGACAACTACATTTGTATAATGAATGCAACTCCAAAACATACTGCACAATGATTTCATCAGTGCATTCACATTTTTGGTTTGACTTCCTCAAAATACTGACAAGGTTTAAGACTTATTTAATTTCATTTAGTTACTTCTACCCATGTAAAAGTGTCAGATTTACTGGTGGTCTGTATCAGTCATGACTTCTTACCTAGCATGTCCACATAGACATAAAGTTGCACATTTACTACAATAACAATTTCTGTTCTTTCAACTGTGAGATGTACTTACTCTGAATTTTCAGTATTTTTAAATAGTTTTCTCAAAATTCTTAGCTATGTTATTATTTTCAAACTATGGTGTGACAGTGATTTAGTACTTTAGGAAAAAAAGAAAAAAAATCAAAAGGGGAAAATACTCAAAGTCACAGAAAAAAATATTACACAAGAAACACATTTTAAGTAAAATACTTTTAGCGTTTTTTTTTCAGTTCAGAAATGTATGAAGAGAATTTTTTCTAAAATATAACATCTAATACTCTTAATTACAACAGTGATCCAAATGCAAAAGTAAATAGGAGCATTTGGAGTAATAATTATAAATTATACTGAAACAACAGGCCAGTCGTAGTACAACAAAGCACTTCTATGCCAAATAATCTACTTTCATTTACAAATGAAATAGAAAGCTTATATCACTTTCCTATACTGTATTCTTATGACTTTTAGCAAATACTAGAGAGAAACAACGGTGTAAGAATTAGTGGGGACAAGAAACAATGGTCTGGGTTTTGTTTTTTTTTTTTAATTTGTATTACTTTCAAAAAAACAGTAAAGGAAGAAACATGAGACAGCTCTGTGCTGTCACATATTAACTAATGAAATACTAGTTCTTAACATAAAACTGGGATTTATAACAGGATGCAGTGAATTTTTTTTGCAACATTTCAAAAATAACCCCAAAATAGAAGCCCCTTGCTTAGTTATAAACACCTACTGTTCAAGCTGATATTTCCACTAATATAAAATACACCTGCACATACACTAAAAATATTTGTACTTAAAATGTATGAACAAAGAACAGATTGTTATCTGAGCTGCACTCCAAGCATTTAAATAGGGACAACTCACTGAAGTCTCTGACGCAGGTCACTGATGACATTTTTAATGGCACAGTGGAACAACACATTTTTAAAATAATTCCACAGTTAAAAACCTTGAAGTACAAAATCATCCCTTTTAAGAGAGCATGAGAATTCATATATTATAGCAGTAAGCCTTTCAGAAATCCTTTATTTTTCATGAGATAACTGTATCAGATAGGAAATAGGAAAAGTTTACAACTTAAAAAAGGCTTACTTATCCTTAAACACAGGCAACATTACATAAGAGAGCAGAAATCCTATTTTCAAGTATTTCCAAACCTCACAAATATAACTGTAGCTCTCTAAGAAAACAAGACATGGTATCACTACTGTGGGCAAGATTTATGTCACATCACTCTAGTAATCTTAACTCCATTCAGAGCTGACCATTAGGCTTCAAAAATTATCACCTATAGATTAAAAGCACAGATACAGTTTGGGTTAGAGAGCGTGAGGTGTGCCTGCACCAAGCATTTTTTCAGGTATCTGTAGTTAAGATACGGAAAGGAATGAATGTAGAAGCTTCTGCTTTGGGGCCATGGAGCAAGGGAAGAGAAGGGGAAGGAGGGCTGTGTCTATCCCTCAGCTGGGGAGAGTTCAGCTGGAACAGTCTTAGAGATTGAATCTGATGAGCTCCATGAGTTTCTGCATTCGGAAGAAGTCAAACCAGGCACAAAGATGATATTTTGGTGTCAGGTGCTTAGAAGAGGTACTGGGTTATTAGGTGTTATAAATGTGTAAGGAGGTTTTTCACCTTACTGCTACTCTTGACTTACCTCTTGCCTTCAAAGGCAGAGGGTGTCAGACTCTACCTGCAAAAGCAGTCTCCTGTCTGCCTCCTCACAAACACCCACCCTCCTCTGGCATACATACTTATTTATTGGTATGGCCAGCAAAAATACATTAACAGGAGCTCAACACAGCTACAACATAGCTCCTTGAAAAAGTACACAGGGAGGTAACCACAATTACGACCTTAGGACAGACTGACTAGAGTCAGAATTGCTTCTAAACAGCAACTCAAGTATTTTCAGGTAACATGACACAAGTTGAAAGAAGACTTAAGGATTTTGTCATATTTGGAAACTATTGATAAACACAGGCAAATAAAATGAGATATGGGTTACCATCTACCACTTTTTAGCCTCAGAAATTAATTATCAGTTACAATGACAAAAAGCTTTAGAACAGCTGCAACAATAAAATTTTCCTGAAGACCCTCCCTAGGTAATCCCAAAGAACACCAACACTCCACAGCCTGTTTAAGTTCTAAGAACGTGCACTTTTAAGAATTAAAATGATCTCTTTAAACTGTTCTGGTTAAATTATAGCAATCATGTCTATTCAGACAAAGAACCCTTTACACGGGAGATGAAGTCAAGCAACATTGAAAAGTAGCATTTTAAAGTAATTTCAAGTGTAAGATAAATGTTAAATATAATTTCCTAAACATTTCTGGCAATGAAAGTGGACTTGCAACTCTTATAAAATTTTGGTCTGAAGTACTAGGAAAAAAAAAGATGCATGTATCTAGTCCCTGTATAGAGATAAAGCCAACAGACTGAAAGAACCACTCACGTGTGAAGTAAAGTATGTGGATGAGCCTTTGCAAAATCAGGAATCACATGTAATGCCCAATAATTTATCTGACAAATCTTCACTCCCCAACGGCTAAAGAAAGCTTCTGAAGAAACACTTGCTTTTTCAAAGCTGGCAGGTGAAGATTTTACTAATCACTTGAGGATTCAGTAGTCCAATTCATGACTGTACACATCTGTGTGTCTTGTAAACTCAGCTATTACACAATCAAAATAGCTGATTTTACAAGATTGACTATGTACTGAAATGCTTCCACTTCTAATAGAGAGATCAAATTTCAGATCTCTACAAGGACACTTAAAATAATAAAAAATTGTTTTACTCTGCATTAAAAATAGGGAAGAGATCAGCAAATGAAACCCTAAAAGAGATTTTTCCGGGGAAAAAAAATTCTATTAACATTAGAGTTAAGATATGCTGCAGAGTCCACATTTTACTTCAGTTTGCACTTTACTTTGTTTCTTGTGTTTTGAGTTCAGCATACACTTTGAAGGGTTTTAAGTTTTGGAATATTTTTGAGAGTTAAAACGCTCAATTGTTAGAGCATTTACCTCAATCCACAAGCCCTGATATTTCTAAAAACGCATAAGCATGATTACATGGAATTACTATTTTCCTGTACACAACTGTATGAAGATACCATTTTGTCTTGCTCTACACATTACAAAAATTATATAATTCTAAAAAACTTTTAAGTCAAATGATGATCAAAGGTACTATCAAACATTTATGAAATGATGCTTCACGCAATAAACATTTTTGCGTATCAGAAGAAAAATAAATTGTCCTTTTCCTGACAGCTAAACTTTATTCAACAAACAGAACAAAAACAATAATGCATGTAACAAACATCTTGTATGGCAGTTAATTTCATATTGAAAGCCAAACATGTATATTGGCAATTATAATATATACAAAGATAGTCTATTTTCAGTAAGTGGACAATATTATTTATTAGCACTAACTAAACAATAATGCTATGCTCAGTTATATAACTAACAAGTAATGCAATTCAAGTTCCACATGAGCCTATGTAGTAATTAATGGCATACAAGTTTAGGCTAAATAATATGTTTATCCTGTTTATTAGATTTAATGTAGCAAACATCCTCAAATCAGATTGATTACTTACACTAGGCTGTATTAACATACAACTCTTTTCTGGACAAATTAATTAGCTTTGAGACTTAAGAATACATTTTGTTAAATTAGTTTAAGACACATTAGTTTAAGATGTGGTTAAAACAATGTTGGGAATTTCATGCAGATTTTGGCTTTCATTTGGCCAACTTAAAAAAAAACCAACCCTGTTAAATCTCACTTAATGGATTTACATTTATAGAAGCCTATTTAACAAAAAATATTCAGAAACAGTTGAAGAACACTCAAGTAGCCTATACTGATGAAAAATGCATTTGTCAAGGCCATTTATTTGAAGGTGGTTGCTGCGCTCCTAGAAACAAAACGCGCACTATACTTCCAGAGATTTTCAAGGCAAGCTTGCATACTCTAACTGCTAGGAAGAGCTAAAAATAAACTTGAGCTCCGTGCAAAATTTGTAATTTCTTCATTATGATGGAATGCAACAAAACATCTTGCCCTTGGGTTGCTCTGTTTCAGCCAAAACAAATGCAAATGGCTTGTCAGATGACAGCTGTTTGATAAGGCTCCTCTACAAGACCTGCATGCTTTACTTTTTTCCGTGAAACTTGGGATGAAAGGCAGAAGGCAGGAAGAGAATTAATGTAGCATACAGTCTAAAGGCAATGCTACAACCGTGATTAAGTAGAAAAGTTAAAAGGCACAGATTTTCCACAGCCTTGCTGCGTGCAACCCATCCGTGTAACAAGTTGACAGGCCTAGCGCGTCAGCTCCATCATCCTCTCCGACAGCTAAAACGCAGCATTGCATCCCTTTTCAGAGAAAATTTGCGTCTGCACCATGAAGCGTTGTACATTATTTCTTAGCACTGCAGGGGGCTCAAGTCCATATGGAACCTTCACAAATATTACCACAGATCAAACCAGCGGCGTTTCGAGGCAGATTTGACATACCTATTTAAATGAACAGCAGGGGTCCTCGGGCTGCCTCGGGCTGTGCAGGAGAAAACCTCTGTGGAAAGCCTATGCTGCAGCTCCATTACTCAGCAAAGACACTCTCTACATTTATCATTCATTTCATTTCTGCCAGGGCAAGAAGCTCATTTGCCCAAGGTCAACAAAAAAAGGGGAAAAAAAAAAAAAAAGAAAAAAAAAAGAAGAAGAAAAGTGGGGGTGTTTTTTACTCTCCCAAAGAAATAAATGTACCTGACAAGAGGGGATTTTGTCCTTTGGGTACACAGAACACAAATAAATATCAGATCATTCTAAGAAAAACACTATATTCAGTGAAGCTGTGCACTGAATTTGTGACCATAAAGTTTGTTTTTGTGACAACTGACTAACCACAGAACTAACTCCTTAAAACTATCTAATGAGGAAACAAAATCTGACATGAATACCCAATTAAATAGTTCAGCATTTTTACATTATATGTTATTAATGCTTTTGTCTTCTGTAAGTACATGTAAGAAACATGAATGTCTTTCTGTAGACTCTTCTAAAAATGCAGATAATACTTGTGCTACTGATGGTCACAGATATGAAAGGTCTGTTTATAACCCATGTCAAGACCCAGGGTCTAGTGGTGTTCCATTAGATACAGCTTTTTTCATAAAGGTAAAAGATGCAGATCCTTTACTCCTGAAACCATATTAATCAGAAAAAGCCTTAAGTTTGCATGAATGGAACCATCTTAGAAAAATCAATTAAGCAGTTTAAATGCAAATTTTCTTCACACTAAATGTCAGCACAAATAACATTTCCTATAGCTTTGCCCTTCACAGAGGAAAAAAAAGAACTATTTTTTTAATTCTACAATGAACTTTGCTAGAACTAGACATTTTTGTTGTATGTGCATTCTCCACTACTAATCTTTTGCTACCAACTAGATACAGCCTACAGGAAAGTGTTCAGACTATTTAAAACCAGTCCATAGACAAAACTGTAAAATGAACCAAAAATTAAAGGAAGAACTGTTACATAGTATGCTGTCTTAAATGTGACATAAAAATGCTCATAAATAATGAATACTGTGACACAAAAATATATATTGCATGTAGCTTCAGTGGTGATATTATGGCCTACTGCAAAAACATAACAAAACTCAGGATCTCCTGAGTGGCACCTCTAGAATAACATGCACTGGACTGGGAGTTGGCATTATTTATTACAGATAACATACTTACATGCATTAATGAATAATATGACTGCTTGCCAGTGTAAAAGAGGAAGTGAAATGGTCGGCCATCTTCTCCCCACTGGATTTCTAATGGAAGGCAAGATTAGACAAGAAAGCCATATACAATCACTAAAAAACCCCCCTTGTATTTAACTGCAGTTATAAACCTCTCTCATAATACTGATAGTCTTTTTACATATCAGAGAACAAAGGCATTTTGCAGGTGTTCGAACTGCCTGGAAATCTAATAGTTTGCACAATCTTTTTTAAAGCTAATCTCCCTCTGCAATTCTAATAAAATATTTAACATTACAGTTGTAAATAACACTGTACATAAGGAAATTCCTTGTGTGCAACTCTAAAAGACTCTATAGGTATTACAAATAGAAGTATACCTTTTAGAGTAAAAAGTACAAAATAAGAGACAACACTGAAAAGTGAAAGACGAAAGATTAGCAGCTCTGGAAAAAACAGTGCTAAAACAAAAAAGGTTTTTATTAGCATAATACATGTAAGCTAAACTAAGTATGTGTACAACTGTCTTTTGTGGGCAACAATCACGTTCAGAACTTGGGTGACTTTAGAACTCGTTTGTGTTCTAAACATTTGGGATATTTAAATACAAAGACATATCCTATAGTTTACATAATTAGTTCAGCAAGAAAACAAATGTTCCATATTAATTCAGCCTATCTAGTGTGTTTTACTCATTCCAAAATGTTATTTAAAGGCAAATAAATTTCAATTTCAGAGGAAAAAAAAAAGGCAAACTTAGATAACATAACAAAGATCTCTTTCAAATTGAGAAAAATTACAAAAATAAAAACCTGAGAGCTTTTTACAAATTGAACTGTAGAGAAAGTCCCAGCCATTTTACCCAGTGAAGTTAATTAAAGCTATCTATAAAGGCAAAGATAAAACTCCAAAAGCCTGATAAACAGAGTACATATTGGATAGGAACATCAAGATATACAGCAGAAGTTAAATGTAAAGATGCAAAAACTTAGCAGAAAAGAAAGAATTCAAGGGACTTTTACCCACATATACTGCTAGTGGGCTGTATGATTTTCTATGTATGCAGTTGTGAAAGCATATTTTGTTGAAAAAATTGTTCTGGAAACTTTCCAAAGTGTAAATTTAAGTTTTTGTACTTCAAAGTTATCAAAGACGCAATACATAGACAGGACAAACCTGCCTTAAGAGATACTTATTGAAAGTGTTATTTTTAGATGTAAACACAAAATACACATTTATACTAATTTGTTCTTACAGTCCTCAGGATATAGCTAGCATTTCAAAGAATTCTTTAGTCCTGAAAGCACATAGAATAGTAGCTTAGTTCTTCCATCACACAGCCTTTGGATTTTAAAACTACTTAATGATTAACTCTCTCCTACCCTTTCACTTTCTACTTTTTCACTTCAAAATACAGTGAAGTTAAAAAACGAGGCATGATACCATTTGAATGCTGAAATTCCAAAATTTCAAATAATTGAGACAGCTTTCCAAAGACATGAAATCCCCCAAAAAACAAGTATCAATTATTCCAGCAGCAGGAAAAAGGAAGGAAAATTGTAAGATTTTAATGATAATCAGAAATGTTTATCTGAGACTTGATAGCTCAGTGAATGTACAATTTCAGACCCATGCTACTAGTTCATACTAAATACTAGTCAAAAACAGGTTTTGACCTTATCTTTTAAATGTTCTATGTAAAATTAAATTGTTGATTTTAGTGAACTGACCAACATACTGGCATATCATTGACATCTGGGACTTCACACAGTGTCTCAGGAGCAAGACCAAGCACAGTATGGACAGAGTTAGAAATTTAAGGTCAAAGAATGGATTAGGAGAGGTTCCATTCTTCCTATTATTTCAAAAAATTCAAAACTGTAACTTCTAATCTTCTAGAGCACCAAAGTTACAAAGAAAGCTTCTCATTTAAAATAGTATTAATGAATATTTTATGGAGGTGACAGCTCTGACAAAAAGCTACTGAATTTAATAAAAGGTTTTCCCATGACTTCAAGAGATTCTATGCATCATTCTATTTATTGCTTATTTTTAAACAACAAAAAATATTTATCTTAGCTGGTTAATGCAATTTCTGAAAAGATCAGGGTACTCCAGAATAGACTGATAATTTTTATCCTAAAACACAGAATATCAGAATAGACATTTACTGAGGATGTCTTAGCAGTCATTAGGAACACAGAGAAAAGAGCCAATCCATAAAAATAAGAAATTCTCCATATGCAACAATTCTAATACTTAGAAATAATAAAACAAGTATCTAACAACACTTACTTCTCTGCTCTGGAAAAACTTCAGTAGGATGCTGTAAATAAATAAAAAATATCAGCAAAAGGAAAAAGTTACTCAAAGTATCATGCTACAGTTATCCAGAAATGTAAGAAGAAATCCTACCTTCATCATAGGTCTGGCTTGTTTGTCAAATAAGCCAGAAGGAAAGAGATAGGCAATAGCTCTCTGAAAACAAGAAGAAAGATCTCGTATGTGACTTTTTTTCTCACAAAAGCATCATCAAAACATTTCTTATGTACTTTCTTATGCAAAAACCAACATAACTTTTGTACAGTAAGTCAATCAAATCATTAAGAAAATATGACACGTATGTTATGTGCTGAAAAGAAAAGCAGGTAATTTCCTCTGGAATCCTCAGAAGTAAAACCTCATTCTGAAGGCTGTACTCTACTGCATCAGAATGAGTAAACTTTATTCTGCCAATTTTAGTTTTCAGAGAATGCATTTATCATAACTTACCAGAACTATTCAAATGCAAAGACCACCTTCATACACAGTTATTTTTCAGTAAAACTTCAAGTGCTGTGATTTCCAGAGGAAATCACAATACTTATCTATTTAGCTTTCTGAAAGTATCAGTGCTTGCTAACAGTACCTACTGACAGACCAAGCACAGAAATTTTATTTAAAGGAACAGGAAAAAATTTAAACATTTGGAATCCCACTTTCTACAATTTCCAGACACAGTTTTCTCAAGCCTAAAAAGCTACGTTTGTTGTGGCAGTAATAGCTATTTTACATAGCCTAAATAAGCATTTCATTGATCACTGTATTTGGAAACAACTGTGAATCACTACAATCTTTGCTGCACTTGAACTAACTGCCCAGAGAAGATTCAGGTGACATATTTTTTTTTCCTTAGATATCTGATGGTTTGCTAAAACACTTTAGAAAAATATATGACATTCATTACACACTCATTGTTTACTGTTTTCACTGAGTACAATGTACATACTTTATTTTTACTTAATCAACATTTACCAGTATTTATGTGAGATATAAACGTGCATTATTTGCCTACAACAAATGAAGTTAGTGTACCAATATTCCAAGTCATTCTGGCCAAAATGTAAGGCAAAGCATCTTACAAAGTTAAGCCCTATGACACATATTTCTGTATAACACTCTCCCTCTTCAATGTAACTAAACCATAATTTCATAATATAAAAAACTGCATTTGTCAGAGCTGTTTATTTTCATTTGTTTTTAAAAACAATCCAGAAAAAGCTAGCCAACAAAAACTCCCAGATGTAGGACTCTAGCAAGTGTAGCCAACTTCAGACAGTGGGTAGTGGGTAGAGCTTCAGACAAAAATATTGTGCTTGAACAGTAAAATGGACCAACCAAACAAACCCTTCTGGCAGTGGTCTCATTTATATTTCCATTAGACAGTACAGAAAAGTAGAATTACAATAAAATCTGAGTTTAAAATCTTCTCTCAAGAAGAATAGTTCTTTGTTAGTTAGGTTACCTTAGGGCTATTACTCGCTGATAATTTTTTCCATAGACTTGGAGTGGTTTGTCAGTGCTGAAAACAGATTTAATATGCACGGAGTGTAAAAAGACCTAACCTATTATTTTCATTAATCCCCTACTGGCATTCTGAACAGAAATTTTCAGAATTCTGAAGCAAACAAAAGGCTTAACTTGATTTTATAAAATGGTAATTTTGTTTCTCTTAGTGACTACTGTATTCCCATTTGTTAGTCAATGGGCATTTTATGCATACACACCGTAGGTGAACACCTATTTATGAACAAACGGGGATTAATTATAATGACAAGAGAGAAATCTGCTGCGAGCCAAATGATGTTAAACCAACACCTTATATAATATATTAAAAGAAATTATTACAGGGCCTTGAGACTGACTGTGTGTGTACTTAAGACATAATCTTTATACAAGCATTTCCAGAATCTCAGCCAAAACAGTTACTGTAACTACGACACCTTAATAAATGCCAAATACAACAATTTAACATTTACAATGAAAAAAGAAAGTGGCTGCCATTTGAGACCTTCTACTTCTTGGAAAGTTTATTTTATTGCTAAGTGTATACTCATGTCTTTCAAACTCCAGCATGAACACATCCTGTATTAAGAAATCCTAACATCTACTCTCAGATCTCCACACAACAACTAACCAAAGAAGAATGACTAATTTTATAAGCTTATTTTTTGTTGTTGTTGTTTAAAAATGGAAAGAAATAGTCTTCCTGACTTCTCTCTCTTTATGGAAAAGTAATCAAGGATGAACTATCCTGGAATGCAACAGATTCCAGTTCAGCTTTATTCAGAAGTTTCTTCTTAATTTTACATAGCTATGTCCTCAGGCTGTATTTTACCAACTACACAGAAAGTCAGGCTGCCTCTTGGGAACTTCATCTACAGAAGCTGATTTTGTCTATGCAAATGTTTCATTTTTGTAGAAATCTTTTTTAAAAGCCCTGTACTAGCAATATAAAAAGATGGTGGATCAATCTGAGGAATTACATTAGAATTAGTCTCTCCAAACTGCAGCTGAAGCACATAACCATGAAATTGTTTTCCTGAAATCTTTTTAAAATGTCTTCAGATATGGAACACAGGTTTCCTTTCAGGAATCTCCAGGTCTCAAACTAAAATTCCATGGAGAATTAACTGCACATGTTGCACTTTCCTGAACAGAAAAAGCAGGTGAATATCCCTCTTAAAACTTTATAATCAAGGTGTAAATGCTAGCAGTAAAGTTCCCAAGAAACCTTTAACTGCAGATTCCCATTCCAGAAGTGGTTTTCACCTCAAGGGTCCTGTCCCATACCCTTTTTTTAGTGCTCATTTGGACTTAAACTCCAGATTAGAGAAACTGTTGTGCTGAATATGAAGAACGACTTTCTCAATGTGATCATGTCAGCTACAGAAGATACATTCCCCCAACTCTAGACTCCACAGGTTCTGGGGCTGCTATTTCACACTCTGTTTGCTAAATCACACTGTTGCCACTGTCTTTGGAAACAAACCACAACTTTCTGAAAATGAAACATCCATAATTATTTTCTGAAATTGCAGAATCACAATTAAAAGTCCTGGTACCTAATAACACAACAGTGTTTCCAGAAATAATTACATAAATCACTTTTAAAAGGTGGAATGGGTACAGTCTGCTTCTGCTATGAGTTACTTAAAAAAATTTAGTCTCGTCTTTTAGGGATTTAAAAATCTTTGGGTTTGAATTTCACTGTTGATCCACACAGAGATGAGTAAAATACACAGTAAAATACCTTTAAAAACAGCCGATCGTAACGGACACGTTAGTAATAAGATAGTTTACACCTGACATTTCCTAAACTGCACAGTTGATAAACTTAACTTTCCTGTACCAAACTAAAAGAAATCCTGTTGTGTCATCTGTTGAGGGACCAGAAGAGTCAATATACTGCCCACAGGACCAAAATATCTTTCATTTGCAGCTTTAAGTTTGAATTCAAGCCAGTTGGAATAATAAGTATAACCTTGCATTCCTATTAAAAAACAAAAACAAAAATCCAAAAACAAACCAAACCAAAACAAAAAAAAACCCACAAAAAAACCTCCCAAATCAACACCCCCCCCCTCAAAAAAAAACCAAAAAAAAACCAAAAAACCAGAGCAACCTAAAAGATCTGGCAGTCCTTCAACCATGTAAACCAATTAGTTAAATAATTGGTCCAGAACTGCATGTGTACGCTGTGTAATTTCAGTGTACCCACCACACCCTCACCTTTCCTCTTCCCTGCAGCTGTTGCACACCCTGATGTCTGTTCCTCCTTCCCTTCCTACCACCTCTCTACAAGCCAAGAAGTTTTGTTTCCCCACTTTCTCACATGTCAGATACTAACTCTGAATCAAACAAATTCAGCTAGGTGAGTAAGAGTTACTTTTACTTTTTTCCCAATGTCTTGAGAAACTAAGAATGCAATACTTTAATTCAAATAGTGTTGACTGAGACATATTGGGATAGGAAACTTCAGCAATTCAGTTCTTCAATTGATCTTGCCCATTTTTATAGAAGCTCAAAGACAAAAGATTCCACTAATTCCCATTGCTCAAAACACGTGAAAAGACAGTTATCTAAGTACCATCCAGTGACGAAAAGGAAAGAAGAAAAAAAAATATTTTAGGGAAAAGGAAAGAAGAAAAAAAAAAATTGAAGAACCCAAACAAAAACCACCTCTACCCTGTGGGGCTCATTTGCAGCAGCACCCTTTTTGGCAGCAGGCTCAAGAATCTAGCTCATTCCTTTTCAAATATACACGAAATTTTAATCATCAAAACACTGAAGTGAGAAGTGACACTTTATGCCATAACATTTTAATGAAACACCTGAGCAAAAGCTGTTTCAGCTTCCAATCCTCAACTTGATCACACGAGAGCCACTTCCCTTCTTTAACTGTGCCTCTTGAATCACATCATTTAGTCACTGTACTTCACCACCTCTCAGACCGAGAAGTTTTCTGGAACAGATGTTTTTCTTCTAACCACACTAGCAGTATTCTTTAACAGTTTTCAGCACCCCAAATCCAGCACATCTGGGGTAAACCCAGGAATGAATGAAACAAAAATAGGACACAAAATGTTAATTCTGAAATATTTCTTTTTTTTTATTTAACAAGACAGAAAAGGTTAAGAACAAAACAAACCACAACTGCCCCCCCAAAAAGTGACACAACTAAGTTCATACTGCAAAACAAACCCCTCCTCTAAAAACTAACTACTAAAATTTATTGAAACCACCCCATCACTGTTCATCTAAAGCTGAGTTCTAGCTTGTACAGAAAGAAGTTTCAAGTTCCAAGTGACACATCATTTTAACTCTATCACTTAAAAAAAAGCAAAACAATCCACTATCGTTATACGAAAAACCCCACCTTCTTTTAATATTAATTATTTTTATGCTATGTAATCACTTTCAAAATGAAAATTAATGTCTTGTCATGAGCTTGCAGAACAAAAAAACCCCAAAAATCTGCTGAAAGAAACAGTCTTTATTTCTATCTTTGTTTCATTTTTTCAAAATATGGAACAGTATTAGAAAGAGTAAAAATAATATAGCAGTCATCAGCTTGGATTGATGCAGAATTAAAAAAAAAAAAACCTGACGCAGAGTTTGCTTCCCCTGGGAAAAAAACCCCCTAAAAATAGTTGAAAAAAGCATTCTAGCTTCAACTCTTTAAATAAATCCAAAATCCATTATTTCAAGTAAGAACAATGCTGGACAAGACACTCCTCTTGCAGACAACAGACAGTTCAGAAACACATTTTGTTCTGAATAACATTTCTGACATTTCACATTTGCCAATATTCACTCATTTCTAATACTCTGTATTGCTAAAATTTGAACATTATTTAGAAATGAGATGTGCCGAGTCACCTTTAAAAGCAACTGAATACAACCAATTTTTCATGAAAGAAGCCTTAATTTTTTGAAAGAAACCTTATGAGGAATTAAGTTTTTTAACATTTAACATTTTCACCGTTAACTACCTTACTGTATAAATACTAACAGTATAAATGCTAGCAGAGGAAAATATATATTTTATGTTCAAATTATTCCATCTGCTTGACAACAGTCTATTAGGTCAGAAGACAGACAATAAGCAAAAATGAATGCAGATCTTTAGCTTTTGAGTTTTACTTTAGCTTTTCAGTTTTACTAACTCATATGGGGAAAGAGTATTGCTTTATGATGAGCTTGTATCTGAGAGAGCATTTAGCGACTGCAAAAAATGAATAATAAAAATACTGGCATATAAATAGGTCATGAAGCTTAAGACACTCTTCTTGTATTAATCTTACTTAGATTTCTGGGCTTTAAAGTGGAATATCACAGAACTGACAGTGGAAAATGACTGTGGGCTGTTTACTACAACTGTAAGTTAAAAGTTAAATCACAAAATAAAAGGATTACAGACTCAAATGGGGAAAAGCACTAGGTCAGGACTGCAATCTCTATTAATTAGGTATCCCAGCTGGGCAGTGGGTATGCAGCTGTTAACTTGATCAATGACTTACCTAAATGTCATCTCTACTGATTCGCTTATAAATTACCAGCAAGTGAGACTAATGTACAGGTGCTAATTTATTTAAACTGTTCTCCGCAGTTCTACATAGCTTTATAAACTGCATCTGGCACCTAATGTTAGCTGTCAGTTGTACTTAGACATGCCTGTCCTAACGACTCTGTTCATTAGAAATGAGCACAAATTATGAAATATTGTGAAAAATGATACATCAAATGGAATGGGCAAAGCAAATCAATTAGAAAAACTTCATAGCATATATTCACACATAGGAGAATAAAACATCCTAGCTTCAGAGTGAGGTCTATAATACCAATTAAAAAGCAATTGGTAGACTTGTGCAGAGTTATATATCAATTTGCTGGATTTCTTTTTCTCCTCCAGAAATACTGTTGTAATGCACAGCTTAACTTTTCATTCCTAAATAAAAGCATCAGTAAGAGGCAATTCTGCTTCCACAACATCCGAGGATTAGCAAGTAAGTCAACTTATTTTCCTGTTTCAAAACTTCACAAGGTTTAGCTGTTATTAAACTCTACCTAAAACTCCAGTGAAGGACAGAATCCTAGGATGTCTACTTTTGAAATATATCGCAAAGACTGATTAACAGCAGAAGACATGGAGGTATATAAGTACTCATCAGAAAGAATTATTGCTGTTCAAAATGTAAAGCTTGGTAATTCTCCTGCCAGTGCTTAAGGAGCTTTTATATTTTTACAACAGAAATTTAATTATGCATAGCAGACACTATTACACACTCTAATTATTTCCCAACACCTAATGGAATGTGAAGAAATCAAACCGCAGATACTTGGTATCACCAAACAAACACTACTCTTCTGGCTCCACTTCTCCATGATTTCAGAAACAGTCTGCAAAGCAGTCCCACACTTGTCACCTGCACTGCATTAGTAAAAGCTAATTTCCAGAATGAATCTGCTTTTACTAATGGTGGAGCTTAGTTAATGTTGTGCAAATGATGGTAGTGCTGTGGATTTATTAAGAAGAAACAGCTACATAGATATGCTCATTTTGCATTTCTTGCAGTCTTGCTTTCTAGAAGCCTTCTTCCTAGACCATGTCAAGGAAGGAAGGAAGGAAGGAAGGAAGACTACAGACTTATGCACAGATTAATGCACTCTCCTACCATTAACCTTTCAGGCAAACTGAACTATCAGCATCATCATTGCACTGTATTAACATGGCAGGTATCCCAGTGGTAGACTGGTGCATGTTTAGTTTACAAGAAAATAGCTAAAAAAACATAAAGATCATTAAAGACAAGAAAAAAAAAAACACCTGAAAAATACATGGAAAGGCAATTTTATAGTTTGCAGAGAAATAAAAGAGTCAATGTAAAGAAACAGCCTGGTATTGCTGCTGACCTCAGTGAATACTTTTACTGTCAACCTTACCCACTTATACTGAGACTGACAGGGTCCCTGCACTGGCACTTGATGGTAGAAGAGCAGAGCAATTCCTACACCTCTGCATGGAAGCAGATGCAGCATCAGGTCAGAGCTTTGCACTCACAAAGCTTGATTTCCTATGGATTTGTGACCTGAACTCAAGCTGCCTTTATGGATTTTCTGATACCTGATAAAACTCAAGTCTCATTTCAGCCTTTTTCTCAACAGGCCATTACTCTGCATCACTTTACCTTGCTGCCTATTTTTAGAACTTAGTTTTGAAGCCTGTCAAACATGTTTGAAATGAGCCTATATCACAACCTACAGATTATTTCTTGGCATAAGCACACTGCCAAGACCTCTCAAATGGACACAGCCATGCAGACAGAATTTTGCCACTGGGAGAGGCAACAAATAAATCTCCTCACCCTGAAAAAAAACTAAACCATGGACACCTCTTGCTCTGTGCTTATCACATCACTACCTCTATCCTAAGGGCCCTGCTGGCCCACTGGGCAGCCTTGGCTACAGCAGTAGTGTTGCTGCTGTGCAAAGAAAACTTCAGCCATGAGACTTCAATCAAGCAGCTTCACCTAAGAGTGAATGTCACCAAATGACATTTCTACTTCCTACCGCTGATGTACAATAAAATAAGAAATTATGACAGAAATGAAGGCCAGGTGAGACATTAAAAAAAAAAAAAAGAAAAAAAATTGAAAAATCCATGCAACAAAACATTTTTCTGGGTGAAAGGGAGCTTATCTTTACGTGAGCCTAAATGACAGAGAGAAAGAGGAGGCCACCCATCTGCCAGTCATGAGAAGGAATGACAATAAAACAGGATGTTTGTAGATACTGATATGAGCTTAAATTCACATCTACACTAAAATCCTCCAGCTAAACCAGTGCACTGGTTATAAAATATCCTATAAAGTTTAATATACATTACCAGCAACCACGGTATCAGACAAGAAAACCTTAATATACACAGCAGGTCAAATTGTGAGTAAATGTTTTGAAATGCTACATAAACCTTTACAGTGCCTCCTATAACTGCAGATCAAGGGGATTATCCATTAGCACTTTTAAAAAGAATCTACTGTGCTTTAACAAGATATAATACACAGCTCTATACTGGGATGTCTGACCTCACATGGTAGCAGAAGTAGAATGTCTATTCACAGTCACAGTTGCAATGTTTGCAATGTATAGTAGCATTCTTGCTTATTCTGACAGTTTGATTAAAATTCACAGAGAGCTGAGGGGCTCATGCTGAAGTAAAGTGCTTTCAATATCTGAAACTCTACAGTAAATTACTTCTCCAACAGAGCAACTGTACTTACATCAATATCCTCTTGGGTAAAAGTTTCTGGATCTTCTCCCATCATGTTGGCTAAATGTCTCTTTCCTAGGTTGAACTCTTCAATCTGTTTTTTAATAAATGCCTCCGTGTACTTTTCAGGTCCTGAGGCTCCTACATTTTTCCTCTGCACTGCTGTAGTGGTACAGATCAGCCTTAATGTCTAAAAGGAAAAAAAAAAAAAAAAAGAGAGAGAGAAGAAAAAAGTGAGAGATTTATTTTACATTTCTGGCATAGTGAGCTCTAAATAAAATGAATACATGAATACTATAGCGAGCTATTCATACCTATAACAAGATTGAACACATCACAAGAATAAGTTAGGAAAAGCATTATTATTCATTAAACCATTTTCTTCCAATGGTTTAATGTCCATGAACAGATAAACACACTCTAAAACCTTCACATTTTCACACATTACAATTAATTTAGAAGATTTTTTTGATGGAAAGAAACACAGTATATCCTAAGACAGGAAAATCCAGCAAAAGCAAGGAACTACACTGATCAACAGATCCCATCATAAATCAAAATCCAACAGCAAATAAGCAGGTTTTGCCTTCACCTAAAGGCATCCCACAACAAGGTATGGTAAGAATGTGCTGGGTAGCTCCCAAGTGGCTTTTGGTCAGAAGCCACTGACCAAATACGCTAAAAGCTCTGGAAAGGCCAAGGCAAGCTCCTTCCTTCTTCGTGGTGCCAGAATGGTTCTTAAGCTATTTCACTGTCTCAAGCAGACCAATCAGAAAACTAGTAGGGTAGTCCAGCAGCCAGTACTACAGAGCACTGTACCAACTCAGGTGATAACTCAGAAGGCAGGTACCTTTTGATCTTAGCAGCACACAGGTTTGGTCTTACTCTATCAAGATAATCAGCTGTTGACTAGTTTCACTAATGCTCTCTTCCAGACAAACAGGAGCTTCACTGACAGAGCTGTAATGTCTCAATTCTGGCCTAGTGTCAATATTATGCACTATTTTGGCTCTCCAACATTAGTATTAAGGTTCTCTGCAGCTTAATTACTCTAAGAACTGAATGAGAACTGATTATTTGTGTGGTCTTCTGTGGGTGGGGGGAGGGAAGAAATCACAAGAAAGAAAGCAATGTGAGACAGAAAAGCAAAGACAGAAAAAGAATCACTTCTGATTCAGAAAAATGTTAAGTTTTGTTCATCAAATAGTACCCGGAAAGACTCCACCCCCATCCCTTCAACATGCCACGGCTATCCTTTGTGAGGAGACAGTGCAGCCTCACAAGGCAGAGAGTGCCCATCTCACAGTTCACCCCTGCCAGCATTCTTTCCTCCACTCCCTTTACTCACCCTGTGCCAGCTCTGGCACAGGACTCCTCTGCAAGCCAACTCAGCTGCCTACACGTGGCAGAACACTAACCTCTGCTTCATCCCAACAAGCACGCAATTCTCAGCCAAGCTGGTAAATCTGAGCAGTTCAGAGACCACTTTGAGAAAGCTGGAACAAGAAGGTGGCTGAAATGCTCAACTGGGAAGAAGAAAGTAGCGAGGGAGTCTTTTCTTTACCTTCATTTCCTTGAGCAAATTATTAAATTGCTCCTGATACTCTAGGAGCTGCAGCCTCAGTCTACTTTTAGCAAAATATTAAAACCCAAACACATGCAGCAGTGTTAACTAGGTAGGGTTCTGATTACAAGGAACAGAACAAAGGTAGTATTCAAAATTATTCAATGTTCTCCAAGCCACTAGAATTGTCTTCTTCAGAGCACAATTTAGACATGCTGAGCATTTTGATGGATTTCACCCTTCTGAGTTGAGTTAATATAAATAAAACACTTGCTACCTTCCTGAAACTAACACAAGTACAACAGTAATCTCAGAACCCAGTTATAACCACAACAACACAAACACGTCTCATCAAAACAAGATTACATAAATGAATTTGCAAGGCAAACAGAAAAGCAGATCAAACTTGTATCTTCTGTTAGCAACACCAGTTAGCTTACAAAAACTTCTCCAGTGACAAGAAGCTTTTGGTGTTCTGCATTACATAGTCAAGTCCTACATTAACAGGAAATGAAACACAGCTTTTCTTGGTACTTTCACAGAGCCCAGTTGGTATTTTGGACATCTGGCAGTTCAGGATGGACTGATCCAGCTCATCTAATTTGCTGCACATATGTAAAGCTATTCATGACCAATTTACCCATCCATGCCTGTGTCAGTGTTCAATATACAAAATGTAACAACTCCACTTGAAATTTCAATTTGAAATGAAAACTACAATATACTGCCTTAAACCTGTATATAGCCCATGCCCGGGCTGCAAGATAGGTCCTATGAATTCAATCAGGTTTGATATAGAAGGTAAAGTAATCTTTAAATAAGATCACGAGTCAGAAAGGATTGACCCTCTATGCTTTTACTGACAGACAAAGATTTGCCCTTCAGGGTATGAACCTCAGAAAAGTAACATATATTTCTGCTAGAAAAGATTTTAAAATGGGTCTAAGGTAGAATTTGGTGCTAAAGAGCCTGTTGCTGCTTCATTTTCTCCACAGTTTATATATACTGCATGCAGCTCTAATCCCAGTTTCTCTTTTCCTTTTTAATATTCATGTTTCCTGTGAGGAAGCACTGACACACACAGAATTAAAAGAAAAATAATCAAAATTTTAAATGTACACATTTTCCAAAGGCAAGGCTCTGGTGATTTCCTTATAAAGCAGTGAGGAAAGCAAAGGTATCTCCACATATTCCCTATTCTCTCCTAGTCACTCCTCAGGAAAGAATTCAATTCATCGTCTAACTTGTCTTAATAGTAACTAATTATTTGTAATTCTTGTTAATGAACATGATTCCTTGTTACTTGGCCCAAAATAGCTTTCTCTCTGGTATGCTTTAAACAGAATACTTTAAAAAGATTGCTTTCATCTTATTCCTGTCAATTTCTATTGTAATTTTCTCATTTTTGTCCTTCTTCCCTCAAGCTATTCATATTCTTCCCTAGTTTCAATTCGTCACTAATCAAAAGTCCCTGGACACACAAACTGTTCATAATTAGAAAACAGCCTCTTATGTAAATTAATATCTATTGTATTGGGTACCTCTTCTGGGATAAGAGCACTATTTCATGGGTGGCACAGGCAGCAACTGCAAAGCACAGCTAAATGCTTCTGGCATTTCAGTCAAACAAGAAAGCATGCTCCTCTACTTTGTAGAAGAAACCGCAGAGGTTTGCATTCACTTCTCACACATTTCATAACGCATTACTAAGACAGCAGCCTCACAGTTTTTTAAGTAACAGTACTGCTTATTGACATTATTAATAATGTTCATGAAATAATATGCTCTTGCACCAGAAAACAGGAGAAGGGAAAGCCTTTACCCCTGGACACAACACGTGATTAACCCTTCCTTCCCAACTCCTTTCTGAGCAACCTAGAATTAAAACTGTTTGGCAAATCCTGATTTTACAGGGAGACCACAAACTTATAGAAAATCAGCTTACGTTAAATTTGCCTTAGAAAAAAAAAATAGCATTTTCAGACAACTTCAACTTCTCTGGCCTATCTTCTTCCAAGAAGAGAAGTAACTAGGACTACCTGTTTACTCATCCTGTCCATTTTGCTCCATTGGGAGTTACACAGATATAAACCAAACCAACTAACAGAGAAGTCAAATTTCCTGTACTTTTGGAATGGGAGGAAAGATGGGCTGGAGTCAGGAGACTGAAATTCAAGCCCAAAAGTTGTTCATTTTACAAGACGACACAGTTACAGAGGCAGAAGAAGACACCAAATGACATGGCACACATACTGTTACACCACTATCATGATTCTTCCATGCTCTAAGCTGGCAGTCTTCAACCACCTCCTTTTCAAAAACCATGCAGCGCACACACAAATTTGTACCAAGAAGTTATCTCTGGGATTGGACTTCACTAAAAGATGTGGAACTGGAGCTGTATAACCACATCAGTATGCAGGACTAAAGCTGCCCAGTGTCCAATACTCCAGCTACTGGCACAGCTACTGCTCCTGAACCCAGCAGACATGCACGACAGTCCTCTGTTTACTTGCTTCACAAGAAAAACACATTTTTTATATAGCAATTATACAGAATATAAATGCTCTGAGCTGTCCCAATTTTTAATTTGTGCTGTTTCACAAAAAATGTGTTTTAATTGATTTACTTAAAACAACATTGATATCTTAGATTTCAGTTGGCCTACAAACTAATTATGCAAACCAGTATCAGATTTATGCCTCAGAAACATCTTGCAAAGCACATTGGAAAGCATCACAAGATGTCAGCAAATATGCGTAAGTGATTTGATGTTATTTTTTATACCTGATTTCACAAAGTATTTCATTAGAAGAAACTTTTTTTTTTTATATTAAGTCCCTTGGCAGGCAACCATAGAACTGCATCTCACCTGATCAGAAAACCTATTTTCTGTGCATGTTTGACCAAATATACATATTAAGTTTTGCTGTACACTGAGGAAGTAAAAAATAGCTCTAAATGTATTGATGCATGGCAAAAGTCAGATGTGTATAACTGAGAACAGAATTCAGGTCTGGTTGTTTTTAGGCTCAAGTCTTCAGGTACTAAGAGGCTTTTCAATTTATCTTAGTTAGCAACTGCAAAAAAGGTTTCTCTTACATTTCAAGTAGGTAGTTCTGAAAGTCTGACACCAAAGTACTATCGTCTCTTTCTGATATTGGTACATATAACATCCACAGTGATAAAGTACTCAACCCAATCAAATTAAATAGGAACTCTGAACTCTTCTGCTGAGAATAGCTATTCAATCACATCAGAGTGAATGATAGATCGTAACTAAGCTAGATCCTTTTTTCTTTATAAATAGCACTACATGTCTGCCATTTGCTTATGGGAAGAATAGGAAACTAAACCTGTTCCTCAGTCAACGCTAAGGGAATCTGAATTACAAAGTTACTCTTCCATTTTGCCTCTCTATGCAAGAAACTTTAAAGTTAAGAAATTAAACATTTTCCCCCATTCAAACAGACAAGAAGTTATAAACTAAAAAGCTGTAAGGGATTTTTAGGACAAGCAGCATAAAAAAAAATCCAAACAGTCAAGATGGGTAAGTGTTTAATGTAAGAAATTGTTATAGCAGGTCAGAATATGGATACATCAACTTACACCCTGTTCTCAAACACAGCCTGTATCAGAGGCACAAGGACAGGACAAACAGGTAGTGCTAATTTTCCCAGGGCACTTGCCCAGTTTTCAGCAATCTGCAGTTCAGGCATGCCAGTATCTTGTTTTCAATGGTGCTCAGTGGAATTTTCTTCCAAGTTTCTCAACTTGCTTTTTGTAGTCACATAAATGCTTACCATCCTGAACATTCTCACCAAACAGTTCCACAAGTTACCTACACCTAATGGAAAGAAGAGTCTCTAAGGCTTCTGGGCCCTGTCTCCCATTAGCTCTCTTCGTATCCTTTGGTTCACAGACAGCTAGACAATTTGTGTATAGCCACAGGCTTAGGTACTGATCCCCTCTCTGGGGGCAAGAGGAATAGATAAATGATACCTCAAGGCCCCTTCCAGTCCTACCTTCCTCTGTGACTCCTCCTTTGAGAACATTCTCTGATTTACAATACAAATAATTTTCAGCTAAAACTCAACGATGTGCCCTGCCAGGAAAACCAAGTTACTGTCATAACCATGCTTTTGACACGTGACAACCAAAGCAACACAAACTATTCAACTGAGAATGAAATCAAGTATTAGAATGTTTTCAGCTTTATTCTCTTTGTCATTCCTTGCACATCTTAAGAGCATGTATTTCTGACTGCTGGATAAAGAACTACCCACATGGGTACCAGGTCTTTACCCCAATGAATAAAGTTAATCTAGATGTAACCAATATAAATAGCTCAAATTGCTCCTTTCGGTATTACATTTCATTTCCTTACTGCATCTTTCTTCTGTTACCTCATGGTTTGGTTTAGTTCAGTCACCAATAGTTCTTCAGCCCATATTATCCTAAATTACATTGTAACTTGAAAGCGTTACCAGCAGGCCTTTTTACCCACTTGCTGGTTACTGATTAAACATATATATATAGGTGTATCAAGTACCACAGCTCAAACAATATTGACAGCAGCTAAGCTTTTTAATTAAATGGCAATCAGCTGAACACCCCTACACCACAAATCAGAATGATTCCGTTTAATCAGAAGTTACCTTACTTGTGGAGCACATTTCTCTCTCCACAGCAGGTATTCAGAGACTTGCCCTGTGCACCCCGGTCTAGCGGGACATGCCCCTGCCTACGGCGGGGGGGTTGGAACTAGATATTTAAGGTTCTTTCCAACCCAAACCTTTCTGTGACTCTACGATTCGTGATCTACTCACCTGCTGACTGAACACCATTCACAGAATTACAGCATTGTCAGGGTTGGAAGAGACCTCTGGAGATCATCCAGTCCAACCCTGCTGCCAAGGCAAGGTCACCTAGAGCAGGTAATACAGGAATGCTTCCAGCTGGGTTTGGAATGTCCCCTGCCAGCATCAATGTAAAGAAGTTCTTCTTCATATTGAGGTGGAACTTGTGATTTAGCTTATCATTCAAAATTATCAACCTAAAACCTGCCACCCTTTACGCTGGCTTTGCTCTATATACCGCTCTGTTAATTCTAGGCTTAACCAAGCCTCTGCTTCACATCAAGGGAAACAAACGCGGCTCACGGAAAGGACAACTTGAACGCGGCGCCAGCCTTCGACACTTGCCACGCAGGGCTGCTTCAGCCCCGCCGGCCCAGGAGCAGGGACAGCACCACACCGGGGCCTCCCAGGCCATGTTTCCCCTTGGGGACACCATTCCCGGCGGGGACATTCCCGGCGGGACGCGAACCGCGGCCCCTCACCTCCCGCCCGCCTCTCACCTGCGCGCGCGGCCCCGCGCCCCCGCGGCAGCACAGCCACAGCACGCGCCCCGCGGCCGCCGCCATGACCGCGGCGCTCCGCCCTCCCATTGGTGGGCGGGGCCGGGGGCGGGGCCAGGCCGCGCCTGCGCGCTGCTCCACCGGTTGAGCCTGCGGCCGGAGTTCGGGGGCGGCGCTGGTTCTCGGTCGGGGCGTCTCGGCTTTCCTGAAATGCAGCCCAGTCGGAAGAGCGGTGGGTTATACCTGGAGTGATAGTCACAGTGGCCACCAGGTCAGCAGGAGACCCGCGGCGCGGCCTCCTGTCTTGGAAGGACAGCGCTGAAAGCAGGACTCCTCTTTGAGTACGCAGCGCTGGGACTCGCAGCGTGTCTGGGGCGACAGCATTGCTCTGGAGATTTGTAGCAAAAACCAGCTTTCACCTTAGCACTGGTTTGTTTGGATTTTTCCCATGTAAAAAAATTAAAAATTAAAGAATCGCAGAGTCAGCGATGTTGAAAAAGACCTCTGAGGTCATCGAGTCCAACCCGTGGCAATCACTGCCACTGCCACCGAGTGCCACGTCCAGTCTGTCCTTAAACACCTCCAGGGACGGTGACTCTGATTCCCTCCTTTCTGTGAGGGAATTCTTCCTAATGTCCAATCTAAACCTCCCCTGATGCATCTTAAGTTCATGTCCTCTTGTCTGGTCGCTGGTTGCCTGGCAGAAGAGACTGATCCCCACCTGGCTGCAACTCAGGGGGACCCTGAGCAGCCTCTTCTCCAGGGCTAAACAACCCCAGCCTCCTCAGGTGCCTCTCCCAGGACTTGTGTTCCAGACTTTTCACCAGCTCTGCATCCTTTCTCTGGGATGACATATTTTAGACACACAGCAGTTGTCTCTTGCTGAGGGGAGGCTGGTGTCAATCCTGTCATCTCCCAAGGTGATGACAGTGTCTCTGGATGCTGAACCTTGGGAGCTTGAGAGTGTTCCTAGTTTCTCTGAGTTATGTAGGATATACCCTTATAGGTGACTGGATATTGTCAGTAGTTTTTTTCTCCAATGGGAAAAGTGGAAATTAATTAAAAACTGATTTTTAAGAAGCTTTTCTTTAGACTTACTGGGACCTTGTTTTTAAGAAGAGTTACTATTTGAGAGGAATTTCTGGAAATGAATGTCTGCTTTTCCAGGTTTATTTTTCTGTTATTTTTTTTCCATGGGTAGCCCTTGCTTCCCCCCATGCAGATGTAAGTATGATTTCCTCTCTGGATTATAAAAGAGTTTATAAGAAAACTGACCATGGGCAAAGGAAACCATCCATATAGGGAGGTCAAGGAGAAGCTGCCTGGAAAGGTGCATCCATTCTTGCAGTTGCCAGCTGTGAAAGTGAAGACATCAGCAATTTAACTGACATGGATATGTGCAAATGATTGCCATGAGCACTGCACTGAAGGAGAGCAGTGAAGTGTCTCTCCGGTGCACACCTGGCCAAGCACTGGGAACTGCAGCCATGCTTTCAGTCACAGGGTATGTTGGGATGTCATTTAGTTGCTAGCTGTTTCTCTGGAAGAGAAAAAGGGGGTTGGCTTAGGGTCACAGTCCCACTGACCCACCTTCTGGAGCAGCCAGCAGGGCTGAAGGGGTGGAGAATGCCAGCGATGAGTATGGCCTCTTTGCAGCCTATGGTGAATCTCATCTGCCATCTGTCACCCCACAGCTTGGCTTTGTTCAGCAGCAGAGGCACTCTTCAGTCCTCACTGTGCTGAGCAATTGTTACTTTTCGCCCCTGTCAGCTCTACAGAAACAAAGCGCCGCTGGAGTGAATAGTTTTTATTCCCCACATATAATTAATCATCAATTAAGCTTGAAGAGCAGGCCACCTATAAAATATTGCCCAATTATTCTTGGTAACTAATTGATGTAAATACAACTTCCTTGATTTCCTACATTTTTCTACTCCTATCCTCACTGAAAAAATCCTAAATGTGTTTGCAGTCTGGAGCATGACTTCAAAGACATTGGGGTTCGTACAGCCCATGACTTCAGTGGAAGGTTACAGAATTGCTCTTGCATATTGCTGAATAGAGACTGTGGTGTATGTGAAGTCCAGCAATTAAGGGCTATGTTGTGTTTCTCTTGAATCATTAGAGCTGTCAGCCCTTAGAAACTGATAGCTGCCCCTTCAAGATGGAAGATTTTTGCACAAATTTCAGGTATATTTCCAGCCATCCTGCTTCTGCCAAGGAGTGGCAGAAGCTGTGCTTGCTTGCCTGTCCCTAGGAGACACCTGTGCAGAGAGATCCCTGAGTGACCATTTTCTAGACTGATCAGGAGTGCATGTAGTTATTACTTGGGATGCTATACTTCTGTGGCTAGCATGTTCCAGAAAGATTCTTTCTAGTGGAAAGATTGCCACTTTTGCTTGGGTGGCAGGAGTCTGGCTTTGCCAGTTGAAAATCAGTTTTTAGCACAAATGAAGGTAGGATAAAAATGAGCAGAGGTTATTTACATGCTCAACCACCTGCACCCCATCCCTCTGTCAAAATTTGTTAAGACAGGGATGGAGGGAAATGCAAGAAAACCATTTTTTGTTTAATCTACTTATCCCAAGATTAACTCCAAAGGGCTTCTCTTTCTGTATCTGTGTTAGTTGACAGACTGTAGATGCTTACCTAATCCATGCAAACTACCCCAATGCTTTGCTAAGCCCTCTGAGGAACTTTAGTCACTTGTGTGGCAGGGATGTACTTTTTGAGCCCAGCTGGGCAATATTCTACTCTGGGGAGCTGTTTCAATTGTGAGCCTGATTACCCATATCCTCATGTAACCTGCTATTCATGCTCTGTGCAATCACAGAACTGGGGACTGTTGCCTGCAGCATATTACCTGCCTTTGTTTTTTTGACTTAGATAATGAGGAGTAAGCATATCATTTGGGATGATTCAAAGCTTTGGACTGCTGTCTTTGAGGATGGTCTGACATAAGAAAAGGGTGCCTCTGTGTGGGGCTTCAGGTTTCTGAAGTGAAAAATCACTGAAAGCAGAATAAGGAAACCAGGCTGGGCCTGTCACATGTATGGGTCAGGGACAGCCAGAGGGGCACATTTGTAGTATATACAAATTCTTAAGCACAAACCCAAGGCTGAGCTCCAGTCCAAAGTTGCTGATTGCTTATGTTACCAGCCTACGTGCAGACAATTCTGAAATGAGATTTGGGGTGTTCTTTTGTAATCAGACATGGGATTTGTAGATAACATGAGTTCAGGTTACTTGTATGGGTAGTGTGGAAACGAGTTGCTTGAGGAACAGGTATCCTAGTGGCAGTGTTGGAGATGTATGGCTCTCCAGCTCACTGCCTTATAGAAGCAGTCCAAAAATTGGCAAGGATCTGGAGCAGCGCAAAGATCCATTGAGCCTGATGGCTTCACTCTACCAGTGATAGGTGCTTACAGGATCACAGAATATGTTGAGTTGGAAGGGACCCATCAGGATCATCAAGTCCAACTCCTGGTCCTCCACAGGACCATCCCTAAGAATCATACCCTGTGCCTGAGAGCATGTCCAAATGCTTCTTGAACTCTGTTAGGCTTGGTGCTGTGACCACTTCCCTGGGGGGCTGTTCCAGTGCCCAGCCCCACCTAAGGGGGAAGAACCTTTTCCTAAAAGCCAACCCTGGCACAACTTGAGGCTGTTCCCTCCAATCTTGTCACTGGTCACCAGAGAGATCAGTGCCTGCCCCTCCTTGTTCCCTCACAAGGAAGTTGTAAACTGTGATGAGGTATAAAGACAGGGCAGATATACAGAGAGGAAGTCTCCTCATCAGTAATGAGCTGAAGAGTGTATCTTAGGCTTAGATATAAGAGAAACTCACACAGGATAAGAGGTCATAACGATGAAGGATGTAGCAAGAGCTGCCTTGCAACAGAACAGGCTAACCTGCAGCAGAGATGGGGTACTCCATCCATCAGAAAACAAAGAAAATAGTTGTAGGAGGACTAAAACTTCACAGGATGCCCTAATCCAAATCCATTTTTGAAGAGATGCCTAATTTTTTACGTTTTCCCTAAGCAAAAATAAAGGAGCAAATTTGTTTTGGTATTCTGAACTAAAGTTATTCTTATAAAGCATTTTCTGTTCTCTTTCCCCTGTGCCTTTCTTCCTTAAGCTGTAAGTACTTCGGCTGAAGTTCTGGGGCACAAGTGCCAAAAGGGACAGCAATCAACAGGGGCTGACTGTTCTGGATTGTCTTCGGGCCCAGGGAAGTTTAGGAACACCNGCAGCAATCAACAGGGGCTGACTGGGTGACAGAATCTCAGGATGTTACAGTATCCAAATGCCAAGAGCATTTCTTAGAACCTAACCAGGAGCACTTTCTGGGTTGTCTTCAGGCCCAGGGAAGTTTAGGAACACCCAGGTCCAGCTTTGAACAAAAAAGTGGAGTTTTTGTTTAGGGGAAGCACTGAAGAAGAGTGGCTTGACAGAAAGCTTTGTGTCTTAGAAGCTGATCAGTATGTATTTGAAAAACTACAAAATTAATGTTAAAAATGCAGACAATTCAGCAGTATTTTAACTCTGTTCCAGTTAAGTAATTTCCAGAAATTTTATGTGTGTGCCTTTTGACACAGAAATTGTTTTGCATTGATCTTCCTCATCACTATTGAAAGGCTTGAGTCTGATATATCCAGAAGTCATGCTTGCTTTAATGCAAACACATAAATTTTATTTTAAAAGGCTAATAATAACAACAGCTATTTCATTGCACCTACTTTTCTTCAAATGTGGAACGAGCACACTTCATTTCATGGACGGCATATGCCAGCTACCTAAGGGTTGTCAATTACGTTACGCTATAAAAGACACAGCACTTAGGGGGTTGTCAGTCAAGTCTGTAGTGAGAGAGATTTCAAGAATCTTTATTCCAACACTATCAAATATAAAAATATAGCAAATTTACCTGACAACCCCAAATACAGAGGCATTCTGTTTCATTTTATAGTGAAAATGGTTTGGACCGAACATAGAATTAGGAAAAGTGAATCAAGAGTAGCCAGAGACCTTTACTTGTAAAGCAGTACCTCCTGTTTTGTTCCTTACCACAACTTTCCTTCTCCATAAAAGAAGGTGTCACCCAGATTTTCACTGCACTTTGGATCTCAGCCCTGCATCTGTTTTGTCTTTTTTTTCATGGTCTAAGGGTTGCTGGTTGGGGTTTTTTTCCCCACAGTTTATGGGTATCATTGAGCACTGCAAGGCATTTTGGGGAACATTCTTTTCTGCAGTATGATGTTCCAGCTCTGCCATAATTTATGTGCTTGGGTAGACCCCACTGAATTTACAAACAGTTCTAAGAAAGAAAGAGAACTTATATGGATGTAATTTGGAGGCATCTGAAGATAGTTTTATCCCACATGAATGCCAGAGTCAGCCCAAAGAGATATAAATGCAGAGTCTATGCTTATTTTTAGTTGGAAAGTACTTTTAGACTATGTAATGTGTCTTTGTCATTTGTCTACCATACACTTTGCCTCCATATGTTTATCAGTGTTGGCTATTGCTGATTCAGTATTTCAATAATAGAATCATTTGGAGCTGTTCTTTAGACTAGGGTTTGCATCAGACTTTTTTGTCTCAGTATGATTAGACTAATGTTATTGCTGATCCTAGTAGCATCTTTTGTGTCAGAGCTGACATTATATCCAGAAGCTGTGTCTATGCTTCTAAATAAAGGAATCCTAAGGACTGGTTTAGAGACAAAGTGACCTCAATCAAGTCACACCAGTGTTGCTCAGGGCCATCTTCCATTGCTTGGAAGACTCCAAAACAGAACCAGAAATACAAATAATCTCCCTCATCTAGACACAGATCAGTAGTAGTTTTATCCCTTCATCCCACAGAATGAAATATATTGCTATTCCCATTACTGAATCTGTTCAAATTTACAAACTTTTGACTATTGATTCTTTTAAAGGCTAGGTACAAACATATATTAGGAATAAATAGGTGAAAACAGTAGCTTTTCAGATTGTGTGTTGCTGCTGACCACTGGTGGCTTCCTTGTGGCCACTTCGGTGCCGCGACCTTCCCCGATGAGACCATCCCGAAATGGGCATCTCGGGTTTCCGAGGGGCACAGGCACTCTTGTGATTTAGCTCTTTTGTGAAGCTGCTCGTGGCAGCTCTAGTTCTTTTGTGAATGCTGCTGGCAGCAGCTGGCTCCGGCAGCTCCTTCAGGCGACACGGGAACAGAAGCAAGGAGGCAGGCGTCCAGTCTAGGAGATCCTTTACTGGGCAGGAACCAGCGACTGAGGGCAACTGGGGTCTCAGGGTGTGGAATTATATAGGGTTCAGGGTAGGCAGGGCTAGCAACTGGGACCAGTCACAGGGAGAATCAGGAAAACAAACAATGGGGGAGAGCATCCAAAGCGCACCAATCAGGGAAGGGGAAAAACTAGGACATAGGGAAAGAACCAATGCGAGGTAACAAATTAACATAGAGCCTCAAAGGCTCATGGGGGCCTCTGCTCGCCATGAGCTGAAAAGAAGTCTCTCAGGAAGACTTCTCTGTGACGAGGTTTGCCATTGTGGAAAACAGCTTGTATGCTGTGCTCCCTCCATGGGAGGGCAAGCTCCCCCGTGGTAACCTCAGGGGTTACCACAGTGTGTGCTTCCCAAGATTCATTTGTAGGCAGGGAGTAGACACTGTAAGTCCTTTCTGCTCACCAGATAACCAGAAAATATATCTCAGAGCACACCCTCCTGGGACAACATGAGGGATTGGCCATTCTACAATTTATGGATACTGCTGGAGGTTGTGAGCTCCATCTGTATCTTTGTTAGACTTCAAGCTCTCTTTGGTTTTGAAGGTTGGCGTGTGTCTTCCTATGGCCTCACATCTTTCCTGCTGGATTAAAATTCATGTAGGTGCGTGGTGGTCAGTGACCAAGCACTGTCCCATAGGGTGCTGTAGTTCCAGACACTAAGTTGATCCTGCTGAGCAGGCCAGGTTGTGGAACCTATGGCCACCTTGGCCACAAACTATTCTAACAGAAGACTGAATTCACTTTTTGAGAACTGGATGGAAGCTGAAAAGTTAGAGAATAGAAGTGGTCCTCTCAGTGTCTTTGGACTTCGGGAAATGGCAGATCCAGCATCTTTTACTTTTCCATGCTTTTGGATATGTTCTTAAGAGGACCAACTGGTTATTCTGAACTAAATTTCTTCTCCCCTTAAAATGAAACTAATGACCAAAATATCATCCAATTCAGAGCTGAAAAGGAAGCTTTAACTTTACATTAATAGGTGTTGGACCAGTCTCTGAAATAATGAAGTACAAGAAATTAGGTCTTAAATTACTTCGGGTTTTAATACAGCCCTAGCAGAAGAAACTTCTGAGTCATCAGGGCTTCCAGAAAAAAATCTAAAGTATTAAATACAGTGCATCTTCACCAGAAATAACAAGGAAAGAGGGAAATTCCCAGCAGTCTGAGCCTGGACGTTCAGACCCCTTTCAGTTTCCTCAGGACTCAGCCCTATGGCGACTTAATGGAAAGAGGCAGCCTTGATCCAGTTGTCCAAAGAGGAATTTTAATAATACAAAAACAACAAACAATTAGGCATCCACTGTATTAGAGCGAACTGAACCAAGGCAGTAACAAGGGGCAAAAAGCAGGGTCCAGGATCTGACAGGGCTATTTATACACCCCAGAGTGGGTGGGGAGTTAAGGTGGGGGTCTGAGGGAAGGGTCTAATAGGAGAGAAAAATTAAGAATATTAAAATTCCTGCTCCAAAAATCAACTTACGGTAACACAAAAATGAGGAACCTTCTAGTAACATTTGCGTACTCAAACGCGAATAAGCTTCTTGCTTATTGCATTTTGAACAGGGTTTCCCAAAGCATTTTTCCAGGGTTCTCTTCTTCCTCAGGGAAACCATCCTCTACAAAAGAGAATGACGAATTGGATCTGGATTAAGATAAAACTACAAAAAACCACAAATCACTGCTCTTACTTTCTGACCGTTATTTTAAAATAACAAAGAAAATAATTTGCAGTTGTCTGCTGTAAAACTCTTTACAGAAACAAGCAAATCATGTGCCTGTATTGAATCTATGTCAAGACCATAAAGTGTCCAGCAAAACCACCTATGTAACATATTGCAGATGTCTTTCCCAGATGTTCTGAGTAAAGAACTGATCATTTTTGGCTGCTCTCTTACTGCAGCACCAAGGCACTATTTACAGTCTGCCCTATGGGTGCCAGTACTGAAAACTCAGTCAATGTGACACCTGGAAGTTGTTCTGCTGCACAGTTAAAGATGTTAGTCCAAAATAATCTTATGTGGGTATGGTTGGAGAGGGAAGTAAGCATGGAAAGCTTCTTTAGGATTTACATATCAGGTAAGATGCAAGAGATAACCCGAATGCAGAAATAGTGCTCTGCTCTTGGACAACTAAGCTGGTACCTGGAAAATAGTTTTACTTACAGGTGTTTTATGCCTGCCTGGGGAACTTGTCAGACAGTGACCACTTTGAGCCAAGTTCCAACTGTCAGAAATAATCCTGAGGAGAAGAGTAGGAAGCACTAATGAATACTTTCTCTTCTCAACCTGACCTACAGGTAGAAAGGCAGTTCCTGTTTTCATATCTCTTGCTCTGCCATCTTCAGCCATCAAAGAAAGCACTTAAGAGGGTAAATGGTACAGTCTGGAGCTCACTCATGAGATAGCACATGTAATTGAGATTATTATAAGTATCAGTAGAAACTGTCTGAATCATCACCTCCTTACGTGCGAGAATCTAATACTGCATGTCAGCTTAAATCTGAACATCTGCAGCAAGCAACTGTATTTCTCATATTATGATAACTCTGTTTCAAAATGGGAGGTAAAGCAGAAGAAAAAGTTGGCAGATTTTCAGGGGGAAAAGAGAAGGAATCTCCAACTTCTGTGATCATATTCACAAGCTGACTGATTTACTTACTTATTGATGACATAAGATGTGTGTCATTTATAATGTGCTGCCACAGTCCAGCCGGACATGGTTGGCTGGCAGCAAATTATCCTGAACCTTGTGGAGGTAAGTAGGCTCCAGCATGTTTTAAAGATGCCAGACATTTTGTCTCTTTGGCCAAGCCTTCTCAGTCACTTATGAAGTTACATGGAAAGGTCAATCTGTACTTATAGATACAATATGATTTAACCAGATTACATTATTTCTGTTTGCTTAAAAAATAAATAATTTTTTAAAAGCTCAGAAAAATGAATAAGCTTGTTAAATATCTCTTGAGAAAGGGCTTCACTGTCCCCTGGGATATGACTGCTAGTTTTCCACTCTTCTGAATATATTAAAAAAAGTTAATCAGACTGGAATTTCAATAGGAGTTTCTGTTGGAATATAGAGGTTCTGAGCAAATAGTTTTTTAAATGTAAGAAGCCTTCAGAAGAAAGTCTATTTCTGAGTGAAATTGTCAGGGAAAATATGATACTTTTCCAAATATGATACTTTTCCAATATACTTTCAAACATTAAAAATGAAAGGGGAGATAAGTCAACTATATGCAATTCTTCTGTTGCATGAAATTAAATGAGGAATTATTTGGTAATGTACATTCAGGATAATGCTCAGATCACATTTTAAATACCTTATTGGAGCCTGAAAATAATTGGTGTTGCAATGAGGAACAGGCTTGAGGAAACAAAATTTGTTTTGTCTTTTTCTGTTTTAAATTTTCTGTAAATGATATGTAGTTTAATTATTATTTTAAATTGCCTATTTAGGTTTATTGAAAGAGATTTTTGCACTCTAATGGCATATGATTGTTAAGCACCTTTTAATTATTTTGAGAATGTTTGCAAACACACATTGGTCTTCAGATTTTTTCTCAGATTCATGCAAATATTTGATGTACAAAATTGGAATAGTTTGAAATTCTTTAGAAAAATAATTTTTTGTCTTCCCGTGTTCTGAAATTAGATGATGTTTTGCTTCTTTACTCCAGTAGCAGAACAAATCTAACAAAATAAATCAACATATATGAATTAGTCTTCTATTTTCAAATATTAGAGGACTTTCACAAATTCTTAAACCTTTTATGCAAAATTCAGTTAATCTCTCAGTTAAGGTTTAATTCTAGATGGTGGTGTGTTTTAGCTGATAGAATACATAGAACAGCTTATCACTATCACTGAGTAGTGGCAGTGCTGTGACTGGTCAGGAATATGGCATTCAGAAAAACGTAAAATTTAGGAATCCTCAGAAGTTAAGGTCAGTGAAGCAAATTAATGGGAACGTAGAGTGGAAAATTATAAGAAAATTGAGTGTAAATAACACTGCATTTTTTCAATCTGGACATATTTGTAAAAATGGGAGGATTCCATTCTCTTGAAATTTATTTTAAAACTGAGCCAAGGCCAGGACTCTGCTGCCATGTCTTTGAAGAACTTCTTACCTGGTGAACAAAGCGCTTGCCATTAATGGCACACTATTCAATGCCATGCACTACAAGAAGGTATTTCAAAACCAGGTCCTAAGAATTTCCATGATCAATTAATGAAATTTTTTCAGGCCAGGGGCTTTCAGCTTGAGGTGGAAGATGGGGGCTCTGCCACACTGAAGGACCATGCTCAGGAGCCCTGGAGATTGGTCTTTTCCCCTGTGTCTGATGCCTACCTTGCCAGCAGAAAGCCATCAGGTGCTTTGTCAGGATGGCAAGCACACTAGTGAATAAGTGTTAAATCTAACTAGCTTTTGTGGGTGCTGGACAATTCATAGTTGAGTTACAATATGAAGTTATGTCCATGCAGCTTGCAGCATTTTTAAACCCTGCTAAAGATGTCTGAACAATCTGACGCAAGAGGAACTGTAAAATGGGGTGGGCAGGGAAATATCTTCATTTTACTTAAAAATATTCTCCTTAAACCAAAATATATACTGTTTGTTTATACTAAAACAAGATCATATCCATAAATCAAAGAAAGGAATAAAAAGAGTAATTAATATTCTCTCTTTTGTACCTATTCTCTGTTTGCTTTATAATTTGTAGCAGATGGAAGCCAAATGTTTTTAAAGAATCAAAACTAATTTTATAATGAGATGGTTCATCTTTTCAAAATAACGTCTCCTTAAAATGCCAGTTATCCTTTTGATTTTAATCTATGAAAACATTACTGTTGGAATATGATAGTATTTTTAGTAGCTCCAAGTGAATCTACATTCTTGAGCTTTCTTCCATAATCCATGTCTGAAGATTCTTCGTTTTCACACCACTATCTCATTGTTTTACTTGTCTTTAGAAAAATCTAGAAACCTTTGTGCCACAGCAATATTCTCACTGTCTGCTAACAAGCTGTTATGGTTCTATTTGTGGTAGATTTTCTTGATTTAGAACAAAATCTGTTTTTTGAAATTTATTTTATTGCCTGGGCATATATGGTACTTATGAGTAATTCTAACACAAACCAATAAAGAATCTGTCTTTTTTCTTAGTTAAGATATAAGTAATTTCTAAGATAATATTTAAAGAAATGTAAGTGAAGATATGGAAAGAAAATAAACATAACTGAGTAAAGTAGAACAGAGAAGGACCTTGACAAAATATGCTTTCTCTTAAGTGACAATTCCAAATGTTCATTTTGGAGTAAAAATAAATGAATGATGATGGTGAGACAGAAGCCTGTGGCAGAAAGGAAGCTATAGTATGTGTCCAAAGCACTTAAATAAACAAGACTGAGAATAAAAGCTCTTATTCTTAAATGCACAGGAAAAAATTCTTGAATAAATCCTTAGGTTGCTTAACCGAAGATTCAAAGCATCTAATACAAATGAATTGTTTTTAATTAAAAAATGCAACTCAGCATTTCTAGTGGCAAGATTGTCTTGAAATTTCTTAAAACTATGATCTATCCGGATGTTTCCTCAAGTAAATATCTAGAAAAACCTCTGAAGAAATCCCAGAAGAATAAGTATATTCACATAGTGAATTTCTGGGATAACTTATCAGGTAAGTAGGCTACCACTGCAGAGAAAGCATTCTTTCTTGGAAAGCATTTAATACACCACTGTTGCTGGGAGTAGCCCTGCTATGTCAGTGCCATTGTAACAGAGACAGCTCCTACCTCTTAAAAATATGTGAGGAGAAAGTCAGGCAAGTTGAACAAATGTCTCTATAGATAGGAGACTTGTTTGAAAAATTTTTCTATATGTAATCTCCAAAAGAAAAGTTTGTAAACTTTTAAACATAACTAGCCTGTTATGATGAGTTCAGAAATTTCTCCAGGAATTTTTCTAAAAAGTGAATATACAGTTTTTGAATGGTTGCTATAATGGAGGAAAGCTTTATAGCAAGTAGTTTTGAAGCAAAGAAATGTTTTCTCTTACTTTAGCAACAGAGAAGAACGGCTGATGTTAATGTAATTCCATGTCAAAAGTACAAAAAGTGCACAGATCTAGGAAGTAGGTGATGCTAGTCTTAAGCTGTGAAGGAAGGCACATCATGTGTACTTTGCACTTCACATTTTATGATGCCAGAAGTTAAATGCATAATATAAAATTTGCAGGAGCTGAACTATATGATAATTATGATAATTGGGGACATTTCTCTCCAGGGAGTGAACTCTAATAGTTAAGGAGTGACTTGATGTTAAAATAAAAATCTCACTATGCATTGATTAATTAAATAAAAGGTATCCAGAAGGTTTATTGCATAGTAGCAAGGAACATGATTTGTACTTTCTATGGGCCACACTATGCATTTATTAAAAACCATATCTCTGTTTACTGGAAGTTAAGACTGCAACAGGACATACACTTTCATCTGAAAATTACAACTATGGAAATGAACACCTAGGTGGGGAGATGTATTACCATTTTCATTTTTATATTGCCATTAACAGCAGCAAACCCATGCTTTGTGGTGCTTCCATTTCTATTTCTGATAGCCATGAAAAGCAATACTTGCCTGACTTTCGTCCACAGATGTACCTCAGGCAGCACACATGGACAAGGTATTGCTCTCCAGAGGTGTCAGAGAGTGCCCTGGAGTTCTGAGGGTGACTGAAGTGATCCAATTCATCATCCACTCTCTCAGTGTCTCCAAGCCCTTGGAAAATGCTTCACATCTGGTCCTGAATTTGCGAAGAGGGCAAGTATGACTTTACCTGGCAAGTGCTTAAACTGCCTTTGGTGTTTAGCAAAGCATCCCAGGGCCCTGTTCTGGAACCAAGGCCAGCTGCCACAGAGTGGCTTGCAACTGCACTAATAAAGTCTTACCCTTCAGCACAGGGCATCCACATCCACACCACCTATTGGAAGTGGTGCCAGGGCTGTACTAAATCTTGAACCATGGCTGGCCAAGTCCTATATGGCAAGACCAAAGCTGTGCTTGCAACTATTGCAAGTATTCTAAACTATTCTAACTGTAATTTTACAGTATAGCTGGTGGATTTTCCCTACCCAAGAACTCTGCCTGACACTGTTTAACTTAGCAATGTATAACCCTAGAGATTTCATCAGTAAGAGACTACCAAGAATCAGACAGACATAGGCCAAGGAGTCTGATTTCTATTCCCTGGCTTCAGAGCATTTAGGAGAAAACCTCTACTGATTTTAAGACTCATGACTCTGAAGTCCCTGTGCTCAGGTGTGGCCTCTGCTTGGAGATGTTCCCATGCTGCAGGCTGGGTGGGCTGGGCTTAGAAGGGGACGACAGTCTCCCTTGAAGGGCTGAGGTGGTTAACACTAAATAAGATGACATTTGCCTTGAGCTGTGGGGAGCTGTGTAACAACACACACTTCCAGAGCTCACTCTATTAAGATGATATCCAAGCTAATTTCTCAGTATGGAGCTAGTAGAAACTTGATCTTGGGCTCAATCTTTTTATCTGTATATGTAAGCAGAATACTATAGATTTAGAATTAGATCAGTTAAACTGTTTCTCCTCAGGAACCTGTGATTTTTGATCAGTTCTGAGTCACCTTAGGTAGCAGGTCAGAGTGTTTTCCACATGAGTTTTGGGCTGAGAATATTGCTCTAGCTTTTAGATTCTGGATGCACTAGATGATGCTTTGAGTTAAAAAGGGGCTTTTTCAGAGCCTTGCTGTCAGTTCTAGTAGAACAACTAGCTTCTGAAATCTGTAAGGACAGACTCAGATGAAAACAGCCTAGATAAACCAGCTGGTACAGGGTAACTTCTCTGAAATTCACTCCCTTCAAGTCTTTGCCTTTTTAAAAAAGAGACTTCTAGCACAAGTCCCTCTGTCTGTTTTGGCTGATGCAGTGTGACACGAGGCAAGCAGTTTAAATGCCAAGGCAGTTGATCTGAGGTGCACTGAGTGACACTGAAAAAGAAAACCCAAGTGTTTTTATTCTGAAATCACGTTCTTAACTGACTCATCAAAGTTTGTTTTGTTAGGTTAGAGGAGTATGATGATGACATAGTGATAAAGCCTTTTTCTCCTAAACAGCCTACCCATGACATTTGTTTATTGTTATTGTAAGTACATTCTATTAATGGCATATATATTTTACTATGTAGATGATGCAATGTTAAGAAGCTGCTTTCCACACAGTTGAATCTGGATTGTATACCATAACATTGTTTACATTGATATGAATACTACTTGATCTTACAGTGTCAGAGATAGCTATCTCAACAGGATAGTAAAACAGCTAATTACTTCCTGAAGCACCTCTTTAAATCAGGAATCCTCACAATAAAATGCCTTTTAAGAATCCTTTTAATATTGGAGCATTTAATAGTTAATCACCTTCAAAAACTATAAGGTACCATGGTAAAAGGAGGAAAATGTCCTTCCTCTTTGCACAGATACTTCATCCTTGTTTGAAATTTAAATGCAGCTTTGGTTTATTATTTTTAAACGCCTTCATTTAATAATGAATTCAAAAAGGGGTTTTTTGCAAAGTTGAGTAGAAAATAAGGATGCTGAAAGCCTCCTCTCAGTCTAGACTGCTGTTTTTTGTGTACAGAAGCAAAATGTTTGATGTCATTCCTGAATAATGTTCAGCAATGTTTTATCCATCAGAGTTATCCAAATACAAGCAAAGGGCAACTCCATATTTCAGTGACCTGACTCATCCCTTTGTTGAATGGCCAGCTCCACTTAGCTGCAGATGGTCATATGATATAAAAGTATAAGATATCACAAAAAGGGGTGCTGTAAGCAATCTTTGCTCATATTTTCTATTACACAGGATCTTGTCCTCAGTAGAAAAGTTCCAAAAGTTTACATAAATAATTTTATTTGATCTATGTAAACTGGAAAAAAAAATCCTTGAGGCTGACACTTTGAATCCAGTTCAAACTTGTTTAGATTAACTTCTCTTAATTAGCAACCTAAATGAAAGCAAAGGTAAAATCACTTCCTATGCACCACTGCTGGATGTGCCTTCAGTGAAGAGTTATCATGAATTATCCTTGCTTGAATTACTCTGTTTGTATAAGCTCTGTTTGCATGAAAGCAACCACATTGTGAAATAACACTAGAGTTTGTTTTGTCCCCACTATGCTTGTATGTAATACTAACAGTTGTGGATGAGCATCCTATGGATTTCTTTACTGGAGCTAGCTGCAAAACAAAACAAAGCAAAACAAACCATCACCATTGTTTATAAGAAAAGGCCAACCTCTTTAGATGAGCAGAAGGCACTGAAGGACTGTATAACCTTGAAGTTTTCCCATGGAGCAAACACGTGTCCCTGCTACAGGGAGATCGGTTGTTAGACTGCATCCATTAGATGTCAGCCAGTTAGAGCCACAGGCTTCACCACGCTGAAGTTGGGATCCTGGTTAAGCTTGGGCAACATTTAGGCTAAAGTTAGCTTTGCAGAGATGTTCTTGCATTTGGGATTTGCACTCCTTCACAGTAAGATGCAGATCTAGTATAGCAAGCTTTCCTTATATTGCTCAGATCTGCTTAGTGACAATAATATGTCAGATTCAGGATGAGCTTGCCTGGGTGTACTGTGCCTGATGCTTTTGAGGTCAGGTGCCTGCTCAGTCTGCATATTTTCCTGAGCCTTTTTATGTGATATACCCCATTCTATCTATCCTCTGACATATGTATAAAACTTAGTCATTACACCAAAGATGTATCTTCTCTACTCCAAAGTTTGAAAATAAGAAAGAAGGTGACAGTTTTCAGGACAGGTTACTGAGAATGGCACTTCACTGTTGAGGGAAATTGAAGACAATATCCAGCTATTCCAAATAAAAAAGTCTATCCGGGAATCTAAATACATATTTGCTCACTTAAATGAATGGCCTGACTTTTGGAGGCGCTAAGTTAATCCAAACTCAGAATGTTTTCCATCCTCAAAAATCTGGCCAATTGCTTTCATGTCTCTCTGTGGAATGTAGTCACCCAAGTTTGACAGTTTTGGCTCTAAGGTTTAACTTGACTGAAAACAAACTGGCTTCAAAACTGTAGGGGAGGTTAGCAGCAGCTGCTCAAACCTATGGATCCAAGAAAGAAAATCTTAAAATGTCAAATGGATTTCTTCTCATGAAGTCAACCAGCAATAAACAGGAACAGAAACATACCTGGAAGGGTAAAACCAGACCTCAGTCTGCTATTTCTTGCTCACATGATGTTTCTGAGCAACCCTGCCCAGGGTCAGGGGGCTCAGGTGAACTGTTGTACAGGAACCTGAGGCTTGTCATTTTCATAACAATGTCTATAATTTAGATACTGTGCTCTTCAGTTCTCAGTGGAGGAGCTGTGAGCTGGCACAATTATAACCTCCATACCATTCCTCTTCAAAATAAATGAATAATCTTGCATGAAACAGGAGCTGCCCAGGCTGTGGCAGACTGGTAGAGAATGCTGTAAGACGTTTGCAATGCTTTGTGCATCTGTGGATAAAATGAAGTTCAAGGTAGACAGAAAAAGGTAGTTAGGAAACTTTCCAATTGAATTTGAAACTCAAACTGAGACTCAAAAGTTGAGATCAGAATTAGTGAACCTTTTGGTTTTAAGTATTTGAAATTCTAGCATAAAATTATCTTTCAGTAATGGAAAAAATAGAAATTATTATTGAAATGATTCTGCATTTAAGAAGTGCAAATCTGTCTTCAAGTTCATTTAGCAAAGCGACATTTAAATTACTATGAAGAATTGTGTGTGCTATGTATTATTTGTAATTTCATAAAATCTTGGGATGAGATTGTCCTGGGATCAGCATATGATTAAACCGACTATATACCTTATATACATGGTATGCTTCTTTTTCAGTTTTTTTTTTTTCAGTCACAATCAAAATACAACCTTCTTTTATTAATATAATAATTTAGATGTCATAACTGAAATCTCAGTTAAATATTTTTTCATTTCTATTCACAGCCTTTTATCCTTTATTAACACACTCATTCCTCTCACCTAAAAAAAGATTCTACTTTTCCCATCGCCACGATGGCTGACATCTGCTAGGATGACCCCCTGCCCCTTGCAGCAAAGCACTGCTATGTAGAAATGGATGACAGACAGATGCTCTTCTCCTCATTCTAAAGAACTTTAAAAATACGGATGGGTGCAGAAGAGGGCACCAAATACTAACTGTCAAAGCAGACACTGTTTTTCCTCTCCTTAACACCCATGCTGAGTATTTTTCTTTTCCTCACTCCCAACCCCCATATATGCATATGTGTCTTAATACTCAAAATAAAACTTACTATTTTATTTTGAGTCTAGGAACACTTCCATCCAGTTTACTTCAGGCCTGTTGATCTTCCTTTTTTGCTGTGAAAACAAGGGTGTGAGTAGCAGAAAACTAAAGAATATGCTACTGTAACCCGCGCTGGCACTCTGTGTATCTCCTGACTGCCATCTTTAAGCTCAGGCAGCAGAGGTTAAAGTCGCTAAGCTCAGAAACCCACGTTTCAGTTCCTGATACACTTGTTGTGCCACCCTGGGTGTTATACAAGGAGGACTCTTAATGTAAAGTGAAGACTTCATAGTTAAAATTACCTCAGGAAATTCCAAAATTAAGATTTCAAGTGTGATATGTTAATGGGACTATATTACACAGATAGCACCTTCTGCATTTTTATTGCTTTTATAGTTAAGGCTTATTATCTGTCATACATGCATTATGACTCAGTTCTTCAAAATCCATTGAAGTCAAAATAGTCAAGGTTTCCTCACTGCAATCCAGGGGTAATTGAAGAATTACATGCTGATGATAATGTGCAGGGGCAGGGCAGAAGGCAGAAATTATGACTTTACCTCATTCTACTATTCCTGTTGTCCCAGGACCATGGAATCAAACCCCTCCATCATTGCTCTCTTCCCCTGTAGATGTAAATTGCACATTTTTCCTCATTGTGGCTGAATATCTGTAGCCTGGTCCATACACAAATCCCATGGAAAACAAGAATTCCAAATTAAAATCCTTTTGGAGTTGGGCAAGAGTAGTTTTCTTCAGTATTAGTAGAATACTGAACTATGTGGGAACTGAATGCCCAGTAAGTGATGTATGAGAGCAAAGCTCTTGAGCATGTACTGAAGAATGCTTTGTTTTGGTGTCTAGGAAACTTTGTGGCTGAAAGAAAAAGCAGTGGTAGATATTGGACATATGAGAGGCAATTATGCTGTGCTTTTTCAGAGACTCAAGAAACAAACAGAGGTCCATGTGAAAGAACTGAAAAAATTATGAAACAGTGAATTAAAAAAAGATATTATAGAAATATGTATTGCTATAGAAATATGTCTACTGACAGTAGAATATTCTGGACATACAATGTGTTTAGTGATTTATTTTAAACTATTTGTCTTTCAGACTATCTGCTAATAATACGTGAGCCTAAAGAGACATGGAAAAATTTATCCACACATTTCCATACATGAGATAGGAATCTGTACAATACCCTTTCATCAAAGCTGTGTATCACTATGCACACTCATAACTCAACCTTCTCAAAAGCTTGGGAAACAACATGGGTGCTAGTAGATCAAAGTCAGGGTCTCTAAAAATTTAGAAAATATATAAAACAGAGACTCCTCTGTAGACTGATGGTGACGCTCAGACCACCAATACTGAAAAACACAATAAGAAGTAGCTGTCTGTGTGTGTTAATTCCAGGTACTCCTCTATCAGGTGGATATCAGATGGATTTCTTAGGGTCTATTCCAGGTTTGAGAAGGGAAAGGAGCCTTGGAAAACCATGGAAAGCTGAGTGCCACAAAAACATACTTTGACTTCTACTGAAAAAAATAATTCTTCTAGACTGCATATAGACTTAATGTTTTTGCTTCTCTCTTCTGGTTTCCATCTTGGTTCCTGACATAAACTGCTTGTTTCCAGTTTCTTGGGTCTTCACTGCTAGTATTGTTTTGAATCTTGCATCCTTGTCCCATGAAACCATAGTTATTTCCCACTTATTGCACTTCCAAATAAGTACTTTCACCCCTTCACTCATCTTTCTCTTGGAAAGAATTCCCAGCAGATGTCTGTAAACTTACCTCATTCCCTGCTTTAAAAGTATCTCAAGGCCTGCAACACATACAGCAACAGTCAGGCTGCTGGCCATGATGCTGAACAATTTCAGCTCTCTCTTTCTTTGTGTTTCTCTCTAAGTGTCCATGTTCCCAGTGCTGTCTCTAGTTTCGTTCTTAGACTTTCTCCTCTTTCAGGCAAGAGGACTTTTAGTGAGTTACTGGTGCAGTGCCTTTTCTTGCAGTAAACTCTGGGCTCCAGGTGAGAGTATAAATCAACACGCTGGGGCTGATTGTCTTAGGCAAACACTGTATTCCACTGTGCAGATTGCCTGTCTGTTCCTCTAATGGATCTCCAAGATGCTGGTATCGGAAGGAGAGGGATAGTTCAGGGGATCCTTCTGACCCAAACTGCTATATGAAGGATTCTCCGGAGCAGATGGAAGTGAAGGCTGAGTCATGTCAGGTCCCCCTTTCTCACTGTTATAATGGCCCTTTGGCCTGCAGAGAAAGTTAAAGCTGCCTTCCACAGCTTTTATTTGGAAGCTGCTGCCTGGCGGTCTGCCCCATCTGCTTCATCCGGGCAGTGAATCAAGCCTGTTGTACTTAAACCATTGACCCCTACTCTGAGAAATACCAGAGAAGAATAGACTTTAACTAAATCTTTCGGTAGCACTCTCTCCCCTTATTTTTCTCCCTCCTTCCCATTGTTTTGAAGCCCCGACACTTTTTGTTTGATGGAGGAAGATTAAACAAAGGAAGCCACCAGTGGTGCTGGGGTTTTTCGCCGCACGTGTTGTCTGTGTCACTCGGGCAGCCTTCCAGCAGGTATGCCCGTACAGCTGCAGAGCCATTCACTGCTGAGCCATAAAACTGCTGGCAGGTCTCACCATCTGTGAGGAAGACTGTGTGAGAACGTCTCGTGTAACTGGGTGGCTCTCAAGACAAATGTCAGTGCTGACCCCATTAAGATAGCCAACGTTTTAGAAATGGCATGATATATTGCAAGGCTGTTCTCTTTCTCTGTCCTGGTAGGGTGAGTAATGAAGTTTTGTAGATGTTCTCACATGAAAAAATACTTGAATTGTTATGACATTTTAACACCATGAAACACTGAGCAATTGTGAAACTCTTCCCATTGAGTGTCTGACAATATAACAAAGATAAGGGTGGAAATTGTGGAATTTTAAGGTATGCTGGTACCATTACAGGAAAGAAAATGGGAGAGGGAAGAAAAGCGGAACCAACCCAAGATCTAGCACTCAGAACTTTGGTAGCTTGGCACAGTCTATGGGAAGAAAGAACAGTGGTTCTACGTCTAGTCCATCATCCACAAATTTCAGCCTTGCTATTCACAGAATAAAAATGCTTTTTTCTTTAAAGCCATTACAAACAACAGTCCTGTCCAACAGTGTGTTAATTTCATTTCTAGCTGATTATGAAAGATATTGAAATAAAAGTAATTTGAAATGGTACCTGACTGTTGCAATGCAAATACCTGTAGCTAAGCCCAGGGCCTCACTACGAGTTGTTGTTTCAGGTACCTCATAATCATATAGAGCAAAAAGATATATTTCTTTTCTATCTGATCAGTATTCCAATCATAACCATTGTTACCCAAACATCTTGCTTTATGGGGAAAAGTACATTTGAGTTTGAAAAGCCAAGTCTTCTCATACAAAGAAACAAGTAAGCAGTTGTAATCAATGTGGACAAGGAGAAATAACCACTAGCTCCTACTTCAAGGCCACAAAAATCAGTGAGACATCTTCCCTTGCCTTCAGTGGATCTTGGATCATATCCCAAAAGATGGCCTCTGACTTGACAAAGACAATTACTAGCCTCTTGTTCAGTTTAATTTTACTTAATGAACATGACTAAGGCATGTTTGAGCAGTCTTAGGATGGTGTGAGCAGTAGTATGATTTAAAGAGGCAAAAGTTATCTGGCATTTTTTAAAGATTAGCTCAAACCCTTCAAACTTTTTAATCCAGATGCAGCTAGCTGTTACGGTTGTGTTAGCCATCTGGTACTATAGTCTTTGGCTGAAAACAGAAGCAATATGTATCACCACTGCTTTTTGTTTCCAGGAAAAAGGAACGCTGTTTTTATGATCATCCATTCATTTGGTATCAAGCACATTTCACACATGAGTTAACTGGAGACCTGCAGTTGATACATTCTGTGGTAAGAAGAAGGGCTTTTTATGGCTGATGGTAGAAACAGAGATGCAGAGGGAAAGTTTGCAGTTTCAGAGTAACTGAATATAATATTGTTGTTTTTTTTAGTTTTCCCTTCATAAAAAGATTCTTTTAGTGACATCTCAAATAACAAAAGGATTTGTGCTTTCAGGTTTTGCAGTTCAAAGCAAATAACATCTTCAGCTATATTTTGCTAAGCATAAAAACATTTGTAATTGCTTTCTACTAACCTTCCCAGCAAACTACAAGTAACTTGATTTTATATACTTACTCACTGGAAAACATTTTATTTTGTTCAAATAACAGATGCATGTGAAAAAATTACCATCAATAAAGAGCAGAAAGGAAACTGCAAAGGCAAAGGACATGGTGGCTGCTTAAAAATGTCGTTCTTGGTACACAGCAGTACAAATTGCATCACCCAAGGGAATCTCCTGATTTCTCATTGCAGGGGATTGAACTAGATGGCCTTTTAAGGTTCTTTGCAACCAAACCCTTCTATGATTCTCTGATTCTCTCCAAGGAGACACAACGTCTTTTTGAGAATAAAGGGAATGCTGCTGTCACACCATGAAGTAAAGGGCACCAAGGACTGCTGTATCGTCTATATCCTGGAGATATGAGTAGAGTTGGAGCAGGTCTGTTACCTCAGGTTCCTCTATGTCTCCTAGAAAAAAATTAACACTCAAAAAGGATGGAAGAAGGTAGCAAATCCTGGGTTCGTAGTTAGTGCCTTTGTGTGACCAATGCACAAAGTCAGGAAGTGATATGTCCCAACAAGCTCACTCAGCTGTTGCCTATCCAGCAGCAGTTGCAACTGCTTTTTGAAGAATACAGTATGGCTTCCTGACTGGTTGCCATTAAAAATGCCCCCACTATTTCAATGAAACAAACCCTTATTTCTGCCAGATTGATTTGTGGGTCTCTTCTTTCCTCTCGGTTACACCCAAGCTGACCTGCACTGATCTCAATAGAGAGGTTCACTACTATGACTTGGCTCCCAATAAGCTGTCTAGCAAGGAGATTTTCCCTGTGCCATGCCTTCTGTATCTGCACAAGAAATTTTGCATACCCAAGCATGTAACAAGATACCTGTCAGCATTTACTGCGTGACAATTTTTCTCTAGGACTATTGGTGACCAGGGGATACCTAGGAGGGCCACGTGGCCTTTTCCTGAGCTGTTCCTCAGCTAAAGATGATCCTGCATCCTTACAGTATTCAAACACCCGTCTTTACCTTATGCATGTCATCCAGCTATTACATATTTTAGGTACCTGTCATCTCAGTATCTAAATCCCAAAAGAACAACTTAAGCAACTGAGGGGAAGCTGGAACTGGGGGCAGATTTCAGTGGAAACTACTCATCTAACCTGCTGAGATGTCTGAAACACTTCCACTGAGATATATATATATATCTAAGTACTTTAATAGCTTAAAGGATCCAGGCTTAAGTGCTGATATGGCTGTTGAAAATGGCTCCTACGTCATATATGCTTTATTGAAAATAAGTGTTAAATACAGAGAAGCTTCAGAAATGCTGCAGAGGTTTATATATACGTGTATAGAGAGACAGAGATGCACAGTCTTCTCTGAGCAACAGCAAGTTATACCAACTAGTATAGTCACTCACATGTCTACAAGAATAAACAGGTCAGGAGGCCCAGATTTCTTGTCCCAATAACCGAGATTCCTAAAAATCCACTGGAAAAATACTTTAAGTGAGAGGAGCTAACATTAAAACAATGGGAATTTACTCTTGGGATTAGAAGGGTCCACCACATTGCAGGCAGATTAACAAGCAACTGGATTCACCTTGTCTGTTAAGATCTAGTAAGACACTCTGCTTTTTAATAAGTCTAGCTTTATAAATCTGGTCTTCAAAATGGTCTTGGGAAGTGTTCTGCATGGGCAAGCTCTGCTAAGGCTGAAACACTGGGCTATGCCTGTGCTTCCCAGAAACAGCGAGCTGCAGCACAGAGGGTAAGTGCTGCTCTTTGCCATTTCCCTACTGCCTACTCCCAGTCCAGCTGACTGCCATGCAGACAGGCTCTCTGGCATGTCTGAACATCCCCAGGAATATGGCTTTCCATACGATCTGAAACACCATGCGGCAGCCGTGCCTGCAATCCTGCAGTTGACGCAGCAGGCAGGGCTGATCTTGAGGGCAGACTTTGGCAAGCAGGAGAGGCATCCCCTGGAGGGAACCTCCATGTGTTTCATTGAAAAGGGAGCTGGCAAGCATGGCTTTTACACAGTCTTGCTACTGCCATTTACAGTTGGTGAGTAGTGAGGGTCAGGCTGCCTGCTTGCGGTGTACCTGCAGTCATAAAACACCATATTTTCTTTGCTATTTTTCTGTGTCTCTATTTGTGTTGTGTGAGTGCACTGCTCCTGCCTGAAGAACAGTGCTTGTGGTATCACAATTGAAAGGAATCCCCAGCCTGTCCTCTGGCAGAGAGAGCTGGAAACATCTTGGTACAACTACCTGTGTTTCGCACTTAAGCAAAGCAGCAGCTAAATTTTGTGCCTCATCCTCTAAGTGCCCATCAGTTTTTCTGTCTCTGGAAACCACAACATTGACAATTTAAAGAGGGGGAAAAGGAAGAAGAAAGGAATGAGTGAAGAAATGAGCAATGTCCAAAGCAAATAAGGAAAGTAATGGCATAAGGGGAGGCAGCGGGTGAGCTCCTCTGCCCTGCTCTACTCAGGGCCTCATCCATCCTCCCACCACCACAGACTGGCATAGGAATGTAATGGGGAGACAGACACATTTTGAGGCTAATATACATCCTCCATCCTCCCCATCACAGCTGCATCTGGCCCTGCGGTGGGTTATCCTCTCTCTCCAAATGTTCAAGTCATTATCAGTTTGACAAATCCAATATATATAGAAAGATCTCCAGGCAAAATCTGTATTTCCAGAAAACGAGATTCCTATACCATCTGCAGCTAATTGTTTCATACCATATTCGTCTCAGACCTGCTGAGCCCACTCTAGGCCTGCTGAGCCCATCACTTACCCTGGTTTTACACAGGAGGAGCTCCACTGTCTTCAGTGGATTAATGCGATTAACACTTTGTGTATGAGAGCAGAATTCAGGGATGAAGGAGCATCCACCACTGCCTCAGATCAACCTCATCATCACCTTAACTCTGACAGGCATGTGCTTTGGTGGTGGGCAATGAGTCTGGTTCTCAGGGGAAAGGGAAGGGAGGCAGCCAGCCAAAACTGGCTGTAGTGAAGAAGGGGAAGAGGAGTTGCTGCCTCTGAAATCAGATCCAAACCACTGGGCAGGGAGATGCCGGCTGCAAAGGGTTGCAGCCATGGTCCTGGACTCGCTTCTTGCCTAGGGTGATTGGCAGCATTTCCCCTCTTTCAAAATTAGAGAAAACAACAGAGCTCAGCAGTAATCTTGATTCTAGAGCCTTGTTGAAACTCTAGACACACATATCTGACAGATACAACAGAGATTAATGAGCCATGACCAGAAGTTTGATTTTTCTGTCAAGTGCTCCCATCCGTTTTTAATAAACAGGGGAACAACATAAACTCCAGCGCCTGCTTTCCACTGTTTAAACTGGGCAGGTTGCTTTTGGTACCATGCGTATCTGTGCTGAGTTATGACTGTAACCACTGAAAAATGCTGGGGTTTTGTTGGGTATTTTTTTCCCTTGTTGGCCCTTTTGTGGCTTCTTTTTTGATGAGTTTTTCTCCTTCCATATTGTTTCTTTTCTCTTCAGCATGGACTGTCTGGTATTTTACCACTGGAAACTGTCAAATGTAATATCATGTTTACAGCTAAATGAGTTCAATTTAGTGTCATTGGTGTATTATCTGGAGCACATAAGTGCCTAAAAAGCCCACTGCTTTGTTTTAAACAGCAGTCCTCTTTATTTTTTTATGGGGTTTTGGAACATGGTTTCCTCATCCCTTCCAAGTGCAACAAGCTGAGCCAGCTAGAGTGGAGCCTGAGGAGCATGTCATAGTCTCTTCATGCTTCTGGTATCTTACATTCTATAAATCAGGCATTACTCTCATAAAATAGTAATCAGTACATAGACATCTGAATTTGTCAGGAATTCATGGTAAAACAGTCCCTAAGGATTCTATGCCACAGAAATGTTTTTGAGAATTCCTGTATATTTATTTCTCACAAGATGTGATAGAAGCCACAAACGAAACAAAAGAGGATAGTTTATACCCCAAGGTATTTATGGGACGGCAAAAAGAGTGAGGAAATGCTGCCATAAATCTGAATGGCCACAGAATGTCACTCTTGCTCCATGCAAATAAAACTGAAAGGAAATTTACCTGGTAATATAAAACCTGAGTCTTAAGGAAGGCAATTCAGGGAAGCTGTTGCCTGTAGACAGACGAAGTAGGGCTATGCAGACATGAATGAGTGGGTACACAAACCCTCTCCTACAGGGAACCCGATGACATGCCTGAATCAAATGCCTTTGCAAACCTTTGCTCTGGGTCTGCATCCTGAAGTCGAGTCCTGCAGGTCACTCTTCTCCCAATGAATCTTGCCAACAGGTGGGTTGGGGGCCTTAGAGGGAGAAATCCCCTGGATCTTAAAAAACCCTTCCCACACTAAGACAGACATGCACAGCAGGCCCCAGCCTGTGCTTAGGGCCCTTCAGTCTCCCTGCTGAAAATATCTGATTATTGGTAGGATTCTGGCTTGTGAGCGAGGTCTTTTCTGAGTTGCAGGATCAGGACCACAGAGAAACAGCTAGGCTGTATTATTTCAAACAAAAGCTGCTCTTGAATAAAAAGCACTTGTAGTTTCAAAACATGAAATAAAAGCTGCCCTGAAACTGAAATTGTCCTTGACTTGATACTGCATACAACTGAAATTGCCACTAAATTTAACAGACCGACGCTTAGCATTTAATTGCCCCTGAAAAGACATCACTGTCAGGAAGGCAGAGTATCAAACCCCAAATCTTTTAGTTTTCATTCAGGGCTTCATTTCAGGCTTTCATTTCAGGTAGCAGGTACCTGCTTCTTCAAGCTGTGACCTTGACCAGACTAGAACACAGAGGTCACCTACCTGTGCAAGAAAGGATCCCACTGCGGTGTGACCTCTATGTAGACGGGGAAGGCACCAGCTGCAAGGCACCTCTGCATTTCTCCTTGGGGAAAAAAAGCTTTTTCTGGGGTCCAGAATGAGACTGGGGAAGCAGAGTAGAGATTATTTCCTGACCTCCCGGGGCTGGAGGATTGAGATTCCCCCCAATACCTTCTTGATGGGTGAAGCTTCTCTGAAAAACATACTGAAGCTTGTGTGCTCTGTCTGTGATCAGCTGAAAACACATTTTTTATAAATCTGCAGAGGTGAAAAAAATAGGTTTATGCACGTATCGCTTTTTGCATGTGCAGAAGTGCAAATCTTGAAAAAAAAAATAATTAAAAGAGTAAAATGCAAAAATTTTTGTAGATTGAAATTGCAGATTGAAAATTCTGCAATGTTGGTTTTTGGTAAGCTTTGAAGTGTTTTGACTTAAGTATTTTTTCCGGATGTTTTTGGTTTAATCTTACTTAGATTTCAAAACAGAAACTTTCAGTCTGAAAATTACATCTTTTCTTTTGAAAGTTATAGAAAGAGGATATTCTGATAATTTTTAAAAACATTTTCCAATTGTATTTGAATATGACATTTCCATTTTAAAAGTCCCATCTCCTCCCTAAAGGCTTTGCTTTTGACAAATTCACATCTTCCGGTGAAAAACACTTTGCAGAACACTTCCCAATTTTCCCTAATATTTACATCTGTTCTTCTCTGAGAATGTGTCACAGCTGTAGATCAACAGGAATCACAGAGAACACGGTTGATTTATGGTCAAAATAATATTTTTAAATCAACTTGTATTTAAGAGTAGTGAATAGCACATGTCCATATACCAGCAATGTATCATAAGGATTTTGTACCGCTTTTACATTTTTTACATTTCTTTTGCATAATTATACACGATTCATGTGTGATTGTAATTTTTACAATTATTTTACATAATTACATGTTATTAGAGCTGAAATTTGGGCACAGTTAAAGACTGCAAGCCAGATCCTCAATGTTTCAGGCACCCACCCGGATGGCATCATCTGTCTCCTGAGACAGGCAAATTGGACCAAAAAGGACTACTGTCCACTGAAATTAGAGCAACCCCAGAGAGATACATGACTGTGAAGTGGCAAGGAAAAGGAAATTGTTTGTCGCTGTCGCTTTTATCCTTAGCTGCAGCTTTGGCCTTTTATGGTGTGATCCCAGTTAGGCACAATGCTCATGGGCAGTTGAACAAAATTCATGGGAAGCTGCACACTGCTTTCCTGCATCTGTCCACACTGCCTTCATCTCTGGCCCCCAAACCACAGGTACTTGGATGCAAGGCAAACCTACAGAGGGGCTTCCGTTTAGTCCCAGAATATTGATTCCTGTGCCAGAAAAATCACATTTTCGATGTGCTTGGTAAATAAGGGGAGGAAGTGTCCCGCACGCAGCAAAACCTGGCACTTTTTCTTCACCTTTGCTAGGCATGCAGGCATTTTCTTCATTAGAGCGGTTGCTTGGCGGGACACACTACCCTCTGTGAAGGTGAATATTAATCACGAGTTTAGCTCCTGGCCTTTGCTAGCACCCTATTTTTGGCTGGCTTTCTGTTCCTCAGAGCTCGAGAAGGTTTCTGTCAGCTGAGATACATGGGGTGGGTGAATGTCTTGTTTCCTTGACTGGATTATCCCTCATCCCCTCTGCATTTTAAGAGATTTGGTGGGCCCGTTAACAGCTTCTACCTGTTTTAAGATCTGTGACAGGAGGCTGAATGGTTCGCTTCATGCAGCACCATTCACCCGCCGTTCCTGCTCGCGGTGTTGACATGATTTATGTAAATCATAAAATGTGGTGGGGTGACCTCACGAGTGTCCAGCTCTCCTCACGCACGTCTCTGGGCAGAAGGGCTAGTATTTATAAACAGTGGTATATTCACATCTCAGTAACCTGCTTTATTTACTCTGCTTGAGCAGGGCTGCTACTGCACAAATGAAATATTATTCCCTGCCATGCGCGTTTCGTTTTTCTGTTGGCTCTGTGTTTTCTTTCATTCATTGCCCTCCCTGTCCGTGAGTTTGTCAGCAGCTTTCCCCAGCAAGGGGCTGAGGAGATGGGAAGGGGGTGAGTGAGGTTTGCTGCCATTTCCAGAGTAGATGGTGACAAACAAGTGTGGGACTCCAGACCAGCCGACTAGCAAAGTCCACATTGGCGCTACAAGCTGAGCTCCAGTTTGTGCAGGTTGGAGGTCAGCAAGCCAGGGCCCTGCATTAACAATCAGCTGGGCTTCAGCAACATAACCTTTCCCCACGGCCAAAGCCATTCCATTTGCTTACAGTGCTCCAGCCCGTCACATGCTTCACTTGCTTGCTGCTGCTGGTGGGATGCTTGCTCCTAGGAAATCTTGGTCTTGACTGTTCTTTGATGAGGGTAGCTGAGAATTAGTCAAGCTATGGTCACGCTTCTCAGGCATCTGGATATGGTTGAACCAGCCAGAATTTTCTAGCAAAGTCATCTTTTTGCAGTCCTTTCTAAGGAGGTCTTTTTACTACAGCCTCCAAAGAGCTCATGTCTGGCTCATAAATTAAGAGAAAAATGTCTTCTCTCTCAAAATAACTGCAGTAATGAACTTAACAATAAAAAAACTGCTTCTCACCCTTCTGGTTTGGGGTCACTTGTTTTTAATTTTTTTCTTTTTACCACTAATTTAAAAAAGTGGAGGAAGTTTTAATGTTTCTTAAAATATCTTGTTTAAAGTTGTGTCTGGTTCATTATCTTGCCAGTTTCTGCTGTTTTGAAAATGTGTTTTTTCTTTTCATTTACTCAACAAGATATTTACGGTAAATATTAACTTATGAACAAGTCAAGAAAATCAACAGTTGGAACTCCGTCAACTTCTAAAGACTGTGAATATTTCAAAATGAACTCCAAGGCCTGAAACTCCAGAGGAGAAAGAGCTCTCTATTGCCTTTACTGATGGAAAGGGAAAAGTGTCTCATAAAAAAAGCTCAATTTCTGCAAACTGCAGAAATATACATGACTCTTCTAGCAGCACTTGAACAACACCTAAATCATGGGGCCACAAGTGCTCATGAGCTTCTGGATTCAGATGCTGATTCTGGCAACATCTGTCTCTGTGTAGGGATGAGAACTGTGTTTAGATGGATCCTCCTTCTCCTGTCCTATGGTTTCCATAGGAAGAAAATGCCTGTGTCTGGACAGAAGGGGACAGCCAGTGCTGTGAAACATGATGGAGGCAAGCAGGGAGCACTTTTCCTACGTTTGTTTGAAATGAGAGCAGAGGCGGAGCTGAGGAAGGATCAGGGTTTGGGCAGTCCCTTATTTGTTCGGTACCCCGGGAAAGTTTATCTGCCAACCCGGGGTCGTGAGCTGTGTGGTGGGGGAGCAGCTCTGCTGGGGCCAGCAGGCACATCTGGAAGCAGACATTTGGCTTGCGGCTGCTGCCCATGTGTCAGGTTTGGTGTGTGTCTGGAAAAGTGTGCTGCAAGGACCATCACCCCCAGGACTGGGGAGGGGAGAGTGGGAAGAGCCAGATGGCTGGAAAAAAATTGCTAAGGGAAAGCAATTTTTCTCTTTATATTCTTGCTAATCCTTTTTACCTGGTCCCCAAGTTCACAGGTACATTTGCTTTTCTCTCATAAAGATTTCTTTTTTGTCATTATTATTCCCAGAATGTGATGGAGGAATTTCTGCTTTTTAAAGGCATTTAGCAAGGCTGTGGTATGCCTCCTTGGTTTACTGGTTGAGATCACAAATTGTCAAAATGGATTTAGCTTTTCCCATCTTGCTTTTTCCCATCTTTCAGAAGGCTTTGAAGAAAGGTCAGATTCTGCCCTCCCTCCCTCGTAGCAAACAGCACCTTTTTCTCCTGTCAGCAGTGGGATTGCCTTTGCACAGCCTGCATAAATAGAGGTAGTAGAACCTGGTTCAGGGAAATATTCAACCTTCTTCAAGTATATAATAAATTATTTCAGAAATGTAAATGACACTGAAATGAAAAATCATCCTGTTGCACCAAAGGCATATTTGGCATACTAAAGCTGGGGAACCTCCACTCTTAGTATTTGGTAATTTGAAAAATATCAATATTCTCTTCAGCTTCTAGTTGAGGAACTGAGACCACATTGTAATTCTTACAAGATGGATTTCCTGCTCTCACTCAAGGGGTTTTCCCCATAAAGTATGGTAGGAAGTGTGTTGAGCCTCATTAACTCTCATCTTGTTGCTGAAACAGCACTGGAAACTGTTGGAGATGTGTATTAGGCAAAGCTGCCTTGGCTTGCATGGACGGCAGTGAGAAGCTGCTGTGAGCTGAGGTGAACCAAGGTATAATGAAAAGCAAAAGGAAATCAAATATGAGTCCAGAAGGAAGTTTGTCTGTGGCAGTATGTGCTATACCCCACCTTTCTTATGTGTCAACATATCACATCAGATTTCGTTTCCAAAATCAGGCAAGAGTAAATTGGAAACTAAGGAAGCCATTTCAGAACACTATCCTTTGAGATAGCTCCACCTTTATTCCTGTTATATTTGACTGTCCACAAAAATCTCTGTAATGTTTCATAGATCTCAGAAAAAATACCTTGCTCTCTCCATCATCTCTTTTACCCTGGCACTGTTCTGTAGGTTTTTGTAGAGCTGCTTCACATTTACAGAGGAGTGAAGGAGAGGAGAGCTAGAGATTTTGCACTTGATATTAACACACTGGACATAGTCTTGGTTTATCTCTTTCCCAATTTAACTCTCAGTGAAAAAATTTAAAAGTCACCTTGAGGATTTATTTCTGAAAACACTTCAGCATCTCCTAAAGAGAAGACAACTAGGGAAATAGCAGTGCTCAGAATTCTGCGTTGTGAAGGACTAGACTGTAATCTTGTGCACATTCTGTCTATTTTATTCCCTGGCTCAGGGCTGGGATAGCCCACGTACGTGACTCCAGATGCTAGAAATATAGAGTACATTGAAAGCAGAGCTGGGCCAAAATGTTCTCTTTAGACTTCTTCAGGAGTATGGGAAAGTACAGATTGAGATTCAGGGTGTAAACTTTCCCCATTGAAAGTCTGATACAGTCAGTGTGATTTCTTGGTGGAGTGAGAGATATCTGGGGAAAACCTGTTCCCCTTCAGTGTATTTACTGCATAACATGAGAAACTGCACTCTCTAACCCAGCAGCAGATATTCTGCCTTGGATGTTGTACACATTATATTGCTGAAAGAAGAATAACACAGTATTAATGTCCAGCTATTACAGGCCTTAACCTTTTAGACCCAAGAGATTGCTCAGAGTTTTGTCTGAAGAGTGCCTGTAGGGGCAGGGTACAAATTTGCAGGTGCAAAGTAGTGTTTGCAACTGCAGATCACAAAGGTGCAAATGCCCCGTTCTGGTCTTTTGCTCTGCCATCCACTAGCCTGCAGGCAGAAAACCGGGCACTGTGCAGAGCTCTGGTAAAGCCTGTGATCTTAATTGTTTAATAACATTCCAGTCAAAGGATATATCACCTTCTGCTTCTGTGAGATGCATTTTCATTTTTTGGATGGGCTCGGACACTGACTCTTTCTGACGGTTTCTGGAGTCATGACCTTTAGAGTCTGTGTGTGGCTTCTTGCTCCTTCTGCATCCAGCTTAGAGATTTTACAAATCTCCCACCAAGGGAGATGGATTACACTGACTCCTGCATTCTTTTGTGTTCTCCAAGAGATGTAATATTTACCAACACAAATCTCTTCTCAATCTAATCCAGTTCACATGAATATCACATGAGGCTACCTCCTGCAAGAGACAGCCTTAAGATGTAGTACATGATTTTGTGCTTACTGTCTTCCTTCCCTTGTCCTTATTTTGTCTTCAAAGGAGCTTTCTGTGCAAGAAGGGCAAAAAGACACAGGCCTTGGAGTGCAGACCTGTCTGAATTAACTTAATGACAAGCGCAGATGAATACTTGCAATCCAGAGAGCATGCAGTACAGTGATTGCATTTATTAAACATATCAGGGTAATTTCCAAACTCCAGCACTGCCACAGCGCTGGGAGGGAAGGCTTGTATTGCTACATGAGTCCAGCTTGTCTGCTAACATGTCTACCGATTCTGCAGGTGTATGTGTTACAGCCCAAGGCAAAAATATCCATGCCTTTCCCAACGATCTCATGGTGCTTCTGCAGGCCAGATGGTTCCAATTTGAGGCCTACGCTTGGTGATGTAGCTGTATTGAGTTTCTTCCCTGAAACCAACAAAACCTGCTTTAGCATTTTGCTTGGATTAAAATATTTGTCCCTTTTTTTCACAGGGCAGAAGAGGGACTCCTGAAGCCACTGAAGGAAGGAAATCATTACAGGGTTCTACAGAAGTAGGTCATGTGCTACAGCTGCTCATAGTTTAAGAGGAAGAAACATGGGACCTCAAACATGGAACACGACTCCTTCAAAATGCTTGAGAGCAACCCAAGAAAAACATCCTCAGAGGCTTATTTAATAAACATTATCTATAATAGTCTCAATGTGTGCTCATGTTTCCTTAGGAGTTTGCACCTACTTCCCAGAGCTAACAAGATTCCAAAAGAGAGCGCAGAATAATTTAATGAAAAGGATTTAATAGTTTGTGTTAAAGCTAATATGGTCCATTAAGAGCTGTCATTTTATAAACAATGAAGTTATGTTACCCTCTCTATTGCCATAAAGCCAGTCCACACAAGGTTTGTAAACAATCAGTAATGATCTATAGAACATTCATAAAAGACAGTTAGAGCCACATTTGGAAAACATGCTTTCCCTCACATTTCATTGCTATTTTAAGTAAACTTAAGAGAACTCTATATCTACACAGTAGACAGATTAATGGATAGCATAAAGACCACATATATACATGCATACATATATAGTGTATATATATATATATGTCTCGTGTATATATATATATATATATGTATGCATAAGTGGATTTTATTAGCAATCATAAGATGTTCATTCTCTTAAAAGCACTGCTATTTCCACAGTTTAAAAAAACTCCTAAAGTCAACTGTTAAATCAACTGAAAAAGGTTTTTAATTTTAATTAAAGTGTCATCTTTTTGTTTTCTCAGAAAATTTAAATTTTTGTAAAGACTCAACCTGCTTTCTTTAACAACTGTAAACACAAAAGATTATGGACAGAAACAGGGCCAGTTTCAATGTGTGGGGTTCTTTTCTTCACAATGAGACTTAAAGCTACTGTAAAACATGTGTAATTCTAAAAAGAGACTCTCCAAGTCTTGGGGCTCCTTATGCTTGGTGCCATATTCCACCTGTGTCAGCCTAGAGGATGGCAACACTTTTGTAAGTCACAACTTGAAGAGGCCTGAGGAGAGGGACAGAAGAGCTCCCCAACCCCTTTCCATGCCCCATGTTTTTTAGAAGCCAGGCAGGAATGAAGTACGAGAGAAATCAGACCTAATGACTAAAAGGGAGGTGCTTCTGGTGTACAGTGAGGTAAGTGTTTGAAAAATTAGGTCCATAAAGTGTCTTTATTTCTTATTGCTACATGATCTAGGAGGAGATGAAATGGTCAAAAGATGACTAACTTGGTAAAAGAAAATGAATACAACCTTATTATTTATAAAGTGAAGTCCTCATTTAAACAAGGCAGCTTTTTCAAACTTAGATCCTTACTCAAGAGAACAGGCAAGAAAGAAACTTCAGTCTGAGGTCATTCTGTTACATATTTACGTTACAAAGATTTATTGGAACTGCTGCAAAATTTGTCTTAGAACTGCCAGGTTCTTGAAAACCATGTCTGAAAATCCTACTAGAAAGCTGAGCAGAGACATGTATAATGAAACAGTTAATTGCAACAAGTGTTAAACAATCTTTTTTTTAAGATTTGATTAGTCAATATATTTTGCTGCTTCTTTTTACAAGTGGTCATTATTTGAACATCAGATTGGGATAAGAATGATCATTAAATAAGTGATCCTACTTGAAACACCATACAAATCATAAGGAGAATGAGGACACCAATTTTCACATGACAAAAACACCAAAAGATTATAGGATAAACCACCTATGTATTGTTTGGGTACTCCCTTCTTTCTTATAGCATGTAAAATTTCACAGATTAATAAGAAAGGAAACAGTTTTACATCTATATTCCCAACTATTGTCAATGGATTTAATTGAAATTAATATTATTGATTTACAGTGGTGTGCCTTGGCTGCCTTAGTGACAGCACATTGAAGAGACCCAACACCATTTCCTTGTTGGTCAATGAACATATTTTAGATATTTTTAATGCAAACACCACTGAGTCAAAACTAGGATCAAATCCATGTCTAAGATTATTCAAATCTGGTGCTCAATGCTAGGGAAAGCTGAAGGGAATTCACAAACCATCCTAGACAGGACAGACAGTCCTGTAGTGAAAGTACTTTGTCAGCTTACAGTGTCATTGTCACAAGGACAAAAGCACAAATCACTTGTTTTCTAAGAGAAGATATCCAAATAAAACTAATGCCAATGGACAGAGGTAGAGCCTAGTAAAAGCAGCTTAATCTTCTCGTGAAGTCTAAGGATTCATCTGAGCTCCCAAAATCCTGGGATTCATCTAACTAAACATAGTGGTTTCCACCCAGATGTTTACATCACTTAAGGCTCCTTTTGAACTAAATACATAGAAACAGGGATTTTTAGGCGGTACCTACTCAGCATCTCCTAGGGCTGACATCTACATCTGACTAGATGAATCTAGTTTCAAAACACTGGTTTCCCTCTGCTGATATTGAAGGGATCCAAGGAATCTCCCTGAGGTGTCAAAGTATACAGAACAAATGTCTTAAACTAAGGATTGAAGGAATCTATCCCAAAGTCTATTATAACAGCTATGAGGAAGGAAGTTTACTCTATCCAAGCTTAAACCAGGACAAGAACTACTCTTGCAATGCAAAGAAAGGATATAGAAGCATATTGTGCCATTTCACATCCTTTGGGGTAAGGAATATCTAGATTTTACAGTTCTGAGTTTCTATTGTACTATTGTTACTGGTCTTGACCCAGACAAATAATGGGTATGATGAACTTGTTTGTTTTAAGCCTGATGATATTTTCAGTCTATTTGCAGTATAATGCAGTATTTATGTCTTTGACTTTGTGAGCACAGAGCCAGTCTCACAGTTTCAAACATAATTAAAAGATTTCCTGTTCCCTGATTGTTTTCAAATGAAAATTATTAAGAAAGAGATAATTTTAGTTTTTCACTCAAATAGATATGATTTTAATGTTTACTTGCTTTCTAAAATCTCCTTACGATTGGAGAGGGCTGAAACAGGGGATGGCAGGATGGAGAAACAGATTCCTGTGCTCACATTAGCCCTTTGCTTTCAAGGCAAATTTCACTGCTTTAGACTTCTTTCTTCCCAGGTAGATAAAGAGAAAACAAAATATTGGTGCCAGAGACAGGTGCCTCTAATGTATTCTTGTCAGACATGCTGGGAACAGGAGAGCTCTATTTTTGAAATATTAGTGTTAGCTACATTACGTGGAGGTCTTGTTAGCGGTAAGCAGCAAATTGGTATTTAGCGATGCAGGTGACAGCACTTATTAATTTGGGGGAAAGGGAAAGAAATCTCCAAATTCTCAGGGAGACAGGCATAGTCTTGTGTGTCAATATGAGGAATTTATGCAAACATCTTCTCATTCTAATGAGGTAGAAAAAGCAGAGACTGCAGAGACAGTAGTAAAATAACAGCTTATGCTCCGATTCAGGAAACATGTACTTAAACCATCTTTATGCAGGACAGCACTTAATCCTCTGCTTAACTTTGATTTACATGGGTGCTTATGTGGTATCTCAGATAGGGATGACTAAAGGCTGAGATGAGCCCTGCCTCAATTAATAACAGATACAGCTCTGCATACATCTAGTAATGTTAATAGCAATAACGGTAACAACAATAATTTGTGACTAGGTAGTTACTTTCATTTAAATAGCTCAAATTGTAAGCTATACAAACACTAATGATTTAAGGCTCCTGCATTCCTGAGTTGGGAGGAGTTTTGGGTCATTTTCCCAGGGTAACAGAGCACCTAAAGATGAAGAGTGTGAGGATCACACCACTATGATGTCTGAGAGCAATGAGCTGGTCAGCCTGCTTGGTCTATCCAGTAGCAGATTTCCTGTATGTTCACTGGGCAGTTTGAACAAAATTAATAAAGGGGCATCTCCTGTCTACAAAGACAGTCTGTGCAAAATGTAGAAATACTGGGGTCTCCTGAATGCCCTCCAGGCCATTGTGCAATCACAAAAATATCCTTTCCATTGTCATCATCTAATAATATTCAAAGGGGAATTTAAGTTACCATCTTTATTTGAAACAAAAGCATTGCAACTTCCATGACCAGTGCAAGCTGCTTCTAAAACAAACCGATTTGGAAAGAACATAAGCATGAGATATGTCTGGTTTCTTGTCTGGGTTACACTCCAAAATTTGGTGATCGCACCCAGATGACTAAAATAATGAAGGTGATAGATTAGTGTATTGATGCATAATCACTGTCTAGCCTGCAAAACTTATGAGCTGCATGATTTTGAGAACAATTACTTGTAATTAAAGCAATGCTGCTCCCCCCTCAAAGAAATATTTTGTGCATGACACCAATTAATTACATTTTTCAATGAGAATAGCTCTTAAATGCCTGTGCTGCTATTTTTTTCTGACCACATTCAGAATTCTGAAGAGATATGAATTATGTATTGTTTAGCAGTATTATTTTGGGGCTGGGATTGTAAAAAATACCTCCTTCTTTTTTGATAGCATCTCTTGAATGAATTAAAAGCTAACCACTTCCACAGGGCGAGGATATGAACTAACTCTTCTAATGATGAAAGGGAGTTTTTAGCCAGACAAACATTGTCTGATGAAGTCAGTCTATCCATCCAGGTAAGCTATCTGCTTATTTGTCCCTTTTTGATTTTCCACACCCTTCAGATACTGTTGGTGAAACTAAAAGGCAGCCTCATGCCCTAGAAAGAAGAAGTCTATCATTGTGCTAAATAAATATTACTACAGCTGATTTTAAAAAGCAAGAATGTGTCTCTTTTTTTCAGACTAAAGCACAATGTAGGTTTTCCTTTCAAAAGGATTGCAGTATAGGGTTATAGCTGATCTCAGTATTAAAACATTGTTATGAGAAAAGGTTTTCAGTAGTCTAGCTCTACGTATTTGAGCTATTAACTCAAATGTGCATTAAAAACTGAGCTTGGGATCTGAATCCCAGTTTAGTATTTGAAATAACACATTCAAAGTGTTGTATGACACAAAAAAGGACAGGAACCATCCATAGTTTGCTTTTTCTAAAACTGCAGCTTTACCTCACCAGTTCTGCAGTGGTGTGGTACATCTTTAAGTAAAGTACAAGGTCTGAGCTTTATTCTAAGAGATGTTGTACACATGCTATTCCCATTAAATCTTTTCTACTCTTCCCCTTCCCTAGATACCACTGAAGCCTCTAAAAGAGTAGGCTTTGGTAACCACATCTGACACCTTTCCTTCTGGCAGCTGTGGTTCTCTGAAGAGATAGATAGGTCTCACTCCCTTTTCTACCTCAAAACAGTGAGCTTTCGCTTCTGAAAAATGGACAGGCTTCTCCTGATAAACCTCTTACCACGTTTGTGTCACTGGCAGCCACATAAACTGATGTTTTCTCCCCAGAACCTATGTTCTGTATGAATTGCCATCCTCATCTTGATAAGTGCTCTGCAGAACGCTGACACAGTGTCTGCCAAGAGAGGAGCAAGGACTCCTCCTGCCTTCCCAGCTTGCTCCTGCCACCCTGAAATTCTGCCTTCATCAACATATGGAAAAGAGAAGCATCTTCTGATAATGCCCATGTACCCAACAGACATATGAGCAGCTGTACCCAAAGAAATGCATTTTTAGTACATCATAAATATCACACATGCCCTGGGAACAAAAAGCAAGACAAAATTTCCTTTAAAATCAGTCAACACTCTGAGCAGAGAAACTTGTCCGTCTAACCACAGGCTCACTTGTGAGTGGCAGAGACTGAAATCATGGCCTTGATTCATTTGTGTTTTTCTGATCTGTCACACTGGGGTCTCTGCAGTAGCTCAGCCACCCATGCTCAGTCTTTTCCATGACCCACAGAAACATTCACTGTGTCTGTTTTGGCAGCTGGGTGTAACTCAATCTGCTACGGTATCCACGCTCAAACAATTCTAGGAGTAAGCAAAACAGCTACTGTTTTCATCTTACCATGTTTTTCATAGTATCTAGATGTTGAAATAACACTGCCAAAAATTTGACATTTTATGCTTTGACAATGATTGCTCCTGATCGTACTCATGATCTCAGGCACAGCAAGGGGCCCAAGCCTTGGCTTCCCAATGTGTCAATCACTCCTCGGCACCTATCAGGCACACACAGGCTGCTGCCAGCCAGCAGGTTCAAGCACCTCCGCTTGCAGATAGCTGCAGTGGCACTGGAAAACGAGGCATGTTTTCCAGAACGTCACAAACTTGTGAAAACAATTCTGCAACCAAAACTGAGAATAGCCTTTGCAAACGCTACCCCTCTCAGGCAGCCAGCTCACTCTTGGGTGCTGTAAATACACAGTAATAAACCGTACCAAGGAACCATGATACAGTAATGTTATAGTACATGCTGGTGGAATTGCTTTTGAGGTGCACCAGCCTGTGAAAGAGGAAGAGAAATGGGAGACACTCACATGTTCAAGGGAATGAAGAGGAAATACCTTTGCAACCTCACTTCCCTACCTCTGAACACAGCTCTCCTGTACTTTGTCTGTAGCCTATGGTGCCCTGGCAGCCCATTCATGCATAGAAAGACTTGGCAGAACACATGGTTACCCTTACACTGAATTCTTTCGCCATGTGTGTTTAATATATCTCTGTGATCTGATTCAAGTGGAGCAGATTTGAATACCTCATTATACGGAGACCAATATGTCTTCATACACACAGTAATTATATTGTTCATTCTGATGTTAGAACGCTGTATCTCTTGCTGAAAGTCAGAGTACTCGCATACATTTTTTAGTCACTTAGACTTAAGTGACTATGCTGACATTCAAATTCTAAACAAATTGCTAATGAGCTTCCCCACTTCTATTTTTTTTTTTTTTTTAATCTTCTCCCCAAAAGCAGATTTCTCAGCCTCTGAAAGAAACAGAATGGAAGAGCTTAAATGAGAAGACACACGCACATGACTGCAGTCTAAGGAATAGAAGCCCATTTCTCAGCCAGTGTGCACTGCCAGAGCTGTGTTGGCTCCTTGGGGAGAGGGAAAAAACAGGAGAAGCAAGAGGATGGAAATACTTTAACCACACTTCAGATGTCTACCTTTGTGCTTGGATTTCGTAATGAAGATTTATCTAAATCTTAGCAAGTGAGTATTTTCCCCTAGTGAAAATGCTGTCTGCAGCAGTTGTTTCTTTCCTTTCTCTACCCACTACCCTTTTATCTTGTAGTAGCCTTTTTGGTTTAGTAATACAAATTGTATTTGTGAGGCTACTTAATGTGTACTCTTTGGTGTTCCCAAACAATGTCTGAAGATACTCCAGGACTGCAGAATACACTCTGGATGTAGACACACATGGCAAAACAGATAACACCTTATGTGACCAGAAGTGGGTTTTGCAGTTTAAAGTTCAGGCCTGTGACCATCATAGTGACTAGCACAGGAGTGCCCTTTGAGAAATGTCTCTTTAATGTGACCTGTGGTGCCTCCACAGGCAGTGCCTCGGGCAGGCTGCAGGCAGTCAGAGCTCTTAGTGCCCAGACTCCAGTCCCTCCATCACCACCTATGAGTACAACTCCCTGTTACAGCATTACCCTATACAGATCTGTAACACTTGGGTTCTAATTGCTTGGCAGTCATCTTTTTTTTCCTTCCAGTACTTGAGGTCAGGTGTTGAAATGCCACTTGGGTATCTGGGACCTGAATGCTGGCAGCTGGCTTTCACTCTAGTTCCCAAATCATTTACTGTGGGGGGTCTGTATTCAGAGTTCCCTGTGACATTAATACCCTTATTATTATCATGTGTTAATTAAATTTCATATTGTTCTTAATTGTGTGCGTGGCCCCTGAGACAATGGGAAGGATTCATTATTAAATAGGCAGAATTTTATTTAGTGCAGAATTCAGTGCTAAGAGAGACTTCACTTTGCCTACCCAGGGAAAAACAGCAATAGAAGGGAAACAGCTGCTGGCATATCGGTCAGGAGCAAAAACAACGGGCAAGGCTGAAAGCAGCAAGTCCAGTAAAGTGAGAAGAAAATTTAAGCCCATGAGCTTAAATTCAATCTTAGACTAAAAGACTAATAATATGTATCATCCCACTTGTCTTTCACCAATGTTGTATTTTGAGAGGAAGTTTCTAGTGCAAAATTTACTCCTTTTTCAGTCAAAAAAATGATTCAGCTGCAGGAAGGAAAGGCATTCAACAGGATGGCCCAGAGCACATTTAATGAGCCAGGCAGGAATAACAGACCCCCTTTCCCTCTTCCCTCTTCCCTCTCAAGGGCTGCAGAGGACATTTATAGGCATAACTCTGGCCCCCTTGCTTGCTGATCTGCTCCTCCACTCTGCTGAATTTCTTTCCACTTTCTGTGGGGAAAAAAAAATGATACCACTGTGAAGTGAAGCACATAACTTCTTCAGGGATGGTGAACATTTGGTAACAAAATTCCTTGTCAATCTATGTGCCTTGCTTCACGTACTCAGACTGTTAGCTTCTCTTCCTGGTGAAAACTGGAAGTACATGTGCTTTCTCTGCAGTAATATATTATGCCCCAGTGATATTGTCCTAGATAAGCATGGCTTTCACAGGCTGCATCCTCTTGTCTATTTCCCTGTTTGTGGGAAAATAAATGAACACACAGTGTGTGTTCTTGTTCTCAGAAAATTCCAGTTGCGTTTGCTGGTTTTCATCTTTTTTTGTCAAACGGCTGTGGATGCTCTTTCATTGCTTCCCATACAAAAAATTCCTGATAAAATACAGTGCATACCAGCTGGCAAAGGGATGGGTTCCCAGCAGGCTTTTGGCATTTGATACACTCATGTATGTGAACAGGTTGATATGATTAAGGTTAGCGAATGAGAGACAATTCCAGACTTTTCTAATTTTTGTGTAGCATTAAATATTTGCTGGTGCTTTTTATTTTGAGGCAGTCAGGATACTATTTAATGCTCACAATGGCAACCTGATGGTTAAAATATAAGGGGCATTCTATCCTTCTCCTACCATTGCTATGACCAAAAACCAGACTTGCAAATGGAAAAGAACACAGCACAACATAGGATTGCATATCTATATGCTCAAGTTTTAAAAGCTTCACTGTCAACGAGAGAAAAACTACGTGGGTTTCATTTTGATTGCATTCACTGAAAAGTTATTAGGAGGTGATCTGGGGACCTCTACACCTGTAAAACCAAGGGCACTGAGAGGACAGAACTCAGTGTAGCCACCACACTGCAATTTGCTGGTTGGCTTGGGTCTCCTTCCAGCCCCTCAGTATTCCCAGTTCTCTTTGTGCTGTACTCAGGAAGGGCACAAAGCTGTTTTCTTTCCAGACAATTTTACCCATGGGTCTGACTGCTTAATTGGTTTGGCATAGGATGCCAGAGCTCCACCATTTGTCTATGCTTCCTGTTTGCTTCTCGTCTGTAATTCAGGCTGTGGAACGGCTCTTGAAAGTTTAGCGTGGTATGGTGTGGCAGATTGTGTAGCAGATTGTGTGGCTTCTTATTTGGTGACAAATTTGGTGTTATTTAGATGGCCTTAGGTAGCTCTTGACCCTCCAGCCCCTCGACTACTCATTTCCAGCTCCACGTCATTGCAATGCTTTGCTTAGCCAGGTGTTTATGTGGCCATGAAGTACAGCAGTTCAGGGAATTCATCTGGTGGAAAAAGCTGATCTTGCATCCCCCACCTTGCCCACTTTTTGGCTGTGGAGGAAGTTTTGCCAGCATTGCCCAGAACTCTAGTCCTGGCAATGAAGGGTCACTTGAGGAACCATGGCCTGCACCAGTCATTGCTCCTTGGAAGCACAAGTCTCTGCACGGCACTCACAGCATCAGCCCAGAGCCTGAAATTCTTTTTCAGCTTTTGCCTGCGGGGATCAGAGGAGTGTTAGTATTAGTGTGATCTATTTATCTCAGCTGTATTCAATTTCTGTTTTTTTCAATACAACATTCTTGGAGATGAACACACTTTAAAAATGGAAAAGCAGGATGTGCCTGGTAAAACTTTTATAACAAAAGCCTGTCAAGCAATATAGGGTATATGACTGCATGTGCGGTTGTATGTATGTTAGCCTGAATGACACCAGAAAAATTATGCCAGGAGATTTATCCTTTAGCATTACCTAGCTCTTTCTTCAAAGTCAGGAGAAGGTGGTGCAATGTGTTGTAAAAGACACATATTCTGTCAAGGTTGCAGAATTGATTAAAATAAAGTGTTTTCGCAAAGATTTTTTCTTACTTCTAAAGCTGTTAAAACAGAGAAACTGAGAGATCTGGTACCAAAGAAACACCGGGTTATGACTGAGAAAAAGCAAGGGCTTAAGACAGATATTTCATGGATGACCAGCTGCACAGGAGCTGGCAAGGTGTGCTTGCAACTCAGGAAACCAGTGATGTCCTAGGCTGCATCAAAAGAAGTGTGGCCAGCCGATCAAGGGAGGGGATTCTCCCTCTCTACTCCACTGCAATGACATCCTGCCCACAAAAAGATTAGAGGGCTAGAACACCTTTCCTGTGAGGAAAGACTGAGAGAACTGAGGTAGAGCAGCCTGGTGAAGAGAAGGCTCCAGGGAGATCTGATTGCAGCCTCTCTGTATTTAAAGGGGGTGTATAAGAAAGAGGAGAACATACATTTTAACAGGGCCTGTTGCTATAGGGAAAGGGGCAATGGTTTTAACCTCAAGGAGGGTAGATTCAGAGTAGATATAAGGAAGAGGTTTTGTAGGAAGGTGGTGAAACACTGGAACAGATTTATAGATGCCCCATCCCTGAAAACATTCAAGGTCACGTTGAACAAAGTCTGGGTGACCTGAGCTAATTGGAGATGACTTCTCATTGCAGGGAGCTTGTACTAGATGACCTTCAAGGGTCCCTTCCAACACAAACCATTCTAGGATCCATATTAACGTAAAAACTGTATTTTATTTGTTGATTAGGAAAAAAATTACAAAGCAATTGAGGGTCAGATTCTTATCTAACCTATCTTAGTGCAGCTCCATTGAAAACAGTGGAGCTTTGCTGATTTACAACAGTTGAGATCTACTCACAACTTTCTATAACTTAAATTAATTCCTGCAAGATATTTATTTTTGGCTTGAAGGAAGAATTTTAAGATCTGGATTGATTAGCTTTTTTTCTAAATTATTAGAGCATCTTTAGTTTTATTTTAAAATTGCTTTTACTATTGATGGTAGTTTTGTCTCTTGTCATCATAATTTATCTGTTAAAAGTTTTACTGAGCGTCAAATACTTAGACTATCTTTCAGATTCTCAAGTGACTATGATAGGATTCTTTCTTTAATTAAAAAGAAGAAGATTGAGTTTCAGGGCAATCATGTTTTTATATTCCCATATGTATCTAAAGTCACTCAGATTAGGAGAACAGGGCTTCAGTTTTTGAAATTAGACTTTGTTAAATTGGACTCTGAAAGTGCATTTCCCTATCTGACTAAAATACCTGTGGTTTTAAATATTACAAAGTATGCCCTCATCAAATCTGATAGATGCTAAATGGCGCTGCTTTACTGTCTTGATTCTGACCTCATTTCTTACACTGTCAATCTGGTGTAAATCCTTCAAACTCAATAGAATTACTCCAGGTTTACACTGCCATGTAAGATTAAAGTCTGTCTCTATACCTTTGCTCCCCAAAAGAAAAATGGTTTGTCATGGTAGCCACTGCAACCATAACCAGTATATCAGATAATAGAAATTATAGCGTGGTACTGAAGGGTTTGGAGTTAATTTATAACACATAAAATCTGACCTTCTGTTTTTCTAAATTAAAATACCATCTTTGGGGTACTTAACTTTACTAGTTGTTACAACTAATTAGAATTCAGAGTCCACCTCTGAGGCACCATATCAATAACATCACTGAATAGTGCAGGGCTAGGCTTGCTTGGTTAAAAAAAAGAGTTGGTTCACAGTGTGTGGTCGACATTGCTTCCAAAGCTCCCTATGCACACAGGCTCAAGAGCCCATACTGTTTTTGGGCCACTTCTGCTCCTCCATTCTCACTTATTTCTGCCTCCCTATCAGTGATGTCCTCCCCTCTCTTTCAGTTTCAGGAGCCTGCAGGTCATTAGCCAGCAGACATCACTAGCTTACCAAGAAAATGTGTGCAAAGTAAACCAGATGCAGGAAGAAATGAAGACAGGGCTAGTGTGGGTCAGCAGCACAGCCAAACAGTCTCTATCTTCAGATTCCACAGCTGGACTCTGAGGTCCCCCCTCCTGTAGCCCAATAGCAAATGCCCTGTTCACATCCTTCCAGTGAAGGAAGTCTTTCAGAGCTCCCCATGAGTTCTCTTGCTGAAGGAGATTCAAGTCCTTACAGTGACCACTGGCTTTTAACAACACACATATACCCACTTCTATGGTTTCAAACATCCACATAGTCATACTTACTCACAAATGATTCTACTTAATCAATCTCTTGAAAGGAAGTGGGAGGAAGAGGTGTTGATATAAATCTCACCCTTCTATCATTTCTACTTTTTTTCTGGTGAAAATGCTCTAGATGATGGCTGAAATTGGCAGTGAAAGAGTCACTAAGATGGATAGTGGTTAACATGATGGTTCTGTTGACCTTGATAGGTTTACTTGCCTATCAAGGCACTGAGGACAACAGAGGCACTTTGCAGAGCCTTGGACAATCAAGGGCTGTGGAAAAACCCATCATGGGATGTCCTATTAGCTGAGTGGCACTGACAGTAAAACACTGCAGTGAAAAACAGTTAAAAGCACAGTGGAAAAATATGCCTCTCAACTAATTTATAACTGAGAGGTCAAGAATACCAAAAATTCTGATATAAGTCCTCTAACAGTCCTGACAGAGTCCAAGCTTTGCGCATCCGATACCTACGGGTAGCAGAGTACCAAAGTCTTCCAAACGGCACATGCTGCCTTGGGAACTATCTTTCTGTTTTCCATTATTCCCATTTCAAGCTGTCTAGCAAAAGTAATTTGGGTTGTACATTTCTAAATAACCATTTAAACCCCTTCCTCAGCATTTCCTGAGAATAACAATTGTCATCTTCCTTGCCAGATGAGATGTGGTTCAAATTCTCATGAATGGTTTTTTTTCTTTTTCTCTTTCTGTAGCTGACCATCCTCCATTTACAGCATGCTACTCCATTGCTATTATGTATCCATAGCAGCTCAGATCAAGCTCCCATCTGTCCTGTCACCAGGTAAAATGGCATTTTGCAATTCCTTATGGCAAGAAACATGCAATTGTGAACTCTGTTTGGAGCCTGGCTCAGAGAGCAGTAAGTCCACAATGGGAATCTGCATGCCTTCCCATTGACGCTTGTGGGATGGCTGCTGTGACCAAGAACATCCTTTTCACTGCTGCTTGCAAAAGACATGGAAGAACTGGTGAGATATGTTGGTATCCTACTGCTAAAATAATGTCCTAGATGCAATGTGAGCTTCTTTATTTTGGAAACAGGAAAACAGATCCTCCCCAAAGAACTCTCCAGAAGGATTCTCAGAATGAATTCAGCAGAGCTGGATTCCTACCCTCTGGATGAGCCAAGGCCAGCCAAAGTGCAGAGTCAGACAGCAGGTAGTGGGGCTGCAGCATAAAAATATCACAGATGGAATTCAACTTACATGTGCCACTTATGAAGGGAGCAAAATGCATTCTGACCAATAATGCATAAAGCACTAAAGACTACAGAACTGGTGTTACAAACAGATTAAAATACTCCCGCAGAAATGCCATGGACTGCTCAGCAACATTATAGATGCTTATTCCTCATGTTGAGGAGCTTTGGTCACATCTCTGCTCTTGATTAGGAAAAAGATGAGATGAGCTCAGTTGGTTAGAGCATGGTGCCAATAATGTCATGGTTGTGGGTTTGATCCCTGTCTCACACACTTAAGAGCTGGATTCAATGGTCTTTGTGGGTGCCTTCCAACTCAGAATATTCTGTGACTCAGAATATTCTGCAATTGATTTCTTGCATGAATACCCAAAACGGACCAGTAGTTGATCCTGCCCACACTTCTTGCTTTGCCTGGAGTCTCATTCAGAGTGAGCAGAACTTGTGCACGTGCTGCGGAGGAGCTGTTCACACCCAGCTAGAGCTGCGAAAAGCAGTGGGCACCTGAGACAAGCTGCCAGCAGCGGAAATCATCAGCAAGGAAGTCTTCTGTATTGCTCAGTTTGTGATTTACACTGGACCTACATTTAAAAATACTGAAGGCTACTCAGGTAGGAGTGTCATTTAGGCAACCTTATACCCCGTTCCTGCTCAGCACTGGGCAATAATTTTGCTTCCATCCTCTGGCTGATCTCATATGGCTGAAACAGGCAAAGATAGTAGTTGTTATTATGTCATGTTTACAGGCATTTATGTGTGGTAGAAACAGGGGGGAGAAAAGTGATTGTGGTCAAGTGAACTACTGTAGGATAAAGAGAGATAAATAATTCAGTTTCTCATTATAACAGAAGAGTGCAGCTTTCACAGAGATGACAGGGACTGTCTTTGTGTGAATTGGTATTCAGTGGCTGTTTAGTAGCCATAGCATGTAATCTAGCATTAGTATTAATATAAATCAGTGGCAGGAATTAATAATATTTCTAGTGTCTTATACGATAACTGGATTCACACTATATTGTTTAGTTCTCTTGGGCATTTTAATGATCATGTAATAGAAATGTTGGAGTAGCTGAGATATTCGTTATAAAGCTCTATGAAAGGTCTTTAACACAATGTCTTTAGCAGACAGTTTTGATAGAATGTGTTGTACAAGAAGAAATATACCTATTTTGGTAATATGAGTATGTTTCATTAGCTCAATCCACAGCAATATGGCATTACATTTAAAAAGGAATACAATTAATAACAATGAGAAGGTTTTTTTAGCTCTCAGAGTACAGCTGGAGGAACTGAGCAAGGTGTCAGGGCAATTAAATAAAGGGACTGTATTACCTTTTTCTGAACACTCATAACATCATCCTGTCTTGATATGTCGAATAGTGGAATTCTTTGCAGCAGGATTCTTAATTTATTTTGATGTTTCCTATAACTCGGATAACAATAAGATGGACTTTTTTATTAATCTTTAAAAATGTACAAATCTTGGGAATTAGCATGTCTGTAGATCCGTATATTTTCCATTTTCCATAGAGTATGGAATGATTGTATTAGAGATACACACAATAGCTTCTCAGCCTGTACTTAATGGAACCATCATATCTGTGCTGTGGAAAAGTACAAAATACTGCTGGTGCATGTACAGCACATGGATTAGATAACTGCAGTCCAGGGAAAAAGTTATACTTTGAGACTATTAAAATAATCAACATGAGTATTATTTTATTCAGCATTAACCTTTATGTTCTATGTTAAATGACAATGAAACCAGTGGAACACAATCCTTCCCTAGAGTAACAGTACCAGGCATTTCTTTCATCTCTAAAGAGGTTTCTTAATATCCTGCAATCCTAAAAATGTTATTTCCCCCTCCCCTTCAGGTCAGATTTAATAACAGTAACAGGAGATAAATGGATTGGGCTCAGCCGAGCCTTCAGCAACCCTATGGATGTTAGGCAGGCATCTCTTCCCTCCCAGGAGAAGCAGTAGAAGAAAGCAGCAGGGTAATTTCTGTGATGCCCTCCGGGAACCGAGTCCTTCTCCCTTGGGACATAGTCCTTTCCATGGCACTCACTTCTCTTCTAGAGGGTCTTCTCCTTGTCCCAGTCTGTTCTGCATGTCTGGGTTGGAAGGCCAGGAGTCCTCCTTGGCCCTGGGAATAAGCATGGTGAGGAAGCAAGGAAGCCCTGCGAAGTCTTTGGCGCAGCCAGTACTGATAGACATAAGGTTGCTTTAAGAAGGAGACGCCTTAAGTGGCCTCTCCACAGGGGCAGCTCTCTTCTTCAGGGGCAGCTCACTTGTACTGCTCACACTTCCACGGCAACAATAGTTACGTGGGGAAAATTGTTAGGCAGGTGCCAAGACAGAAGCAACCTTCCCCTTTTGCCCACACCTCCGTGTGCCCCATTTCATGGATGCCTGGCAGCAGTGTACCAGAGGCTAATAAAAAACACTATCCCTGGGCCCGCAGGGAATTAATGAACAACTCCATGACCATTCATGAGTAACATTATAACTCAGCAGGGAACGGTTTCCTAAGCCAGAGAGCTCCAGGTGACTCCTTCCACAGCAGCACCCGGGTTAATGGCACATGGCGCCAGCCACCCCATCCCGTCCCTGGGCAGCAACTGACCCGGCCCTGCTTTTAAGCTGCCACATATGCAGCGACACACGGCGCCTCAAGCGATTAAATTGTGAGGGCTGCCCTCCCCTGCTCAGTGTTATTGACAGACCCATCAGGAGCAGTGATGCATTGGCACCTGCTCAGCCCCAGCGGGCCAGCACAGGACAGGGCGGCTGCCCAGCCACCATGTTGGCGGAGAGGCCTCACGCCCTCCCATCGACCTGCTGGGCCTCGGCGTTATCGACCGCTCCAATTTGCAGGAATTTATGGTATTGATGTGAGGCTGATTAACATTTTGTGCCACGGCAGTTCAATACGGCCTGGTAACAGCTTTTAATGATTAATTGACTTTTATGATTCCGCCCGGGCGCTGTCAAGCCAGCTGTGAATGGCGGGCACGCGCCTCCACAGCCACTCTCTCTGGTGGCACCGGGCAGTGATTGAGTGCCTGGGAAATTAGTGTCCTTGCTGTCTCGTTTTATGAAAGATAAATGGTATGACATTTAATGTAGACCTTAATTTAGAACAGAACTAAACAGATCATTTTGCAATTTAATCATAAACAGGTAAATATCAAAATTGTTTAGCATTTCACAAGTCAGGCAGACAGGCAGCAGAGGTAAAGCAAAGTGGGCAGCAGTGGAATGGCAGAGGTAAGGTGAGGTAAGGTAATGAGACTTGGAGCCAAAGATGTTTTAATAGTGGCAGCAGCATGAATTAAATGGTATATCACATCCACCATTCAGGTATGGCCTGCTCATATGGTGATCTTGCTCTCTCTTTCTCTTTCATCCTTTAATCTCATTCACTGTTCCCACTCTAGCTGTAAGGTGAGGGCTTTCGACACACGACATGATACATGGAAAAAAAGAATGTCACCTACAGTTAATTTGTTACCTAAAACAAACATAATCATTATGGAAAATTTGCAAAGGAAAACAAAATTTTATTATACCCCATAACAACTGAAAAAAAGATTGTCTGGAAGGCTGTGTGCTGTCAACTCCTACCTTCCTGTGTTCATATTTATAGTCTATTCCTTTGCATTCGTGTTAATTAAAAAGATTGTAAGTTTCTTTTTAAATAACTGTCTAAACAAAATGTCATATTATGCGTGTTTATACATACAAAAGCTAAAATGACATATTTTGATTCTCTTTGAAATTTTGTTCTCTATCTTCTCACCACCCCATCACCCCCTCAGTTTGGTATGATTTTCAGAGGAAATGAGGCTGCAACGGGCCAGATTCTTAAATCATTTTGACCCACTTCGAAAGAGCTAAGGAGCTGCTGAATCTCCCCATTCAAGGATTCCCTTGGCACGAAGGAGTTCCGAGCTCGTACAAAGCTGACAGAGCCAATTCCTATGCCATCTGTTCCTACAGAAACCATTTAGAAGAACCTAGTGGAGGCAGAGCAGAGGTGCAATTGAGGTATTTCTGTATTTTCCTCTCCCTTTTCAAGACCTTCATGGAGGCAATAGCTAACCTGCTACAGTGCAACATGTAATCCCAGAAACCAAAAGCTAAAATGAGCTCTCTAACTGTTCCTCTAAGCTTTAAGTGCATTTTGCCTGGGATAATCCAAGAAACCACGCAAAAAATACCACCTCCAAAGGCTCTTCTCTTTAAACCTGAATCACTTTCTGGAAGTCAAGATGCAATCAAACAGAGTTAAATTGCAAAACCAATTGGGCTGTAACATCTGGGGAAAGGGGGAAAAGGGGAAGGGGGGCAAACTTCTGAACACAACTGAGTCCATCCACCTCTTTCCCTGATCAGCAGAAAATCTCATCTAATAGCAGACCTCAGCCAGCTATGTGATACCTGGAAGGGGGTGCTTAGCTCTTGAATCAAAATTCACAGTGCTGAGCAAGACCCTTAAAGCTCTGTGTACACTGGATGTTTGCCTATGGATTTGTCCTGATGAGCTTTGTGACTCTCCTGACGCTGAGATCCAAATGGCACGTACTCTGGCAGGTTTCTCTGCTTGAAGGCACCAACTATTATCTGAGAGGTAGTAAGGAATGGCTTTTTAAACCACTTCTCAACTGGTGCCACTTGTTACACTGTCAGGAGGAGCATGTCCTTCTCAGTGAGCCATCAGGCAGGCTGGTGAGGAAGCAGAGTCCCGCCTTTCCTGGAGTGAAAGAGGAACAGAGTAAACCTATCTCAGCAGTGAGGTGGTGAGTATGTGCTGAAGGGGAGTCTTGATGTGCTGTTTCTTTGTGGTTTTTTTTTTTACCACCACCAGTCAGATACTTCCTTCTGTCCCTCAGCCCAAGCTTCTGAATGACTGGCACATTCGGAGTATGACAGCATACCACACCATGCATGGGACAAACCAAGGTGCCTTGCAGTGTCCCAAAATCCAGCTTTGTTGCCTCAAGTAAGAAAAAGAAGACCAGGTCCCCAGGACTTTTCAAGGTACAAGAGGGGAGGGGAAGAAGTAAAACATGTCAAAGAGCCATAGTTGGGTGCTGCTGTCACTGGGTGACTGGGGATGACTGGTGATCCTTGGAGGAGCAGCAGGTTCCTTGATGCACACTCTGACCTCTCACTTTTTGTCATCACAGAGCCTGGCTTTCAAGGACATAGAACACAGGTTAAATGGCTATTATAATAGCCCATTATAACCTGGTCAAAGGTGGTCTAAGCCATGGCTCACACTCAGCTTGTACTAACAGCTGGCCCTCAACACAATTCAAGTGTGTCCACACAAGCTGCCCACGCAAGGTCTCCACTGACCCAACAGTTTGAAGATCCAGCCTAGGGAGTGGCATTCTGACTTTAGATATCAGCAGTGAGTAAATTCCTGGGTTAGGTCACAAGCACAAGCTAAGGTATAGGCAATATGCAAGTAGAAAGGGCTTAAATTCCCTTGACACTGACTGGTGAAATCTAGGACTTAAGAGGTAATCATTTGAAGGTGGGTACACTGAGACCTCTGCCTGCTCCTGTGGGAGCTACAGTTCTGGACCTAAGCTCACAAGACTAATCTCTGGGATGATAATGCCATATATTCATTTGGCCAGGATCACAGATAGAGCGGACATGTCTGTCTATACTCACCTATGTAAATATACCGTAAACATGGGCACAGTAAGCTGTCACTGAAGCCAATAAGAAATCCCAGTAAGGGGAGTTTTGCTTCACATCAGAGCTGCAGTTAAGTGTGCCTTTGAATGTCAGCTTCTGAACCAGGCTGTCCTGTGTTTAGCTATCTTACTTGCACATTTGAAGGCAGGTGGTATGTTTCTTTTCTTCTTAGGGATGAGGTTCATGGTGATACTGCTCTTAGCTAATAACCAGTTGAATATGAGCCCCAGAGCTGGGACTTGATCTCTGTTTCACCAGGCTCTACAATAATGTAGAGGTAGTAGTTTCATCAGAAGGATATAGGTGAGAATGGGAATAGTGAAGAGAGAGTGTTTCTGTTTTCCCTGCTATCTGGGTCACTATGCAGCAAAAAGCAGAGATCATAGAGCCAAAGGGAGAAGAAAGGAGTGCCATGAGTGGTGTAGCTAATAAGTACTCCTACTGAGAATGAGAGGCTCTGAACCCTAAAGTTTGGCCCTCCCTATCTACAAGCAATGTTAATTTAAAACAGTGCTTTACATTTGCTCTATTTAGCTCTGCAACTATAGACTCCTTGACTGCATTGCTGCTCACTTCAGTGTAAAGTAGGATGTGGTCCTCTTCCCTGCTACCTCCTCTTTCTCAGTGAGAGTCTCCTTAAGGGACCTTCAAAATGAAGAGAACTGAAAACTTTTGTTTCCCAAAACAACCAAGCTGCCAGGCAATTGCACAAAGGGCAGACAGCGGTTGTCGTGTTTGAAAGGAAGTGGCTGAGAACGCTGAGACCAAGAGTACATGAGACTGTGCTGACATGGTCTTTTGCAGATGGAGGTGAGCCTGTTTTGTCCTTTTTCCAAGCCAGATGGGGAACTGCTTTACTGAAGGCTGATCCTGAGTAATGAAACTACACCCCTTCATGTTCAAAAGCTTCTAGTTAGCACCATGTGCCCCAAAAAACAAACAGGAGGAGTCTCAATTGCTGTCAACACCCAGAGCAGTCCTACGTTACAGTCCTGTGGACCTTTGGGCCAAACTCAGTAGGTTCTGATCCAATAGGGTATAAGGTAGGGAGGTCCAGCTTGTGGAAGGAAATAGGAATGGTTTAACTGTGTAACTCTGTAGCAGGGGTTCAAAATGTAAGACAAGCAGGCTGTTGCTTTTTCTGCCACATGTTGCAAAAAAAAAAAACCCCAAATCCAGCCCAAACCAAACAAAAACACACTAGCACTACTTTGCTTCAGACAGAGACCAGAAAAATAAGATAGAAGCCTGTGTCTTGGGGAAGCACTTGGTGCCTCTCATTCTTTATTCCTCTGGCAAGACTGAGAGTCTTGCTCTCCTGAACCCTCAAGACCCACTCCAGGCTTTGTCCTTGCTTTCACTGTACCTTAGCACTTTCTGCTACACAGGAAAGCAGACCTCCAACTCCTCTGCCTGGAGAAGGGTTACACTCCTTTGTACTTGAGCCGGCTATGGGTAGGAGGGGCTGAACACATACAGTAGGATTATACTGGGCACCTAAGGAAGTGACAGCCAGCAACATACATGCCTGGGAAACACCTAATCAAGATTGGCAGGAATTTCTGTGTGACCTTCAGTGTGCCCAAGCTGTATTTTAGGCATGTAAGAGACTGTTTGGGATCGTGCTCAGGTTCATTTTATGATGCCTTGAAGAAGTTTTACCCACTTACCTGCAAAAAAGGTGAATTTATGCCTCCTCCTCCTCCTTTGGTGAGAGAGCCAAGGAAAGGAAAGTATTCTGTGTCATTTGAATAGCACAGCAGAACAAGAATCAGAGAAAAAGGAGACAAACTATGTGGGGAAAATCTCAGCCCCACCAATGTCCCTGGCAAAAATTCTATGGACTTCAACAACTTTCTATTCTATTCTATGACTGCATGTGTTTATATCTCACTGCAGACCACTTTCAATGGTGCAGTTTTAGTAAGTTATATGACTACTGCAAAAGGTGAAATTCGACTTTCACCACTTTTATTAGGGTGTTACTCTGACTAGCATGCAGCACCTCTTCATCAGACCTGCATCAGGTAATACAGGAAGAGTGTTGTTACTAAGAAAATTTTTCTCTCACAATATAGAATGACTGACATTTAATCATTTCCCTTGCTATTCTGTTATGTTCCTCTCTCTTCTATTGCATATGGGCCCATACATGTACTGTGTTCAGTGAAGATTGCCATATTCAGCCTCACTTGCTTTTGTTTAGGTGCATGGCTAGGGATACTGGAGAAATGTGGTGGACTGTATTTATAATTACAGCTCAGATATTTATCCATTCAAAAATAACACAATAAAATTTTAAGCAAAAATAATATTCAGTATTTTGCCAAGAGGATCTATTGTTTTTCTGCAGTCACACGCCAGTCATTACTCAACAAAATTCCACACATTATCTTTCTCATAAGTACAGAGGGTAGAAATTTCCACCTGTAGGCACTGATTTAGTTTTCTTTTTATGATTCCTCTTCTAGATTTATAAGAGAGTTTAATTAGGCTTCTTATAGATTTCTTCGGCAATTTTTGAATATATATATCTATCTCCTTCTTGATTATGATCCCCTTTAATTCACTGGATGTCCCAAATTATAAGCTTTGCATGGAATCAGTTGCCCTTGGCTATGTTTGGTATTATGTTACCTTCTGTTCAGTTAACGGTGTGGAGATAGACCATAAGCACTGGAAAAACCTCAAAGCTCTTTTCTGCTGTTTTGAAATTGAGAAAGCAGAAACATAATTGCTTTTGTTGGATCACAATCCTGAATAGCAAAAGACTTTTTAAACATCTGCCCTTCCTTTGATTGGCTTTACATCTTCTCTCTTTTTTGTCTACTGTTCATTATTCTGCATTTTATTCACTAATGAAAAATTCTATCCATGACAATATTTTCATATGCTGTAAGATGACTGTGATTCAATGCATTTAATCTGATCTAGCCCTACAGAAAACCTTAATAGAATGTGACAATATATGTTAATTCTGCAAGGTTTATATTTCCTTCTTTCTTGTGTAATATCTGATCTGTCCTGCCTACAATCTCAGTGCAATCTTCTGCAACCCTGACTTTTAGCAGAGCCAGAGTCTAACTCCCAGCACGTACTTGCAACATGTATTGAAGTCAAACAGCACCATGTAGCTATAAGGAAAGGAATTAAATTTTGCTTTCTTTGTCTTTGAAACCCTGCTCCCATGCAGATCTGTGACAAATCAGCACAGACTTACATTCTGCCAGGATCAGGTGTCAGAATTGTTACATTTTACATGGGATTCTCTCTGATGGGAGAACTTGCATGTGTTTCCAGGTGCTGATCTCCCGCTCGCTCTTTATCACTAATCGAGTGACTTGATATGTCTCTCTACTTTCTTACTTTTTTAATACCACTGTCAAATACCTATCATGACATTAGCATGCATTCCCAGGGAAATGTAGCAGCCAGAAATAATGCTGATCCCTGAGTGGATTGGAATAATCCATTCACTCTGCAAGGAATAGCTATCCCTATTCAATAATAATATTGAAATTAAGAAATCACATTCTGTCTTTAACATGGGAAAACAATACAAATAATTGGGGAATTTCCTAATGAATCTGTTATTAAAACAGTATATAGAGGAAACCTGAGCACTCAGACAACTGAAATGTGTCCTTTTCTTTTTTTCCTGGTTTGAACATAATGCCTGACATCAATACCGCAAGTATTCTCAGTGCTACCTGGGAAATAAGAGGAAATAAAGGCAGGAGACTTTTGAAAAATCACTTCAGATTTTGCTCATTTAAGAGCTACGTATTTCAAAAGAAATGAGGGCCAAACTTTCAAGTGCCAATAGTCCCTGTTGGATCCAGATTTTCAGAAAGATTCCATTCTCATTTACACTTCTCAATAGAGCATTTTTCCACAAGCGCTCAGCAGCCAGCAATTCTTTCTGGCCAGGAAGCCATTGAGAAAGCTGGCCTTTTTCTAATTTTTTTTTTTTTTACCCTTCTGTGCCTAAAAGGGAACGGGGAGCTCTTTTGTGAATAAGGTTCTTCAGACAAGTTATGCTTGATGAGCCTCGGTCTGAGGGAAGAAGTGAAGTACAACTTTCCTCTCTGAAGCCTCCAGAGGCTGTGGGCACTAGAAAGACCGAGTCTACTGTTGGGCAGAGATAGTTCTGAGAGAGCTAGCTTGGAGACTGGAAGCAATGGAGAAACACCCATAATTCCTGCTGGAGCTTTGCAGTATGTGAGGGAAAAAGTATTTCCATGAATACCAGAATTATTCCGGAAGCCTAGTTTCCAATGGAGTCAGTGTTTCATGGCTGACTGACATTTTAAATGAATTATACTATTGCTGCACTGTGAATTCTGCTCTTATCAGACACTGGAGAATCCATAGGGAAGAGAAGCCTTGGCTGTGGACTGGATCCCCTTATATCTAATAAGGTATAAGCTCTGACTGAAGCTTTCCTTCACATACATCCAGCCTCTTTCCCAGGTGGATTCTCTCTGTGTCAAATGAGAACCAAGCGTGGGCTGCAGCCTTTCTATCAGTAGAAAAACTCTCCAGTTTTCTATATTCGCAAAAACTTACCAACTTGATTATCTCTGGAACCCCTACCTTCCTGCCAGGTTCAGCTACAATTACCCAATGGGTACAAAAGTATAAAAGTTTTTAGACAACCATGCACGCACACTCACACACAGAGCAATTATATGAGCTGTGCTTCTTCATGGAGCCAGGCTGAAAACACCCACTGATAAATTCTAAATGACTGAAGCCTGCTGTGTCTCTCAGTGAGTTGGGCTGGCTGCACTAAAGGGCTGAGTGGAAAGAGAAATAAATTATTCTGTATCTCCTGTCCCATACAGCAATCAGGCACGTCTCCCTCCACTGCTGGCCATAGGGTCTCCCCATCAGATGCGACCACTGCACAGCCCCTTTGGCACAGAGCGCGCTGCGGGGGCAGTCAGGGGGGCTGGAAATGTTCCTGGCTGGTCTGCCAGTGTGAAGGATTGGCAGTGTTTCTTGCAGTTTCCTTTCCCATGAGCAACTAGCAGCAATCAAATACAATCTAGCCCTTATTATTTGCCGTTAGTTTCTTTGATTGTGATTTGGAAATACATTGCTAAGGAAAGCAAAAACCATGGTTAACTGATTGATAGAAAATAAGAGTCATAGAAAACATCTGGAGAGCCAGATGAGTACAAGCCATTGTTTAGTTTAATACCCTTATAATATTTGCAGCAAACAGCCAAGCTGAAGGGTGGATTCTTCATCATTTTTATTATGTGCTTATTCCAAAATATTAGTGAATGGGCTTTGACAGCAATGTTTGATTCATGCCCTTTTGCCCAGATATTACCATGTCTTGGCTTTCTGAGGCTGTGTAAGGCCAAATTATCAGAATATAATATCAAAATATAAGAATGGTCATACTGGATTATACCAACATCCCTCCAGTCTCTTGTTTCTGATGGTGACTAATAGCAGATGTTTAGGAAAAATTACAAAGCCAAAAAATGCAGCCGTTATTCTCTGACACACTCTCATATATTCTAGTGATTAGCAGCTAGGGAACAAGCTGAGCCAGAAGTGGTATCTTTGTAGTTTGGATGGATGGATGGATGGATGGATGGATGGATGGATGGATGGACTTTTTTTTTCTGCTTGGTTGTTCCTCCTTGGCTTTTAAAGGTAAAAATAGATAGGTTACGTTCTGCTTAAGAAAAAATGCTGAGGGAAATCCTGCAGCTGGAAACTTTTGGGGCCACCCGTAGGAATTAAATTTCATCAAGCTGCAGTGGCATGTCTAAGCTAAAGAGAGTCAACCTCTCTGAACTTCTGATCTTCATCCTTAGCTTAACCATACATTTGTTGGGCAGCAGAAAGCAGGTGGGGAAAATGGGGTGGGGGCTGGGGGTTGAAGCTGACTGCAAGTGTCCAGAGCCTCCCTTCAGGTGGGCTGGAAGAGAAAAGACCAGCGCATCACCTGGCTGACCATACAGCCCTTCAGCTGCAGCCCTGGGAGCCAACACCCTGGTTGAAATATGCTCTTCAAACCTCTTTAAGCAGAATGGTCTCTGAGTAGACAGAGATAGTTCACTGAAATGTGGTTAATGGCCAACTTACTTCAGGTCTTCATAGGTCCATTCCCATGCTGATCACAGTTAAACAGCTGTGATTTACATGTATGTCAGTGTGTTGTGGATTTCTCAAAGAACCCTCTGTGGGCCCAAGAGGACAGAAAATATTAGCACATTTTACAGATACTGAGAGTTGAAATCAGTCTTCTGAATTTCAGAGTGAACTGGTAACCAGACCAGATGCAGAAACTACTCTTAACACTCTGTTTTAAATGGCTAGCCAGCACTTCCTTTCACTTAATTTACTGTTAAACCTAGAGGCATAACTCAGAGATCCATATACCAAGGGGACTGTTTCCTCACAGAACTTTATTCAATATTTATAGCATGTGCTTATTATGGTGGTCATATACAAAATTACATTGTTTTGACTCTTTAGGTGGTATTTTAACTAACAAGAACTGTTGCATTACCAAAAGAAANAGCATTTCCAGAAGTACCATGGTTTTTTCCTGAATTCACACATCAGTTCTGAATTCATTACAATACAAAGCTGCTTATAGTGCCAATACATTTTTGCACTTCATTCAATCAAATTTTACTGTGAGTTTAGATCAACCATGTCATCTCATATTCCACAGTAATATTTGTCGGAGAGGAGNAAGAGAGGGAAGAAGGAAAGCAAACCTTGAATGTGTTTTGTCTCCCCAAGTCAAGTGACTACCTTGCTTCTTCGGGTTCCCTTACAATTACTTGTTTCCTTACCTACTTGCCTTTGTTATAAAGCCACTCATATTATAAGTAGGTTTTTTATAGTCTAACATGAGCAAAATATTAGCTAGTCAGAAATGGTTGCTGATCTTGTTGCTCAAAAATGCTGATATCTGTGGCTCAAGAATGCTGATATCTGAGGAAGTTCTGTGAGCAGAGAACATGCATGAGGGAGGGCATCCACTGCAGCCCTTTTTAATTCTCTGGGGGCTATTCCTGCCCTTTCTCACACCATATTTATTTCTATCCAAAACTGATGTAGTTCTAAAGCCACCCCTGCTGAATCGCCCTCAAAAGCAGAACAGACAGGGAGTAGTCCCTGCCCTCTGTTATTCCATTAGACCTTGTCTATTACAAGTGAAAGGGTTTTCCAGCAAACCTACACTAATATAATGCCAACAGAACCACCTCAGTGGAACTGTTTTGATGAACAAAATAATAAACCAGCAAAAAGACTTTTTTTCCCTGATATTTTTCTGTCCACCTCAGGCAATTGTTTTCATGCCTCTGACAGACACAGCAAAGATGGCAAAACTTTCTGCGTAGACAAGAAATCCTGAGCGGTGTGGAACAGAATATTCACTGCTGGTTGTGGCTGCTGCTCAGTTGTCTCTCTGGGCTGCCTTATTGAATGAGAGAGTTTACTTTTAGAACTGGAGATTAATGAAGATTTTGGGTTGATGCCATTATATTTTTTAATTTTCTTAATGTGGCTTATTTAAAGAGAGCACTAGGGTCTAGCATTTACTGGTACTATAGGAATAAAAACAAGGCCAAAAATAAGAATGCTTTAAGAAAGATCAACAGATAGCCAAAGGACTGGCAATGTTTGACCATTGGGATGTATTTATTGAAAGAAGACCCTTTTTGAAGGACAGACTCTGCCTAAGCAACTGTGGAAACAGCTTTCTGGAAGCAAGTCTGGCAGAACTGATAAGCAGAGCTTTGAACTGAGAAAGGAAGGGTACAGAGTCAAAGACTTGAATAATCTCCACATGCCCATAGAGCACCAGAGGAGAAAGTGTAGGTACACGAGGGTATGGCAAAGGATAAAGAAATTTAAGTGATCAGAATGGCAGGAAATAAGAATAAAGAAAGTGCAAACTGTGAAGAGAAATGCTTCCAAGTGGGCAATGCAGTGAGTGTCATGTTCAGGTCTTGACAAAACTGTGGTTATGGGGTAGAGAAATTTTTAAGAACAATATATGTACCAAAAAAGGGAAGAGCAAAAACTAAGCTGGTAGGGCACTAGGTGGGACAGGTATAGACTCGTAACAGAACAGAATAGCAATCACAGCTGGAACACTGGTCTCCAAGCACATGCATTATTCAGAAAAGGAGAGGTAAAGGTGAAGGTGGTGGCAGACAACTGTGCATTAATGATATGAAACACTGCAAAGAAGGATGTGCAGAAAGGAGAGCACACAAAAAGCAAAATTTATTCCAGTTAAAATAATTTTGGGGAAAGCTAGTAAAGGGAGTACTTGGACAGTGCAAGCCCCCTGATTTTGTTCTGGTTATGTGTAAAGGCATCAGTGATGCAATTAGAGAAACCAGTTCTATTGAGTTTGTATCATTCAGGGAAATTTTTACCTCCCGAAATAAGGATCAAGAACAACCACCACTAAATATGAACAGACTCCAGATATTTATGGATGTAATAGTCTGCAAATATCTTAATACAATTCTCACAGAACCATTAAAAATAATGCTGATTGAGACTTGGGTTTGGTAACTGATAACTGCAGAAAAAAAAAAAAACAACAAAAACAAACAAAGAAAAATAATAAAAAAAAAATCCACAAAAAACAAACAACCTTGGTTCAAGTGATCAGGGGCTGACACTTCCTAATTAAATAAGTGAACAAACAAGTGACTCTGCTAATAAGTTTTTGCATTTCAAAAGGGCAGAGTTTGGTAAACTTTTGGAATTGATTATTAAAGTCAGATGGATTGCAGAGTGTGAGCAATAAAATGTGAGAGCGGTCTGGAGCTTCTACAGGTCTGAGCAATTAAAGTTTTGGGAATCTGTGTACCAGACAGAAGAGAAAACCTGGTTGTGTAACCAGTTCAAGAGGTGTACTAGTACATTAGATTACGTCTTTTAAAACAAAGACCAGGTCTTAGGCAAGGAGTGGACTTAATGTGACAGGAAAGATCACACCAAAGTCTCCTTAAGCTTTCTTGGATGATATCCTACACAGGGGGCACAGTGTAATACTCTTCATTTGTGTTTCACTACAGCCTTTGGCACAGCAGCATAGATGATGTTATTTGTTAGCTGGAGCTCTGCAGAAAAACTGTGTGTGTATTAAGGATCTGGCTCATAGCATACAGACACCACTGAAAAAAGAAGCATCACAAGGCTGGACAAAAGCAATTAGGAAGGCACATCAAACTAAGTGTAGGCAAAAATCTTGTTTCATATTTTCATAAAGGATCATTATACTAGTACAGACTTCTAAATTTTTAAAGAAACAACACTTAGAGGTATCATTAATTGAATAAAAAGCATTTCAAGACTCTGAAAACCTGTCCAGTAAAGATTAAACAAAAAATGTAAATGTGAACTTACTACTAGCAGTACAATTTCCCCAAGCTTATAAGTAAACACAAATACCTGGCCATGTTATGCAAAATAATTCTTATGCTACAGTATGACCCAGACATCAAAACAGGCCACTAAAATACAGTGAGACACAGAAACTGTTAATGTTTTAGCAGAAAACCTGAGGAGACATTGTGTGCAGCTCTGAGCACCCATGCTCAGGAAAGCTCAATTTCAGCTGTGGAGAGCCATGGCTACACTAAGGCTGCAGGCTTGACCCCTGTACAGACCAGTCACTTAAGAGTTGGATTCAATGATCCTTGTAGGTCTCTTCCAGCTCAGAATATTCTGTGAATGACATAACTTAGAATCATAGGATCATCACAGAATACCCTGAGCTACCCACAAGGGACCCACAAGGATCACTGAAGTCCAACTCTTGGCCCTGCACAGAACAATCCCAAGAATCACACCATGTGCCTCAGAGTGTTGTCCAAAATGCTTCTTGAACTCTGTCAGGCTTGGTGATGTGACTACTCCCCTGGGGACTCGGTTCCAGGGCCCAACCATCCTCTGGTTGAAAAACCTTTCCTTATCCACCTTGACCAGTAGGAAACAAGAAGAAGCCTGAATAACTTGGCTTGTTAAGCTGGAAAACAAACAAACACAAACAAACAAAAAAGGAGAAGAAATATACAAGCCAACCACAAGAAATCAACAAAAGCAGAAAATTATTTTCTAGCTATTAAAGTCATCAGTTAAAAGCAAATCTATATGTTTGTGGCAAGGAGAGATCTTGCTAGTTAGTCTTGTGGGCTCAACCATGGCTGCATATTTGAGGGAGAGATTAAAGGGAGAGATTTGTATAATGAAAGAAGTCTGCAGGTCTCCTTCACTGTTTAGTAAATCATTTCTCAGCTTTTCAGTTCCAAACTATTGCTAGTTTGCCAAACACGAACTGAAAGACACAAATCTTTAAAAAATCTTTTCATTTCAATTTGGAGCCATATTCCGAAGCTTGAGTCATGTAAGAGGAAGAACGTGGGTTTTAATGGAAAATTTTAAACATCTTTCTCAGACTTGTCTGACTACTCAGCTGAACTTTGCCATCTGAAATAATCAGACTGGCTATGTCCTACATAGAGAAAAAGCCCCATTCACTACCGACCTGCTAGTAGTACATCATCAGCAGTGAAAATAAAGTTGCCTATGTCTATTTCCATTTCATGTGTATGTAGTGCAGCTCTTTTCCAGTTTGAAGCTAAACTTACTTGCAGAGCTAAAGACTTGCTCTTCCTCTTGCAAGAGGCCGTAGGAAATTACCCATTAGCTTTACTGGGATCATATATTTGGAGTCCTTACAGATGAGCAAGTAGGTATTTTCTTCTCTGCCCACAGGGTCCATCTGCTTCTGCTGTTTCTCCAGAGAGGAACTTGGAGTGAAATTTTCAATAATAGTAACAGCTGCCCTCCTCTTTCCCCCAGATAATTTATTCTGAAGGTGCTTGGTTATGCCTCTGCCACTGTTAGCCAGCCATTCTCTGTGTCATACTCTACTCTTGAGATCCACCTATCTAGTCTTCACCATGACTGACAACCTGCTTGTGTCCAGCCCAGTGCTGCAGCCTGACTCAGCCTGATGCTCTCCCAAGCTAAAAGTGACTGATCCCACCACCACCTGGCTCCAGCTGATACTTGAGCCCTTGGAGTGTAACACAGACAAAATGCTTTGGTGCTTGTCTGTTTCTTCTACCACTCCCCAGTCCAGCATCTCCCTTGCCTTCATACTTCCTGCTTCATGGGGCCATATTAACTGGAAAGTGAAAGAAAAAAATGAGTTTATCATATGTATAGATTTAACTCTATACATGTTCTGTGTGCCAGATATGGGTAAAGGATTATATTCCAATCCATGGCAACCACATGAAGAAAAGGTGTTCCTGTATTCACTTCTGCCTGGTTTTGGTTTGGGTTTTGGAAGTCTTTGTTTTGTTTAATACCTGGCTCTTAGATTCACATTTTTATGCAGAAAATGTTTGAACAAAAAGGAGAGTTCAATTCACCCTGTCATGATAAAACTGTAAGACCTGCTTCTAGGAATTGCTCCAGCCTGGACTGCAAATAAAGTGTGCCAAAATAAAAATGCATTACAGTTGGCATCACTGTAAATTGATCAAATGAAGTACAGGCTGGGGTAATTTTTTTCCCGAACCTGTCTGAGAGATATTGTTTGTTATGGGCAGAACAAATTAACACTCAGGAACAACAGCACCTCTTGACTAGTCCTGAACCCTGAGCCAGTAATGAATGCAGCACATCCTTATCCACATTGCCTACAGATAGGTAGAACAGGACCCATCTACCCTAACTTCAGCCATCTGGTCAGATATGCTGTAACTAAGCTAACTGCCTGTCTGCCTGCTATAATTGATTGAGCCCTGCAGACAGCTTCAAAAGGTGACTCATCCCTCCCTTTGGTAGGTGCCTAAGCTAGCTGGCATGAATTGCCCTCTGTCTTTCTCCGTTAAATGCAGAGGGAGTCGAGACTTGGCCTACACATTAATTAGTATATGGCTAAAGTTAGTGAAGATAAATTCCATCTGCAGTTAGTGCTGGATCTGATAACTCAACTGCTAATACCCCATTTGAACTGCAGGCATTGCTTTTAGAAATAGGTATCATGAACTTATTGGTATCAGATGTTGTCCATAAATGGCCAGTTCTAAAGGGAAGCTGGGGTGGGGGGAGGGATAGTAACCCCTTGATTGTGAAATTACATGATTACTAAATGAATATGATTCTTCAGCAGGCTGTTTTTAATGTTGGGGTTGTGTTTCTAATGAAGGAAAACATGTTGTATCACTGATCCATATCACAGTCTTCATGCTGTCTGCTATCAAGAGAAGGCAAGCTCTAAACATGAGATCTATCAGATTTTTATTCATACCTGCAGAAATAAAACGATAAGGTTGTTCTTTTTTTAAATCAAAATAGTCTCTGTGCGGTGTATCTGATTCAAACCATATTGCTAGCAAGGTGGAACCTTGAAAACATTAAGATTCTTCTATGGTAAAAGTTAAAGATTAGAGGGCCCTGAGGAAACAGAACACATGGGCCAAAAGTTTTAAACCCAAATATTAAAGATAGTCAGCCAAGTCAAAACATTGGCATCTACATGAAGGGATTGTGAATTACAGAGGGACTGAGCTCCTGCTTATTCCCTAGCACTTCTTAAAACTACTCCAATTTTAATTGAATAAATTCATGTGGATGAAGTTGCTTCAATTTTGTACAAAGGAATATGTATGCTCCTTGCTTTACTAGAAGAACCCCAAAGGGGTTTGGCCCCTCGTCTTTCTGCACCAGAATGGGAAGAACAATGAGAGAAGGCTTTGGTTCTGATAGAGGGTTTTTTTTTTCAGTTGAATCAGAACTAACCCCGCAGAAAACAAAACAAAACAAAGCAAACAAACAAACAAATAAAATCACCAAAAAACAGAGACCTATCCCACAGGTCACCAGTGACTGACCAAAAGGACTTTGGAGACACAGAAACCTACCCCCACAACTTCAGTAAATTTGAACTCAAAAGCTTATGATGGGCTCAGCCCCATCAGTTGTACAGTGAAAGATACCTCTGACTTGCCACAGCTTGTGCCTCTTCACAATCCTGCCTGTGGCTGACCTGGGAAATGCATTGTGTTAAATTAGCTCAAGGAACTGTTCTCATTTTTTAAGTATGAGAAAACTCACAACCCTAACGTAATTTAAAAACCAAAGCTTAACTCCTTTGAGTAATAGAGAAACCACAAAGTTACTCTAGATTATAAAATAAGAGAAAATAGGTGTCATATTTTGGGTTGAATTACAATCTCTATGTCCCATCCCAACACACACAAATTAATATCTGCTACTGTAGGGCTCAAAGTAGGTCTCCACCACCAATATCAGGAGGACCTTTCCTTAGCTAGAAGTTGTGATTTCTGGATTTCTTCTGGATTTGCTGTCCCTGTGAGGTAAAGCATGAGGAATCCTCCATTTGAAAGGCATTGGGTAGCTGTTCTTCCATTACTGTTCATGTAGAAGTAGAGGACAACCATTTAATTTCTTAGTTTAAATTTTTTTCTCAGCTCATTTTCTCAGTAAATGCTATTTCTCAATGTAACCACAATCCTGGGATTCTCTTCTGTTCCTTTCCTTTGCTGGATAGTATGGCTTTGGATAAGGCACAAAAGATTAGTCTGTACACACCTGCTCAATTCACAGTATAGTGAGCTCGTGATGCCAAACACAACATCAAGGATGCCAGTCTTAGGAAGAAGCACTTGAAATTCAAGTGCTGAGACAACTAACTTTTAAGACATGTAAATCCTTCAGTGGAACTACCCATAAACCTTGCTAGCCTATCTCTTCCTAGGTGGCTAATGAACTGGAGTGTGTCTCATTTTTCATGCCTACTCTGAGGTATCCTAGCCTGACTATTACAGACTGTTTACTGCCCATAAAACCAAAAATGCCTTTTCCTTTCAGCATAGATAGAAATTGCCCTTCTTCCCAATCACTGAAGAAGAGGAGCATTCCCAGAGTCAAGAATGAAAATCTATTCCTGTCTGTTGTCATACACATTATCTTTACTAGTCAATAAAACCAGTTCAGTGATGGTATGCTATTTCATTCTTTTTCATGTGAAGTTTAGTTTTTATTTGAACATCTTATTTTGATACTGGAATAAACTTGTGTTATTTTTAATTGCTGGTGCTCATAGGGTGTCAGAAAATGACATGGGACAGGAATTATGAATCACACTTTCACCTCTGAAAATGCAAATCCCAATAAAATTTGACCAAGCAGCAGAGTATTGATCAAGCAGTTGTTACTGTTGCTTAATTGTCTGGTTTATGTAGTGGCCGGTGGTACAGCACAATTAGAAAGGATAAAATCCTGGTCACCTTGCACTTAAAATTCCTTCTGGTGTGTAGGAAGTTTTTGCTCCATATGATAAAGCAGGACAGAGCATCTAAAATGTTGGTTTCTGGCTATCAGGGGACTTCAGAGTTGAATTTTAAGGTCTAGGTTTTTCAAAACAATTAGTTGTTCTTCTGTTCAGAAGGCATAGGCAATATAGGTGGAAGAATCAAATTTCTAAATGATGCAGGTGCCATCAAAGGTGTTTCAGATGTTAATGTGAAAATAAAGAGGGAATTAGAATCTGAATATTTCAGTGTGGCTTTATGACTGAGGTCTTGGATATATACAAAAAAAATTAGACTGGTAACTCTAGTTTAAGCCTTTATCTCCCCATTGGTATCTGGAGAAAGTCATAATCTCAAGCAGGACTTGGTAGCCTAAATCCTCTCTTTTTGGGCTGGGCCTTAGCAGTGGCAATTTAAAGTCAATTAATGTCAGTGATGCTCAGGTACCTAATCTGCCAAAATCACTTGGGCAAATTTAGCCTGGCCATGTAAGTCACACAGGATTTGCCAAAAGTGACATTCAAAGACATTGGACAACCTGGGCTGAAAAATAAATACAGTTTGAGTGGTTCATGCAAATACAGTTGTTGCTAGCCAAAGGCTACAGTACCATTTTATGACTTGAGGTATGGACAGAAAGATTTCTGTGCTTCTTTGGGACTCCCTGCCAACATGCATGTACAGAAGACTTAAGTAAACACTGTAAAATTGGTATGTGTATGTGAAGACTTAGCTCACATTCTGTACCTGTAACAGAAATGCAGAAGCAGAAATAAGGAGAACTTCAAACCTGAAGAAAAACTTACATTCTCTTCAGCACAAATATCTGCATTCTCTAATTCTAACTTGAAGACTTAGAGGTGGCAAGAGATGAAGTGAGGCAGGCACCTGCAGAGACTGGATATGACCTTAAATGAGTTCAAACATTGTGGAGAGTCCCTTTTTCTTTTTGCTGCTCATGTCACAGGCCTGGGTTGCAGTCTCCCAATCTGGGCAACAAATGCAGTGACTTCATGGAACTGGGGTGACCAAGTCAGATGCCTCCCACCTGGATGTGGACAGAGGTATGGCTGAAGTGCCCTGTCAAAAGGGCAGCATCATAATTTAATCATAAAAATTAGCATATGCTCAAAATTTTGGAAACAAAAAGCATCCTGGGATACTAAAGATACTAAAGCAGCAGAATGGGGGCCGTGCTCAAGTGTAAGACTCAGCAGCTGGCTGCGGCCCTCCCTGACTTCTCTGAAAAGGGAAAGGAGTCAAACGTACTGGGTTAAGAGGTCCTCTCCTTCCACCTTCAACTCTGTCAGACTCTGCCGGAATTTACTCATTGCTCCTCCCTAGCCTCCCACCCCTAAATACAGAGGTAGCTCTTCACAGCTACAACGACATAATAAAACAGAAGCGGAGGGAAGCTCCTGGAGGATGACTCCCGGCCGGGTTACAAAGCACCTTCCGGGCAGGTGTTGTGCACAGGACATGCTCCCTTTCTCCTGCGGGGCTCCTCCTGGCTCCCCAGAGCGCTGCCCTCCCCAGCCCGCCTCCCCCTGCGCCGGGTGGCGCGGAGCGGCCCGGCCTCCGCCTCCCGTTAGATGGCGCTACAGACTTTACAACCACGTGTACAGGGGAGACGGGGGAAAAGAATAAAAATAATAAAAGAAATAACCCTCTTCTTGTCCGAAACGCGGGCAGTCGGCCCCGAGGTACGCCTGGGGGGGAGCGGCGCTCGGTGTCGGGATGCCCCTTTCCCGAGAGGAGCGTCTGGGGCTACCCGCCCGCGGCAGCTGCCGGGGCTTGGCCCTCGGGAGCCACAGGGGCAAAGTCGGGGGCAAGTGGGCGAGCGGGGGCCTGGCGGAGCCGTCCTTCCTACCGGGAGAACATCCTGTCGGGAACGGAGAGGAGGTGCCGGCCAGTTCCCAACCGGGGAGCTGGGCGAAACCCGCGGGCAGTCTCTTGTCCCTCCCCTGCGTTACTTCTCCTTTCCAAAAAGCTGATCATGCAATGTCCACAGCCTGCTTGGGCCCTGATGGCTGGGTGTTTAATCAGTCCCACTCTTTCCCTCCGATGCCTTTTTTTTTTTTTTTTTTTTTTTTTTTTTTTTTTTTTTTTTTTTTTTTTTTTTTTGGTTTGCCTGNGTCCCGCGTTTCCCCTCGATGTAGAACTCCGCAAGTTTTCGGGCAGCCGCTCAGTGGCTGCCGCCGCGGTCCGCCGAAGCGAGGCTGCCCTAGGTGCCCTCTGCCCCTCGCCCAATCCCGGCCGAGGACAGGAGGGATAAGTCGGTGTATGAAAGAGCTGGTCCTTAACTCAGTAAGTCTATGACCGAGTATTCAACGCTTCTCTGCCCGCTCCCCAGCCGAAAGGCGGCTGGGTATCCCCAGCCGGGCTGCTGAGCGTGCAGGCTATCACCTTAAGAAGGGGTTAGGGCTGTCCCGGCGCACAGGCCACCGCCGTACTCCCCTCCCGTGCCTGCCGTGGGGTTGTGAACTTTCCAGTGGGGTAAGTTCTCCTTTAAGAAAGCGAACTGTTCCTTATGCATATTTAAGGCTGTTTGTCTGCAGTGCCCAGCTGACACGGGGTTGGAGACTCACACGCGGGACCCGAGCTCTGGAGGAGTAAATCATCCCCACTTTAAACGCACCCTCTGCCAGGGCTCCAGCTGGGAGCTCCTTGCCATTGCTCTAAACACATGTAAGTCAGAAAGGGGGGGAGCTGGGGAGACGGAAGGGGGAGACTGAGCCTATTTAGGGAGATGAGTAGAATATTTTGGTAATTTCCATCACCAACATCCCCCGTCCCGCGAGTGCCCCTCCCCGCCCCCTCCCCCCCAAAAAAGCAGAAAACCTTGACCTTGGATTTTAAAAAACAATTCAAAACAATTAATATTGTTGTTGTTATTGTTATTATTGTTTTTCGCCCAGCCTAGGGGCTCCTGCCGCCCTCAGCGCGCCTGGATCCCTAAGATCAATGAGGTTTCCAGACTTCCTCCCTCTTTTTGCCCTGCACGAGAGCGCTTTGCTGGGTGCGCAAGTGTGCGTGTGAGAAGCGGAGAGGAGCGCCGGGAGGGTAAGTGAACCCCTTACTTCAGCCGGGGGGGCAGGAGGAGACCTCTCACGTCACCCGCGGACCAGAGGACTCCTCCGTCGAGCCGGGGGTGGGATCCCGGGCTGTCTCTTCAGCCTGCAGAGAGCAGGGGGAGCCTTCCGAGGATGCGAGTGCCTTGGAAAAGCCCCCTCCCCAGCTAGGCACCCTGCCACCTCCGCGCGTGTGTACTTCTGTACGTGTCTGCGAAACGGCAAAGTGTATGTGAAGGTCAGGCTGCTGGGCTTCCACTGCAGCTCAAATGGGAAGGAGCAACTTTCAGTGCTCTGCTCTTAGTGGTTTCCTGCCTTTTAAAGTGAACTTGTTCGAGTGTGTTATTCAAAATGTGGTTCAGTAGTTATGCCTTCAAATTAAGTTGCTTCTCGGTCCTCGGGAAAAGCAGACATGTGTCCGCAATTGTATAGTGTATATATATATATAAATAAAAAAATCTACTAGGTACTTTATGATTCCATCTGGAGAAATTAAAAGCCCAGAGCTGTAATGTTTATTCTTACATAGTTTACAAAAAAAGGGGGAAATGTGTGAGACACATGTCTCCAAATATAACCAAAGTGCTTTCCCTTCTGGTTAAAAAGTTGCATGCAAATGTTTTCATTTTAACACTCCCTGCCACCTGTACTTCTCAGGGAAACTTTTCTTGGCGTTAGCGAAGATGCACCAAGAGTACTTTTTAATGAATTAATTATTATTATGGCTGTTGAATTGACTTAAAGTGCTTTGGAGGCGAAACTGATCTATGTTAATCAGTTACAATTAATTGTGTTTCAGCTGCTGTTTCAAGCACAGTTTCAAAGACGGAGGCGAGAAGGCTGTTGCATGGGGTGTAGGGAAGGGGCTGATCCGGAGACTCTTCGGGCCCGTCTCTCAGAGATCTCCTCTTGGGTTGCAGAAACCGAAGTAATGTTGTCCCGGTGCCCGCGTCAGGTCACACAAAGGTGCGAGGGGCAACTTAGGTAACAAACTCTTCTTTCTCCTACCAAAAGTTGTAAAGATGAAGAGAGTCTAGGATTTAGGAGCCCAGCCCCGCAGGGAGATTTCCCTCAGGAGTTCGCATTACGGGGAGGGCAGCGGGCGTGGGCTTTGCTGTGCCGTCTCTGCTTGGCCGCTTTGGTCAGGGCTTTTGTGTTGGCGGCGGAGAAAAGGAGGCAGCGATGGGCAGCGGGGCCGAAGGGGTCCACAGAGTCCTCTCGCGGGGGGGCGACTGCATCCCGCGTCCAGGAGCATCTGGGGAGAGGGAAGCGGGGGAAGACAAGAAAATAGCTCCCCGAGGGGACAAGCGACAGCTGGGCCGGGCTCTGTGAATGCCAGGGAGGCCAGAGGGGCGGCCTCAGGGCCGAGGGCAGGAGAAGCCGGGTGGCGCAGACAGGCAGCCCAGACGCCAAGGGGAGGGCGATTCTCTGCCGTGCCGCTCCCCGGCCGCCCCGCCGCCGGCGGGACCTGGGTGCTAGGGATGACGGGCGGGCTCGGCCGGGAAAGCTGAGGACGAGCAAGGCCAGGGAGAGGCGTTAAGTCAGCCGGGCAAAGCCTGGGAGAGCTCCCGGGTCGATGTGCCGAGGGGAGGCCCGAAGGCCGCCGTTTGGCCGGGTGGTCACAGGGCGGCCCGAATGTGCCCGGCGCGGCGGCTGGAGGGGAGCATCCCCTCCACGAGGGGTGGAACACCAAGGTGGAGCGGGCACCGGCTCAGGCGGACCGGGAGACTGCTGAGGTCGAACTGGCTGGGCCGGGGGCCGCGCACCAGCTGCCCGCACCCTCAGTGGGAACTGGTGGCGAGGAGGGGCTGGATACAAACTTCCCGTCTTTTGTCAGGGAAACGGGATTTTCCCCAATGATAACGACCCCTCTTCACAAAAGTTAGGGGTGGGAAAGGGAGAAGAGGCCGTTCTCCCCGGGCTGGGCGCCTCACCCTTGCTCTGCCTGCCCCTTGGCCTCCGGCCGCCCTGGGGGGTGAGCCCGTCCGGGGCGGCACCAGGCATCATCAAGCACTGCTTGTCTTTTAGAGATTTATACTTCGCAAAAGT